>JBBPDJ010000020.1:5810168-5853237 GCA_037974625.1 Cucumis cinereus
ACATGCTTATGGTCCAACCAATAAGCAGAAATTCCTCTCGTGCCATAGAGAGGGTAGGGCCCTTTGTTCAAGTCCCGACACCAATTAAGGGAACACTCATCTACTTACCATAAAGTCAGGAAGGAGTAAATTCCATCTTGTGTGATTATGTTCCCAGCTCCCCACTCGATCTTGTCCCCAAAACGGTAGGCTTATTAAGTCGGCAAACAGGCCACTCTCGCCCATACAAATCAAAGGACAATACCTCGTGAACATGAGTTCATAATACATTCAGGATTAAAACTAAGTTGCCTAAGTTATCCTATTTGAAATACAAACCTAACTAGTCAACGGGGTTACATCTAGTGGTTACTATTTCGTGGTCCAATCTTATGCAAACTCATTGCATATGATACCCTCTCGTGCGTGTAACCTACACGAACACATTAGATCATTGTGTTTGTATCAAATACAAAGTGGGTCGTATCCATGGTGTTACCAGGATAAGGTACCTAACCTTATCCCATATACTATAGACCCTTTAAGCTGTATCTCGAACATTGATCCCTGTATGTTTCCACATATTATTCAAGACTCATAAAACAACTTAGGATGTTAGTTTATTGGATTTGAGTTAATTAGACAAAAGTAATCAATTACTATTCATTGAAATTGAAATAATAATTGTTTATTAATAATGATCAACGGTTTATATTTACTATCTACAAGTTTTAGGACATAAAACCCAACATTTCTGACATTATTTTTTAAAATAATATTATTTTAAAAAAAACTATATATATATAAATTGAAATAATACCAATATTAGAAAGTAACAAAAACATAAAATGGTTATCAACATTTCAAACATATCCATCAAGAAAACAAAAATGAACTCATAAAATAACGATAAATAAATATTATTTAGTCTTTATTGCATTAATTTTGATTATAATGTAAGCATGATTGCATTTATTTTTTAAATAATGTCAAAAATAGGGTGGGTGGACAAAAATATAAAAAATAGGATCGTGAAGTTGTGTACACGGTTCACGATTATGTAAAGTCATGTACTCAGTCCACGACTCGGGCATGAAGTCGTGGACCCGATCCACGACTTCAGCATAAAATCGTGGATTGGGTACATGACTCGAGTTCTAAATAGTATACCTGATCCACGACAATTGTGCAGGTGGAGTTAGCGACGTCAGTGTGGCAGTGTTGACCACTACCATGCTGTTCGGTGTCACAATCGTAGCTTTTCGAATGCGGGTCAAATGATTGTGCGGTACTTTTAACTAGCTAGCAATATTGCAATGATAATAATTATACATTCTCTCCAATATTAGAAATATACTTTAAATATGAAAAATATTATTAAAAAGATATTTTAGACTAAAAATCACGTTAAATTCTATTAATGAAAATATCTCATATTTAGACAGTTTTGAAAATAAGTTTTGAAAATGTATTCAATACCTAAATATCCTTTTTTAAAAAGAAACAAAACAGACAAAAAAAAAAAAAAGAATTCCATTGGGTAATCATTTCGTCTTTTACCATGTCTTACAATGATTTGCATATTTTTAAAATACAAGAGTTGAATTCTCAACTAATTCCAAATTTCAAAAACAACTGTTTGAAAGATATTTTTTTTATAGTTTAACATAGTTTTAACCCATGGTAGAATGTAATAACAAAGGAAGAAAGTTAGTGAAAGTAATGCTTATACGCTTAATTTTCATAAACAAAAACGAAAAAACAAAACGGCTACTAAACAAGTCAAACAGGTCACTGGACATATATTTTACTAGATTGTTATTAATCAGAAAATTGTTTTCTAAGAACACACCCAAACAGCCTCTAAACCATTCCAATAACAGCCCATAAAAACTCTCATTATTTAACAAACATTTTAACAACACATCAAACTAATTAAGCACAGACCATCATCAACATATACATCACCAAATTCACAAAACAAAATCAGTGTCTTACAATCAGAAAATTTGAATGGGAAAATGTAGATTTAAAGAGTGTTGTTGGGTTGGGATGATCAGTTCTCATGATCTGCTTTCTTCACCACAGTGACTGGACACGAACCATTGTTCACTACATAGTTGCTTACACTCCCCAATATGGCCCTGTAAAATTATATTGCATGCACAAATATCATCAAATTCGAAACAGTCAAATTCAAAGTGGGATTCTAGACGAGTTGAGTTCTGAAATTTGGAGTTAATATGTTGGAGTTAAGAATTCTGTGTTTAGAGTGCAAAATTATTTAGTCTAGAGTTAGAAAACATTAGAGAGAGAAAATAAGAAAAGGGAGAGGGGAAGTACTTCGATAAATGTTTAAACTTCATTAGTAAACACGGTTGAAGTTGGTAAAGTCAAGTTATGTAATACCAACTTATGAAGTTATTGGACCAAACACCCTCTTGGTTTCTAATTACATATCTAAATTGGCCTTTTAACGTCACCTATGTCCCACGAGTCAACTGCCTGACCATAAATTCAACATGAAAGTTGGTAATGTATTCACAAAAGTTTGGACGGGTAGCTTTTAAGGAATCTAGGAACTGTTATGGGAAACATATTTGAGTAACACTGGAATACATTATTCATAAGGATATGAATGGAAACAGAAATTAAAGAACTTAATAATCTGCTTAAATAGTTATCCAAACATAGTTTTACAGTTTCAAATCTATGACAGGAGTTGACCAGGGTTTGAATCGTTATCTATATTCAATCTCAAACTTTTAGGCCCCATTGATAACCATTAACATATGTTCTGTTCTCTACAAAACAGTTACAGAAAAAAAAAAATTCTATATATAGAACCATATATCAGTTTTGAAAACACATCTCATCCTTTTCCAGGTTCACTTTAACTCTAATTACTCAAAATTAATTTCACATTTAATTCAACACTTTTAAATGTAAATTTTATTTCATCAAAATTGGGTCCTAAGAAACTAGGTTTTATAGTGATTTTAACCATTTTAGAATCATTATGAATACATTTCCATTTTTAACAGCTTTCATATTGTAAAAACCAACTCATAAGCAATAGTAAAGTAAGAAATAAATTTGAAAGCATTCGCTAAACTTTATTGTTAATTAAATCAACCATTAACAGCATAATTAATGATCTAAACAACAGAAAGAGAATTGGTTGTCACCTCTTAAGTTTGCCAAGACCCCTGTTCCCAATGATGAGACAAGTAATAGGGATATTATCAATTGCTTCACAAATCTTCTCACGAGCATCTCCCCAATAAATCTTGAGCAAAACAGTGATCTATTCAATTACACAAAAAATTCCATATCAGTGCAATGGATCCCAATGAACATTAAAAACAAGAATATATGATAAATCACCTCCTTCTGAGCAGCCGCCGTTGTCACAATATCCAGAGTTTCAGCATCAGGCTTAATCCCGTACTTCCTCATAGTGTGAGGATCGGAAAATTCAACCAAAGGAATAAGCGCTACAAAACAATAAACACACACATGCATCGAATATTACAAATCACCATCATCATCAAGAAACAGAAAAATCAAACCGAAAATGAAATCAACGCAAATAATTTCAGAAAATTGATGCGATGGAATAAGAAATGCTTGTATCTGGTATGATCGGAAGAGAAATCATACGAGATCCGGTGGTTTGCCAGAGCTGCATCTCGCCGTCTTCATAATCGCCTTCGGGACGAACGGTGATGAGAACAAGGTAATCGCCCTTGCGGATAACGTTGTCGATGGCCCATTTGAGGGCTTTAATGCTGCAGGGAGAGAAATCCACCGCGACGCCGACTCTCCGTTCACCGTCCATGATTTTTGTGGGTTGGGATTTTCAGTGCGTTTGAGCTTCGTGGAAGGAAGGAAGGAAGGAATGAATTAATGTCGGAAAGCTTTTGAATGAGAGGAATTTTGAAGAAGGAAGCGGAATTTAAGGGGAAGAGACTCCACCATTAATAAGGATTAACAATTATTGATTGTGAGAGAAAGAGGAAAAAAAAAAAGGACAAAAAGGGAAAAAATGTGAGAAAAATGGGCGATGAGTCGTTGACGTTGACAGATGCTGTGTGTCTACGAGCTTTGATCCTCTGTGGACGGGTGTACAAAAAATTCTGTACGGCGATTGCCATGTTTATTTATTTATTTATTTAATATATACATATCTTCAATTTTCAAAATTTCATAATTTTACAATTTATTATGAAGTTTAAATTTTGTTTTAATTTGAACCATGAATCTTTTTAGCACTGCAATTAGTTGAATTAAGCTCTTATTGTTATTTTAATTTGATTATTAAATTTTAAGATTTATGATTCTACTTTTGATTTTTCATTCAATGTTCAATATATTTTTTTTTTTGTATTTAGTATCAATGTATGCTAGTAAATTTAAAATAATTAAATGAATTATAATCAATTAAGTTTTACCATTTTTTATGCTTTAAAACTAAATTAAAAAAATATCTTTATACCTACTTTAAATTAATTAATAAATATTAACATTAATGTTTGTAAATAATTGTTTAATAGAAAATTGAACTTGAAAATATAAAATTTTAAAATCTATAGATCGAACTGAAATATAACTCAAATTTTAAACTTAAAGTTATAACTCTTAGATATTTAAAAGACTAAATTGAAATCAAATAAAAATTTAAAACTAAACCCGTAGATTTTAAAAATTTAAAAGTAATAGAAATTTGACCAATCAAAAAGGATAATTATTTTTCAATAAAATTATAGTCTTACACGATGTCCATTCAAACTATTGGTTGATGAAGTGATGCCAACGTATGATCGTGATCATGGAAATCGAACGGTGGATGATTGGTAGTGACTGATGATAACCCAAGCTGTGGTGTTCTGTAGAGTAGCGTATTCTGTCCCTAAAAAATGGTCATAAATGGAGGGTGACAAGGCCAAGGGGATGTGTTGGCCACTTAGTGGACTTTTTATCATTTCCTATTTATATATTTCGTTAAGAAAAACATTATTATCACTAAATTTTATTTTTATTTTTGTAAGAAATGACAAAGTGCCATCACATTAATATTTAATAATCTAACAAAAACCAACTTAAATTTGTCTCAATAAAAATATTATTTTCTCAAAAATAGCGAAAAAAATTAGACAAAAAAAATGAAATTGTCATAATTACATCTTAAAAATTTCAATTTGGTCAACCAACCATATAATTAACACAATTATTGTAATTAACAATAAGTTGTAAATTTTTTAAATCATCATAAAATAGCAGTAGTTTTACTCCAACCCAATTAATTTCTTTTAGGTCATTTTTTTTCTTTAATACAGATGATAATTCAACCTGAATTTTAGAACTATTTTTTAATTTTCTTTTTATTAATAGAGTATTTTTTAAATTTATGGAGAGAACAAACCATTAAAATTTAAACTCTTAAAAATCATAATTAAGATATGATATAAAGTAAATATAGCTCAACCATAATCGGCCTATACAAATGCTCTTGATATTAGAGATTAAAACTTTCGTGCTCCACTTATTAGAAATAAGGTTAAATTATAAATTTAATTCATATTGTTTGAAGCAAATTAGAATTTAGTTTCTATAATTTAATAAAATCGTCATAAACTGCATTTACCAAATCATAAGAACCAAAATCTAAACTCTAACTTTCTTCGAATAATTGGATCAAATTTGTAATTTAATTTAAAAAGAAAGTCCAAATTAATTTTGCAATAGCGGAGGGTTTAATCGTAAAATTCAGTAAGTTTGGGGAGTGATTGCCAAAATGAAAACTTATTGGGGTATGGTTTAGTCGTCTTTGCACTCCGTAACTCATTTGTAACGGCGCTGAAGTATTGAAAATGCAGCGAAAAAGGCCGCGCCGAAGATCATCACCACCACCAAAACGACGGCGACGCTGATGGCCGTCGGATCCTTCTCAGCCTCCGCCACCGCGAGACGGATTGGTCCGGCTTCTCGGTCAATTTCTGAACAATGCCGGAAAAGTACGTTCCGGATAAGCTCTCCTTCTGCTCGCGTATCCATTTCAGATTCTGAACAATCTGCTCCTCGTCGTCCTCTAAATCACTCAGGATTTTCTTTCTGCAGAGTATCTTCACGTCTTCTTCGTTCTGGAGAAGGTGGCTCATGAAATTGAGATACGATTTCACTTGCTGATCGGTTCCAAATTGACAGATTTCATAAGCAGCGAGATTCCTCAGAATCACCTCCGTTTGCTGGTACACTCTGAGTGGGGGAATTTCAAGGACACCGTTCTGAAATTTGATGTCCAATAAGCTTTTTGAAGATCTAGCGTTTTTGAATTTGATCCCGGCACTTTTAAGCTTGGACGCACTAGGTAATTCTCTCGATTTCATTTTGTCGTTCGTCTCAACTGGAGAATAGGTGGAGAGGAAACAAGAATGCACCATTTCGAGTAAATGATCTGCTTCCACCATGAAGTTATCGTAGATAAATTTACGATCTCCAGGTACGATAGTTCTAAAGAATCGGAAGGTTAGGTCATTGAGAAACATATTTTCCTCGAGTGGATCTAGCACCTTTTCATAAATTCCATCTAGAAGGAAGTATGGAATCTGATTTTCAAGCAACATCAAATCGCATCGTACATCGAAAAGCAAACCAGGAGTAGTGAAAACAGGATCATTCCGGCGCCTGAACCTCTTTTTCGAGTATCGCAAAAGCAACTCAAGAATGAAGCAGCAATCAAGCAACATGATCTGCGAAAACTCATCCCTATTCAAACAATAAAACTCTTTCTCATAACATTTCCTCAATCGGCTCTCCGATTTTACAACGAGTTTAATAAGATCCTGTAAAGTGAGAGACGGATTGTGCTTCAAGAAAGTAGACAGGTAACGCCACTTGAGATTTTCAATGGATTCGAGATGTGGAGCACCGTGGTGGAAAGGGCCGATTGAGACTTTGGCGGGAACGAAGACGTTTCTATCTTCAATACTGATTTCGTTTGGAGCTTTGAAGATGGTAACGGATGAACAAACGGCTTCCAATTTTCCTTCAATAGAAGATAGGAGAGATTCTTCCTGCGAGCTTTCTTGTGAGATTGCCGGAATATTAATCGTATGAGAAACCGGTGTTGATGAATCCATCTTTCCGGCGACGGGCAGAGATTTTGCTGTGGCGCTTTATTTTCGGGACGGAGTAAGGTAATTGGTAAATTATTATTCACAATAAGGATCTAATTCATTCAAATTATGAGGATAAAAAAATAGTAATTGTTTCAATATGAGAAAGAGGAGTAATAAAATCAAGATAGAAATATGTAAATTTTTTTCGTCCTTAGATATAGTTTGAATTTAGTTATACATTTATTCTTTAAATTTTAAATTTTATTTTAATTTAATTTAATCTTAGATTTCAAGATTTATACATTTAGTCTCGGATTTTGACTAATGAGTTGTCTGTCTTTTATTTTTAACGTTATCTATTAATTAACTGCATTTTAAATAATTGCAATTAATTAAGTTTTTCACTGCTTACTGTTACTATTAAAAGTAAAATTTAAATTTTCCAACATGATTATTTTAAATTAATTAATAAATATCAAGATCAATAACTATAAATGAATATTCAATGAAAAAAAAAAAGATTTTAAAGTATAAATATTGAAACATAGGAATCCAATTAAAACAACACAAAAATTTTAATATTTAAAACCTAAGTATTATTATTAAAGTAATTAATAAATAATGAATTTATGTAAGATAAAAGTGGGTATAACTTAAAAATAAAAAGTTCAATAAATTAGTAAATATAGTTAAAATCCTAACCTCTTGAAACTATGGGACTAAAATAAAGAAAAGCTTGTATATACACCAAATTTTTAAGAGTAGTTATAATAAATAACAATTTTATAAATAATAATTAAGTATCTAGTAACATTTTTTTTAAAGATTGTAAATATAGTAAAGTCTATTCATGATAGACCAATATTTGAATATAGTCTATCAATGATTTCGATCATTGATAGACTTAATCATTGAGATTATGACATATTTTGTTATATTTATAATTTTTTTAAAATATTACTATATATGTTAATATTTTGAATCTAATTGCTATATTTACAATTATTCTAATTATTAAACCTACTCCTTTTAATTAAGGACAACCTATTTATCTTTTTTTTTTGTTGACAAGTCTATAAATTTGATATTCTAAAATAAATGTAACATATTTATTATTGATAAATCAGTGACTTCTATTATCGATAGAATTTAACATATTTTGTTATATTTATAAATTTTTTAAAATGTTACTATATATGCTAATATTTTGAATCTAATTGTTATATTTGTAATTATTCTAATTTTTAAACCTACTTCTTTTAATTAAGAACAACCTATTTATCTTTTTTTTTTTTTTTACAAGTCTAGAAATTTGATATTCTAAAATAAATGTATGTATGCATTAATAATAATGGAATGCTTAGATAGATATAATTTTTTTAGTTCAACAATTACATAGCGAGGGTTCAAATCGAAATAATAAACTATACTATGTCTTATGACTATGATCTACTAAATACATTTGAATTAACTTGTAAGATAAAAATTTATTTTTAAAGATTTTGATATAGAAATAACATCAAATTATATAAGGATTTAACAAGACATTTACTTATCTTTTAGATATATTTTTATGAATTAATTTAATATATTTTGAATTTATGTAACATTTTTACTAATCTATTTAATTAATTCATTTTACATGCTATTTGTAAGTTGTAAGACAAATCCATCTACATTGTTTTTACTCATTAAATATTAGTTTAGTACGTTTGATCCTTTTTTAAAACAAAACAATTAAATGATTAAATAATTGAGAGGAATGATACCAATTTATGATAAATATTTTTCTTTGTTTTGGAACAAGTAATCAGTATTAATTTAATAAAAACTACAACATAGTTCAATTGATTAAATAATTTAATCTCGACCAAACAATGGAAGAATCAAATATTTACTCATACAAAAATATAAAAATAACCACGAGAAAACCAATTCAGTAGATGTATGAGTAATTGTAATGAGTAACAATTTTAAGAATAATAATCAACCGTACAACATTATAAAATAAAATTCTATATATGTTAATATTTTGAATCTATGACTATATTTGCAACTGTCCCCATTTAAGTCCCTTCATTTTTTGCTATTGTTCTCAAATTCAACTCACGTTCCAACACAGACAGTTCACTTGATAGATCTTTTCAACATGCGATAATAACTTTGCATTAAAGAATTTAAGTTGTGCAATGAATTAGAATAGGTTTTGCATTTACATAATTAAAAGAACGTAGAATAGTCTTGGGGAGTATATGGGACAAGAAGTGAAACTTTGAACCCATGAGAATTGTAGACACTTCTAACCCACCATATTAGGAGTTAACAAGACATAAATTAATGGTTTAATCATGGGACCTACAAACTCTTCGAATCAAACAGGAGAAAAAATAGTTACTTCGTTAGCATTAATCTTCTATTTATAAGAAACAACAAAATCATAACCTATAGATAATCTTTAAACAATATTTTTTGCAAAAAACACAGACATGACTTCACTCAACATACCTGAAGAGGACTTCAAATCTGGTGATGCCTTGCAGATAAGATGAAGTGAAAAAAATAACAAAAGAAAGAAAAAAGAGTTATCAAGTGTTTATGTGTAATGAATAATGAGGCAATGTTGGAAGATGATTTATGAATAATAACAATATATAAAGGTTAGGGAAGCAAAATAGAATCAAAGGGTGACTTGAGGAATTGGCCAAGGAGAAACAGAGTATAGAGAAATTAAGAAAGTGAAACACATGAAGATCACAACAGAGTATGGCAAATTCTTTCCATTTCAGAAGCAAAGACCAAAAGCATATTAAGCTTTAGGTAAAGAGCAACAAAATTAACAATTCATTGCTTCACATTTAATTCAAGAATTGGTAGTACAGTCCTAAAAGTGAATAATACTCTTACCTTGCTTGCTTTTCAAAACTGCAATCCATGCTTATGCCAAACAATTTTACATGTTCATGAGTCCAACATCAACGTTTCTGTTATACGAAAGGAAAATTGGTGAAATATAATAAAAATATCAACTAAAGATCACTCGTGTAGATCAAATATTAATAATAAAGAAATTGAAGACATGTTTTGATTAAAAAAAAAAAAGAAAGTTACAAATATAGCAATCAAAGGAAAAGTATTAACAAATGTAGCACAATTCATAAGAATTTGTAGAAATAGTAAAATTAAAAGTGTTGCCACCATTGGTTTTTATCAAAATATACCTTATCAACATTTCTAACCATATCGATCAAAAAAATATTAAAAAACATTACTATTATCATTAATTAAATTATGTCACACAACCTTAGGGAATTTCTTGCCTCAAGCTTTTGGCTCACAATCTATTCTATACTTTTTTTTATGGCTAAAATATTAAAAAAAAAAGAAAAAGAAAAAAGGGACTTGGATTGATGGTACCAAAAGTTGAGTATAGGGGTCTCCGATCTATTCAAAAAGTCTACATAAGATGTATACACATCTTTAGTCTACACTCTTAACTTTTATAATAAGTAATTCAGATCTTATACCTTTTCGTTTCTATTAAATTTCTAACTATAAAGTTAAGAGAATATTTCAACACCCTACCATTTATATGAAAGAATAAGACAAGAAAAGTTTAAAAATAGCATTTTAGTAAATTGGATTTAACTCTATTTTAATACATGTTACAAGTACCTTTAACTGTCCAAATTTTGTGTACTAATCAATCTTTGAATTTAAGGACAAATGGCAAAACACACTACTATAGTATGGTGGTAGTTGCATGTATAACCTCGAATTATCAATTGTAAAAATTGACTATTTAAACTTGTCAAATGATTAAATTAGGCTCTAAAACTTAAATAATTGTAGAAATTGTATCAAATGTATAAGTTTTATCATTCACTTTTTATTATTTGAGGATCTAATTTTAATACTTAATAAATTTATAGGCTTAATTTTTATAGTTAAAAGTTTGAGATGTAATTACTACTATCCTATTTCAAAAGTGATTTTTTGTAAATAACCCTAAATTAATTTAATAATTCCGATGTAACTTTTAATAAATTGTTTAAATAATAAGAATAATACTTTTCATACAAAAAAATGACAATGTGAATGTCACAATTTTTAAGGAAGAAAGACTACTAGTGTTTTTCTTTTATAGAAAAATCAATAAATTCAAACTAAAATTTAACCTTCGAAAGTATATTCAATTAAATGATAATTATAATGGGTAGGAGTTTTAGGAGTAATTATCAAGTGTATAACAGAATTTAAAAAAAAACTGCAAATATATCAAAATTTATCGTTGATAGACTTGTATTGTCTATCACTGATAGATCACCAAGAATATGATCTATCACTGATAAACCATGAATCTATCATTGATAGAACTCTATCACTAATAATTTATGCTATATTGAATTTTTTTAAATGTTCCTATATATGCTAATATTTTGAATCTGATTGCTACATTCGCAACTATCTCTTCGTGAAAATGAATCAAAATCTAAAGTATAAGGATCAAAATAATATTTTAACTAAAAATAATTTTAATATCAACAAATTTTTAATGTTAAAACGTATCATTAGATTTACAAAATTAACTAAATCATTAACAAACGAACACGACCTATTATCTATAGTGGCCCAAGAGATCAAAACATTGCCAGATTGAAAAAGATAGAGGGACCAGAAAAATAGAAACGTTCTTACCTTTATAGTAATATGACCTCTTCACTTGGTTACCTGTTTGAACTCAAAATTAATTGGATATTGCAGATCAAGACATTGAAATGAACAATGAATAATACCTGTAGATTTTTATACCTTTTGCCTTCTTGCAGCAGCCATTGTTAGAAAGATAATGCAACATCATTCACACTTGAGTGCACGAGTAATCTCCCATGAAAGTGGATCATTAGCAAAATTGACATTATTCCCATATTTGCGGCTCTGCCTTCTGCAATTCACTATTGCAACCACAAAATTTTCATTCTCAAGTGAAGATGGGTACATTACTTGTTCTTCCTGCAAAGTTAGGACCAATTGTTAAGACACTTGTGTTAGAAGAATCAGCCTAAACATGATACTTCTAAATAGTGATTCTCACGATCAGATTTCCATACCATGATATATCACAACTTTGTAAACCAAAGAAGATAATGTTGCAGTGATTTTCTTTTTAGCAAATTATAAACTAGTCCAGCCACGCAGTCGATAAAAGGGCAAAATATAAAGTTCTTTCAAAAAAAATTCTGTCATGTGACAAAATGTGATTGCAAAAGAATGGGTCTAGTCCAACTAGCATACATTTAAAGAGGTATACTAGCAACCTGATTCTTTATTATTCAACAAAAACTATTTTCACCTCAGGTAGTTCACAGAATTCATCAGGAGATATTTGCAACAACTCTGCAGCAGTTTGACCTGTACACCATGCAAAGATTTTTGCACTATCGTCTGCAAGGGTGATTTTGAGGTCGAATGTACGCACAAGCTCAGACTTGCATTCATAACGACAGAAGCTGCACTCAATTCTGGCAGGTGTCTCCTCGACAAAATGACCACAAATTGCATGCAAAAACTTCGTACTAACGTGACAATGTGAAACTTGGTCAAGCCGAACTCGACAGACCTGGTCAGGAGAATTTGGGGAAACAAAATAAAGATCATAGCTGATAGAGAAGAGATATAACAAGACTATTGGAAGCGGTTGGAAAAGGTAAAATCGAGCTCTTGTAGGTCCATCCACTTTTCTGAAGTTATGATCGCATGCATAAAATTCATAAACTGATGGCCAACTTAAATAATCACGGTGAGAGTGGAAAGAACACATTAATTCTTTGAAGGCCAAAAAGTTGTGGTTTGATATTGATGAACGGGTCCTAGAAATCCCTTTAGCAGGGCTCTATTGAGAGTGCTAAGGTTTCGTGCAGATGTGCGACTAGAGCTCTCTTTTGGTCCTGATGAATGGAAAGAACCAAGACATTTAACGCTTAAAAGATACATACATATATTATAATTTTGAATTATTACAGCCTGAAACTGAAAATATTATGTAATCAGCCTTTGTTGATAAACCATAATATTGGGGCTGTTTTCTTTCTTTATAGAAGAACCGACGAGGGTCCTCTCCCTTCCCCCTCGGCCTCAAGGTTACTTTTCCCTTTCAATTGTGGAAAGGTCCTTATTGCACATATAACACATACATATTATAGACAAAAAGAGAGAAGAAAAAGGAAAATATTTTACCTTTGTACCATGAGTGTTGGTGGTAAGATCAGAAAGTCGCGAAAGTTTATGAAGACAAGATGAAGTTAACAATGCTGGCAAGCAGCTGAGGTTGACAAAAGCAGCTCCAACAAGATTCTCAATCCATAAAGCCTCTAAGCTTCACAAGGAAAAAACTTAAATCAAATTAGAAATGGCATCAAGAAACCGTCAACATATATAAAAGGAGAAAACATTGAAATTGAAGACAAGTTATAATTAATGTCTGGAAGGAATTCAAATTGTACAGTGCTTCTAATTTATTTACTGAGTAAATAGTTTGAATTAGCTCACCGATTCTTGTTCTTGGTACATGTCAGCCCACTTATAAATACTGTATGTCCAATGCTTACCCTTCCTAATGACCTTTACAAGATGGGGCGGGGTACAAAGGAAAAAATGAAAGTGAAACTCAGAAAATGTGAAGTATATACGATGAGAAGTTTCTGTTATTTCACGCCCTATGTAAAACTGAAACTCATAAAACCCAATAAATGCTAGGAAAAGAAAATGTCGATACCAAGATCTCACAAAGCGTAACTTGGCCAAAATTTCTCCCGTGTTATCTTCAATTCTCATAGAGAAACAAGCTTCTGTGGTATTTCTTTCGTTAGCTATATCTAAAACGATACCATATAAGCTAATGCCAGTCATCTTGTCTTGAAGGTCGATCACAAAAGACTGTAAACTTAACAAATAGCATGGAAAAAATTAAGATTTGTCTCCACAAAGATTAACGAGACAGATTTCAAGATGAAAGTAAATTTCTTAAACGCATCACAACCCAAGTAATTGCAGTTAATTGTTTGCAAACAAAGAAAAAACAAAAGCTTGGATGATAGGGGATTTGAACTTTAATATCATAGCATTGCAACCTCTCATATATAATGACTTAGAATTTCAACTTCAGATGCGTTTGGCACAAATTGGCTTTTACTTTTCGCATCTTGTAAAACCTGAAATTATAATTTTCATACTATACTAATATTTAAAAGGGTGTTTAATTTTGCACCATGAAAAAGTAGTAAATAGAACCAAATCCAAAAAAGGCGTTCATTCCTCTCGCCCCCACAATATCCAAAAGAAAGCACGCAGCAAAGCCAAATCGTCTATTTAGAACCACCACCAAAAAGTAACCCACAGATTACAAAAGGATAACACAAAATTGACTGAGGCCAGATACGTAGGGCAGTCTGAATTCATTTAAGATAAGAAATAGTGACATTCCAAAATTTCAAGTAATTCCTATTTATTTGTTTTGATTTGTTGGGATGATATTTGGAATTTTGAAGATTATTTATTTTGAGGAGGTAATTCGATTTAATTTTTACAGGTGAGTTTGAATTTAATTTTGAACTTAGAGAGTGATAAGTAAGAAAAATATGTATGTTTATTTAATTAAACCTAAGATTAAGAGAGTTTTGGATTTAAGGAATATGAGTGTGTGTGTGTATTAAAAGGGTATAGGGTTTAAGGAAGAAAATATATAGATATAAAAAAGGGTCGAGAGCACGCTTCCCAATGAGACCTTTTTTTATATTTATATATTTTCTTCCTTAAACCCTAAAACCCTTTTAATATATATACACACACATTCATATTCCTTAAATCCAAAACTCTCTTACTCTTAGGTTTAATATATATATTTTTCTTATCCCTCTCAAAGTTCAAAATTAAATTCAAACTCACCCTTAAAAATTAAATCGAATTATCTCCTCAACATAAATCAATTTAATCTACAAAGTTCCGGATACCATCCCAACAATTGAAGACAAATAAATAGGAATTACCTGAAAATTTCGAGATGCCACAAACAAAATTGGGTTTAGTTCATACACAAGGTGTTTGGAACTGTACATTCAGTATTGGAGTTGGAATAGACATTATAAATGTCAAGGGTCTATTGTATTATAAGTAATTCCAGGAAAAGAAAAAGAATACAAGTACAATCAAAACATTAATTTTGAAGTTACACTCACCCGAAAAGGATAATTACCAAAATCAATTGCCCCATGTGAATCACAGGGCAAGGAAACTTGAGAAACTTGGGGACCCTGAGTAGGATATGACGTACTGACGGTCCTTGAAGCTTGGTTTATATTCTGTGTTAAAACACATACCTGCATAGTAGAATATTTACATATTACCGGGATCCAAGAGACATGTAAGTTTTTTTAATTTCGTGTGTGGATGTTTGTGGTCCGGCTGCGGTGGGGCTCTACAACTCACTTGCTCCTCATGCTGAATACAAGGCACCAAATATAACTGTGTTGCACTACCATATTCAAGACAAAGTTCATCACTTGTTCCAACGCCATTCTCGTTTACAGTTGCAACATATGGTCTATCAAGCGCAAGAACACTACCAACACTGTTCAATTGAGAACTGTTACGTTGGATATAATCATATAGGAATATTCTTGAAATAAATTCAAACTGAAAGATTCACCTTAAAAGATTGGCCAGTAACACCTGTTCACCCCATAAGAGAAACTTCAGCTTGAAACCATCATTATCAACAAGAATGATTTGTATCATCCGTAAACCATTAATCTTCTCGTGGATTTCCAGTGGGCCAATGGACTCAATCCTGCAAATATTGAAGATACGGCAGCCACTATTTAGTTAATTATTGCACATCCAAAATCCATCCGTTGTGGAAACTGGTTTATTTAGTTGATTCAGCCTCTAAAGTTTAAGCATTGGCCATTTTAGGGAGGGAGAAAAACAAGAGAAGACCCAACATCATAAATGCAGCTTATACAGGATAAGAAACCAGTTTAAACAGAATTGGATTAAACTGAAGAAAAGTAGGTAAACAAAATATTGATATATCTTGCCTTGCATACAATGAATATGTAGTCCCTTCATTGACGGAATCAAGAGAAACAGAAGAAAAGGTATCAGAACAAAATTGAGCTCCTAGAAGCATGACATCATCATCCTCTTCCTACAATAAACAACAAGATACTAACTGCACTGTAAGAGAGAGAAATGCAATATTGGTTCTGGTAGTTAGAAGAACCATTTTTGACAACCTCATCTAACAATATGATAAGGTATTCAGTTGGTAGAAGTCGTGAATAACCAGAACCACCACTGGCAGCACGAAGATAGCATCCGGTTACAAATATTTGCCTCCCTTTCTTCAGGATTCCATCCACTAAGTCATAAAATCTGCCATCCAAAGATTCCTGTTTTACTTGTTCTTCCATGAAACATAAAGATGGCAAGTTCTTTGTGGTTTGTAGAGTAAAAACCAAACCTCAAATCAAGATGAAAAGACAGAGATGGAAGTCTATGTTTATGGATAAAACCTACGAAAATGTGATTCGAGCATGCACATCTGAGTATTTTATAAAACACTGCTTAAATGCTAATATCCACTACAAAAACCAAGCATTCGTACCCAGCAACTATGTCTGACCTACTTGAACAAGATCTGTACACACTGTATCCTTGAGTTCTAAAAAAACCCAGCATTCAAATCTAGGCCTCTTCTATTTATTTTTTTCTTTTTTCTTTCTTTTTAAATAAAATAAAATAAAAACTGCAAGCATTCAATGGTATTCACTGAGAAATGGTAATGAAAAGAAGAAATTACTGCAATGGGGCTTTGGAGAATAGTTAGGAAGAAGGAAGTTCTTTTCAGATAGACTTAGAGAAAACTTTTCATCATTTTACTAGGAATTCCTGAATGAGTTTCTCGATAAAAAAATAAAAAGTCTTGCTTTTAAATGAAGAAATTCGATTGCAAATTCTCTTTGATCAGCTAATTTTTCTACATTAATTAATAGCAGTCAAAGGAGGAAACTTTTGTTATCAAGAGCATTTGATAGGACAACCCTATTTATCATTTCTAATTTGTGATAGATGTTCTCCGTCGGAACTCATTGAAGGTTTTTGAATGTTTCAAAATCTTAAGGGACTGTATCCATCTTTCTTGTGTACAGGTCGGTCATGATACTATTTTCTTTAAGTGATGTAGGGCATCTTGTAATACTAATATCATTTAAGTTCTTGAAGATCTTTATTTGTTACTTAAGTCTTAACCTGAGTAACTTTAATTTTACTGAACTGTGTCCAGCTGATTGTTTGGATTAGTTTTACCGGTCTTTGTTCTCATCTGGTCTTGGTCTATAAATTGGCTGAGTGTATTCTGTGACCTGTTGTTTAGATTGACAAAATTAACAAAGTTCTCTCCTTAAACTTTGTTTACATCATCCACTTTTGTCCTTGGTCTGAACTGTTGTGTCAGGTGCAAGTGCAAAAAATCCTAATCACCAACCATGACTACCCGTTTGCCTTCCAAGTGTGGATTATATGTGGCAGACATTTGATATTTCCATTATTCAGAGATTGGGCACTCAAGGGATGATGGATGAAGTCACTTTGAATTGATATTAAGGATTCTTTCATCATTCTATGGGGCATTCATTAGCAAAAAAATCAGTAACTTTTATGGGGTTAAATAGGTTGTCGAAGGGGGCATGGGTGCATGTTGACGCTTCTTTGTCGGTTTCATACTACAAAACTTCTTTACAATTACCCTTTGTTATTTATCAACAGCAACTGGGGGGTTCTTTGTAATCTTTTTCTTCCCTGCTTTTAGCTGACCTTTAAATTTTTTGTTGTTGGCCTCTCTACATACAATTATTCTTCTTAACGAAAGCTGGATTTTCCAATTTAGTATGTCACAACGAGAGTGCAGTAGAACTGCTGTAAGCATGTGCTAATTTAGTGAAAAAATGGCAATTCATTCCGAATGGTATTATAGGAGGAACCATAGATCATATAGATAGCATCACATAGTAAATATGTTTACCTACGATGGAGATAAAGATCAATTGTATTAGAACTCCAAAAATCGCCCAAAGTAAGCATATGTATATTTGTACCTTGGGAAAAGACACGATAAAAGATTCAGATCCTTGCCTGTAACGACATCTAAACAGTTAAACTAGGGATACGACATCCTGTACTTCAGTAATTCAGAAAATCAAGCAAAATCTAAGAATAATAGAAGGTACCAGTTTTTGGGAAAAAGATGTCCATCTTATTCAGAAATTTAACAAGAACTATTGCATTTGAATCTGTATGTTTAGGTTTCTTCAACCCCTTCCTTAAGCTACACATATACAAGCTTCATAAATCATGAATAACTAATTTGGAAGTGCAACATCAGGAACATTGCTCAAACTACAATCATCGGCTGAAAGATATAAGTACCTGGAAGGGTAAACTCATCAAGAATTACAGCTTCCAAAACGCTACTTAAAGACAGGAAATTCTTCTCATATATGGAGTCAATAGTAACTGTTTTTGGGAGCTTCTTTCTCCTATTCTTCTTCTTCAACTGGTTAATACATTCAGGTATTTTCTTGGGAGCACCAACTCTGTGTTGCTCATACCAAGCCTTCAAAATAAAATCACTAGTCAGCTAACTGTCTTGTAGAACTACACTTTGAAAGATTAACTAAGACCATCTTAGTTGGTAACTAGAAGTGGACTAGTCATTGTCTAGATAAAACATTTAGATACTGAAGTTGCTTCATATTCATCAAGTACCATGCTCTGTCTAGCCATCTAAATCACGAGCAATCTTTTGATCCCTTAACATAAGAGTTAGGTGTAGTTGTTCTAGGTATAGATACCTTTGTCTGGTTTTACCAACCATTCAGTTATTAACTCTCTCCAAGATGCTGCATAATGCACCACCACCACATTATTCTTCAAGTATATCACTTTCATCCTAGAACAACTCTCGTCACCACGGTATTCATGACAAATCCCAAATACTACAACTAGGAAACCTGGTTACGTGGGTGATTTTTTTTTTTTTTTTATAGGCGTTGGTGTAAAGAATTTTATGCTTTGCCACATTTGTATTATTCCTATGCTAATGAGTCACAAACTAGATGGGAATTGACTGGAGAGATAAGGAAGACCAGAATGTACTTTCCTCCTGGTGAAGAAATGAATCCCTTCGTCACCTGTGGCTCTCTTATTCCCAATCCAGATTATGAAGCTTGGGAGGCAACCAATCATTTCTCACATGAACAATTTCATAATTGACAGTTGAAATAGCCTCTCAGCTGATGAGATAGTGAACCCAAAGAGACCATTGATAAGATACTAAAACTTTACAAAACCAATATGTGGGATCAAGGTGCAATCTAGATCACTCGGGGTTTTTCCGCATTACCTAGTACTTACAAAACCAAAAGGACTACAATTGGATCAATCAAATTTAAGCAGACGTCAACTTCAGCGGCCTAGAAGCAGCGTAGAAGCAAGATATGTCTATGAGTACTGAATATTCATCACTCATTTAGAATAATAGTATAACGCATGGGCCCATGTACCCACCTCCCCTCGCTCCGACCACTTGGTAATAAGGATCTCAGTTGGCGTACTGCTACGAATTCAAACTTGTAAGTTGTAACCAAGAGATTCCATCAAACTCCTTGATTCAACTACGGTGGAATCTTTTATTTGAAATCAGGCAATTAGCACAATTTTACTATTCGATTACTCAAATTATCTATATGATCAAAGATAGAAACCTTAGAAGAGTTCAAATTTGCAGTACCTGCGAGAGCTCTGATAGCAAAATTGCAGGGGTAACAGAACTGGAGTAGGCGATACAAGTTCTGAGGACCCGAGAAGCGATCCAACCCCAACCCGGAGTATCCGTCTCCGTTCCATTAACATTAGGATCGAAGTCTTCGTCGTCTTCGAATGCTAGCACAGACCTCGCGTAATCAACAAATTTAAGAAACGGATCGTCATCTCCTTCTTCCTGAAGCTTTCGGCGGTCATCCAACTCCATGGCTGAGCTTCGGCCGGCGTCGAACGAGTTGAAATGTTAGCTCTGAGAAGACATTGAAGAGAATTGCCGAGTTTAATTGAAGTTCATATCCAGATTAAGCCATTGCGCAGCCCTAAATTTGAGGTTCGTTTTCAGCGGGAAGAAGATTGTCAAATTGCCGCGGATTTCTGAGGCATATAGTTTTAAATTCTTAAAATAAAAATTACGCCAAATATCAATTTATATCCCTCGTTCTGGGTTTGTATCTCTAACTCATCAAATGTCCAAAGCCCAAATCGGCCCAAGTTCAGTCCAGACTTGATCCAAGAGTGGTCCAAATTGGCTCAGCCCAGCCCAACCCAACCCATTTATTCATCGAATCAGATATGAATGATTAATTTAGTGCCAACAAGAAAAATAGCAAAATAAAACGTTTAATTTTAAAAAATAACAAAAAATGGCAAAATCAAATAATACTAAAATCATACAGTAAAATTGGTATACTAAATTTTATTTATCAAATCAAATAATATTGAAACTAAATTTACCAAATCAAATAATATTGAAACTAAATTTACCAAATCAAATACCAAAAAACACTAACTAAATTAGTATACTAAATTTTATTTACCTCCCTTCCCCCAATTACCAATTACCAAATAAAGTACAAAAAGACATTGTGTGTGAATATTTTAGAATAGAACTTACAGTTTTTTGGATTTTTATCATTTAGCATTTCAAAATTCAGTCCATTATTGAATCCCTAAACAGATTAGAGGTCACGTCAGAAAGGACAAATAGCGTGAATAGTATCCTCACGAATTGTGAGGACTATCCTGATCTTCTACCTCAATCTACTATGCTAACTCCTCTTACGCTTGCAACTTAGACAATACAAATGGCTAAAGCACCTAGGAATAAAAACTCTAGAATTGACCTAAAAAACCTTTTAAAAAAATTCATGCTGCTGATGTTCTTAAATTTATGAAAGGAGAACACCAGTATTTCTTGAGTGGATTTTTCTGGGCTTGAACTTGGTTGGTTTATGGACTTTGCCCTTAAGTCTAGCTAATTAGATTTCGGGGTTGGTTGACATTTAGGTCAAACTAATTAAGCCTATTCTTGGACTACCTGAGTCCAAATATTAATACTAAACATTAACAAATTAATTTATTCGATCTAATGAGCGTGACGAAAAATACAAGGTATCATAAGGATTCGACACCTCATATGTTCATTTTTTAAAGAGGTCATGTATCTTCTATTTTAATTTGAAACACATGTTAACTTAAATTAGTCTATAATTTCGTCATTAATCTAACAAATGACGTGACAATCTAGGATGGGTCTAAAATTCTCATCTATCAAACATTTTGTTGTAATTTTTGTTCTGCCAAAAACATGCTATTGCTGTTGGAAGTTTGCAAGTTTTGCATCTTTTGGGGGAAATTGTATTGTTCTTCAAAAGGGGTAAGTTAGGGTTGAATTATTAGTAATCAGAAAGCTTGTCAGAGCCAAACTTCAGAGGTGTACTACACATACACATATATTGCAATGTGCAACATACACATGTCATTTTATATAAAAGGAAAAAAAAGCTACTTGACACTGCCAATAAAGTACCAAATAATAAATCTGACATTAAAAAAAAAAAAAATCAAACTTTGTTTTAATTAAAATGTAATTGTTGTATTTTATTATAACCTAAGTTTTTGTGTCACATCTTTTGATTTATTATATTATTATTATTATTATTGCATGAAATATGTGATTCATGTTGAAATATATATAGATAGTACCAATATTCTTATGTTAAATTTGTCTTTTTGTTTTTGGCACTATGTCCCTTTTGAGATAAAGTTGATATAGAGAGAGAACTTTTCAAATATTTTAAAAGGGAGTTTAAATATGAAGCAATATAGGGCAAAGACAAAGAAGGGGGTTGTTCAACATAAATTATCAATTTGTGTTATGTAGCTTTGCAAATACTAAGTAAAATTTAAATGTCAGACCATCTGTTTGGTAATTATTTGTTTTTGGTTTTTAAAAATTAATGTTTAAGAAAAAAGATTGTTTGGTTAGTAAGTGATTCACTCCTTTTTAAAAAACAAAAAACAAGAAACTTGTTCTTAAGTTTTTAAAATTACGAAAGAGGATTAAAATTTAAAAAAATTGCATTTTGTTTTTAAAAAACAGAAAACAAAATCAATTACCATTTTATGTTTTTAATAAACAAAAATATTGAAATGGTTACTAAACGTGACATAAATTTTTCAAACCAAACAACGTTAACTTCTCTTTGTTCATTATCAATTTTATGTTTTATTAACTCTCGTTGCACTATGAATGTTAAAACGTCACAATTTCAATCTTCATTTCAAACGTAGTTATAGATTATTAATAAAGCGGTGAACGAGTGAACAAAGGTGGAAAAGCTAGGAGATTAACTCTCGTTGTACTATAAATGTTAAAACGTCACAACTTCAATCTTTATATCAAACGTACGTGGTTATAGATTATGAAGAAAGCAGTGAATAAGTGAAAGGTGGGAAGGGAAAATGGACCTACAAAAGATGTATATATATATATATATAAAAATAAGAGAGGGTGTGAGAGTAAGTCAAATCTGAAAAAACAAGAAATGAAATGAAAAGGGAAGTTGAAAAATGTTAGGGTTGATATTCATATTATATATTTGCTTTGCCCATAAACAAACACAGCACAACCACATCTGTATACCCCACATTTTTCTCAGACTAAAAGCTTTAATTTCATCATTTTTCTTTCTCCATATATCTCTATCTTCAAACAAAAAGCTTCTCAATCTCTCATGTCAACACATAACCTTACCCCACCATCCATTTTCTTCTTTCTCTAAACTTTATCTTCTTCTTTTTCCATTTTTTCCTTTTAATATATATATAATCCTTAATTAATATAATGACTTTTAATTAACCTCTTTTATATCTCATCCTAACCAGCATTCATTACGTTGAAATTAATGATTTATTTTCTCAATTTCAACACCATAACATAAGCCAACCACCTAAACTAGAAGGTTCATGTGACCGTACACAGTCGACAACATTAAACCATACGTCGAACCATCAAATCGTGAAAATAAGATGTTAACAATTTAAAAATAAAACCCAACTTACTCTATCTATATTACTATGATACCATATTAGATATGCACAACTTTATTTGAAAGAAAAAGGGGTTATACGACAATAACTATGGATAGATTTGGTCGTCACTGGACATCCATGATCCAACTATCTTTTTTCATTTGTAACTGAATCCAGTTCCCAATCCCAAACACATTGACACATGATGTCACTGTACCTTATTTTTTTCATTAAAAAAATATTATATAGTTAGAAAAACAAAAAAAGATTTTGAGGACAAAGATATTGACAGTGATGATAACTGCAAAAGCATCATCATAACAATGACTTTTCCAAACCCCCTGAAAGTGCTTAGTTGGAGATCACAACTCCCAAAAACCAAAAAAGCACTCCCCATACTTCAAAAAGACAAAAATAAAAAATAAAAAATAAAAAAGGATTATATCTGAAATATTGTTCATTTGGTTTTTTATTACGTCATCACATGCAGTTAGGGATGTCTAAACTCACATGTTGTTCTCATTTTCTTGGCGTTTCGACCCGGCTGGTGAACTAGCAGTGTTTGAATAATATAATATTAAATTTTCTTTCATCCATTAACTCAAATTTTTAGGTCAATTGGTGATTTAAGATCGTATTAGAACAGTGTGTGGTCTAAGATATCCCATCTTCAACCTTATTCATTCTCACTTATCTAGTCTTTCACATATTTCAAGTCTACAAGTGTGGCAAAGTGCTAGTAATTAATTATATATTAGCTTAAACATTTCGATCAATCGATGATTTAGATATATGTGATTAAATTAGAATTGGATACACAAAAATTGATGATGTCGTTCGTTTGAAAACTAATCCAACGTAGAAAAACACCAAAAACACAAAAGGAAAAAGGAAATTGGTTCAGAGATTTCATGAGAGAGACAGTCCATATCAGCATAAAATGTTAGAAACTTGAAAGGGAGTTTGAAGAAATGTTGAAGAGACAGAGATAGCAATAATGTATTCAAAGACCAACTAATGAGTCAAGGACAGTTTCTTCACATGGCCTATCTCTCTGTCTTGTATCCATATCATTATTAGTCAAATCACACGATCAGTTAACCTCGAAACAAAAGCCCTAACCTTAATTTTCATAAACAAATTAATTTAGACGTTTAAAAACTATTAACGTAGAATTTATGTAGACAAATACTTATATATCAATTCAAACATCGAACTTCTTTCAAGCCTAGAATAACTCTAAAACTTTCAACCTTCATCTATTTAAGTCTGTGAACTTTAAAAAATCAAACATTATCCCTAAACTCAAGGGTTATATCAATTTAAAACTCTAAACTTATCATGGAAGAAAATTTAAACCTTTTTTTCATAGAATTTAGTGTTAAACCATTATCGTTATACATTCTTTAAATGCATGAATTAGCATAATTAATATTAGGAGAAAAAAATACTAGAGTCATAGGGATGATAGGAAATCTAGTTAAGATCATAAGTAAAACTATTTCACAAAGGAAAAATTAGGTGGTAGAGTAATTTTGAGTTAATTTTAAATAGAATCTAAGTGAAAATAATTGTAAATCATTAGAAGTAAAGTCTAAATTGAGTAACCTATAAATAACATTTAAGGTTTAAATTAAGATAAATTCGGAATTTTAATGGTACAAAATGATACTTTTTTTAAAAAATGAATTAGGTCAATCACTTATTGATACGATTTTGAAAATTTCAATTACAGTTAAAACACAATTTAAAAATCACAAAATCAAGGCAATAGCTTTTTAAACTTTAAGAACATATTAAATACAAACTTCATTGAGAGAACTCGTAAATTAATTATAGACAAATTATTATAAATGACAAATCTATTAAAAATATTTACAAAATATAAACAAAAGTTCAAATTCTATTAATTCTTATATCAATTTTGTAAATAATATTTTGATGTATTTGAAAACGACCCATATTATTATTAATTATAAGACGTGAATTAATTATTAGGGAGTTAGTTTATTTTGTTTGAGTGGACATATCAAATCCATGAGTAAGGTTTCAGAGAGAATATAACTTTACAGCAAAAACAACAAACGAATAAATTACTTCCCTTTCTCTCGCTTCCTCCTTTGCCGACATCTCCATATCAAACGACCATTTCTTTGTTTTTTGTTTTTTGTTTTTGTTTTTTTTTTTTAAATTACTATTATTATAATTATTATTTAATATTTAGTTGTTTGAGATTGAAGAGATGAAGATGGAATGATGAAGAAGAAGAAGAAGTAGAAGAAGAAGAAGACGAAAAAAGAAGTAGATAAAATGATTATATAAGGATTCCCCAAATCCCATTTGTAATATTTGGGTTTGTTTCCTTTTGTTTGGAGATCATAGGTAACAGTCGGATCTCATATATTAAGTATTAATACTACTTTTATTTAATTTGGATAAATATGTGGAGAGGAGAAATCGATCAAACCTTTGATTTTGAGGGTTTTTTCTTAAGTAAAATGAGGTGGACGATTTGAACTATGGATCTTGTGGTCTTTAACATACACTAATGTTATTTGAGCAAAGCTCTTGTGAGGAGGATTTTGAGGTTGATAGTATAAATACTGTGTTATTTTGACATTTATTCATTCGTTTTGCTCATGTACTTTCACAAAGTTAACGTACCTTATATACTTTGAACTTTAGGAAATGTTTGGAGAGTTGAAATGTAATCAGAATTACTGAGAGTTAGAATTGTTGGAATGCATGGAACAAAAATGAAATCGTAAAAAGTGATGAAAATTAGAGTTTAATTGAAAACTGTCGAAATGAAATGAAATTGATATTACAATTCGGACTCAAAATGCTCAATCTACACATGAATTTTGGATTACATTACAATGTATTTCGATCCCATTACGGATGTTCAAACACCCCCTTAGGGTTTCAAAAGTGAAAATGAAAGGATTGAAATGATTTATTATATTTTTTAAAGTAGAAGGACTAAAATGATTGTTCTTAAAGTAAAAATGCCAAAATGAACAAAAAGTTAAAAGGAAACGAAATGAACTAATATAATAAAGAATAAATGAACATCTTAAAGAATAAAGAAACTGAAACGAACTAATATAATATTTAAAATATACACACTTCAAAGTTTACTTAATAAACATATAAATATCGGGTTTGTTTTCTCACAATTTTTCTTAGCATCTTCTTTATTTTATAACGAAACATTTTATAATAATTTGCAAGAAATAACCTTATAAGTATAATTTAACTAATGTTTAATTTCCAAAAAAGTCAAAAAAAAAAATGAAAATGTTTATTAAAAAAAAAAAAAGACCCAATTGATGATAATTGGTCAAATTTGTCTTGAACTTCCATGAAAAATCCTTATCATTTCAGAAAGCAAAAAAAAAACTGTCTGAAAGAAAGAGAGAGTATAATATCACAATGAACAGTGGATTGAATTATTAATATTTTTTTAAAAAAAATGAAAAAAAAAACATTTTATTAATTATTTGAAAGGTCTATAAGAAGGCAAATAACAATAACACATGAGGGTACTTACCCATTTGGTGAGTGGCAGCTATCCCATTTGAGAAAGATTCAAAATTCACTGTCTTTTTCAAAAACCCCCCCAGAAAAAAAAGAAAAAAAAATCTTAATTTTTTTTTTTTTTTGGTCTTACCCATTTGGTTATTTTTGGGGGTAATAAATAAATAAATAAAATGGGAGAAGAGAAAATAAAAGTTGAAATAAGAGAATTCAATGAAGAAAATAGAGACATAGAAATGGTGGAAAAGCTAGAAAGAAGCTGTGAAATTGGGTCTAAATTGAAAGGGGATTCCATTTTTACCAATATGATGGGTGATCCTCTTTGTAGGATTACATTCTTCCCTCTTCATATTATGTTGGTCAGTTCATTTATAATTCTTTTTTTTTTTTTTTTATAAAAAAAAACAATTCCATATTTTCATTATAATTCATTTGTTTCTCTAAACAGGTGGCTGAGCTGCCGGAAAATGGAGAGATTGTGGGAGTGGTTAGAGGCTGTATTAAGTCTTTGGGGATTGCCGGTGCCGGTGTCGGAAAAGCTAATACAATGAAGATTGGTTGCATATTGGGACTACGTGTTTCGCCAGCACATAGGTATGAAATCCAACTTTAAAGTTAATAGTACATTTTTATCTTTGGAACTATGCTTAATTCTACGTATACACAATTTTAAAGTTTGTGATACTCAGATATTGTGGCTAGCATTTTATTATGCAAGAGAGTGATGAATTTGATTTACATGAACTATTAATCTTCTACACATTGAAGTATGCTCGTTGTGATATAAGAGTGATAGATAGCACTTTGTTAAGTAGTTAGGAGAGTGATAGATTTTGAGTGATTTTTATATTATTATGATTTAAATATTAATTTAATTTACGTGAACTATCGAATCTTCTACGTGTTAAATTATTACTAAAGTTTAAAAACTTATATTGATAGATCATGAGGTATTTATAGCAATTTAGGGGATTGCTTTTTTAATATATAGAAGTGATTCCAATGGAAGGAACATTATTTTTCTAAAAAGGAAATCTTCTTTTTTTCAAAGTAGTACTCATTTGTAATTCATTTAATAGCACTCTTAAGATTTTTTTTAACATCTCATAGGAAATATTGTTACTGTAATATTACATAATTTAGCTTTGGTAAATGTAGAAATATATATAGAGAGAGAGGTTAATTAAATACATATTTTTGTTTATAAAATAATTAATTTGGAGTGCAGAGAGATTTACTATTCGCTATGTTCATGTTTACGTATCAAACGAATACTTCAACTATTGTGAGAGAGCATGCAAGTTTGCATACTTTGATAGGCTCGTGTGTTGGGATGCATGCAAAACCGAATCTTTTTTTTTTTTTATTTAGAAGATTTTGTGCCACCGATCACACATAAATCCAAGTTGCACACAGTTCTATCATCATCTTATTCAACACATTTTTGTTTAGTTCTACAATCACAAAACATGAGATCGATTCATTGACCTTAAAAATAATGAAGTACCTGTTAAAGATTCAAATCAATGTCTGATCACCTTATCATTGTTTTCATGAGATGGTATTTAGAATATATTATTGTAGAAGATATGATAATGATTCAAACTTCCGACCTTTTAGTTAAAGATGCGTATTCCTTAACCAGAGGAAAAAACTACGTTCGTGTTGGCCAAAACCTAGGAATTAAAACGATTATAAATCTATTTTTCTAAAAGACTTATAATATATATATCTTTATCATTGTTATGTAGGAGGTTGGGAATTGGACTAAAGCTTGTACACTCAGTTGAAGAATGGGTTATAAGAAATGGAGCTAATTATGCATTTCTAGCAATAGAGAAGAAGAACAAAGCCTCAAAGAATCTGTTCACTAAAAAATGCAACTATGTAAAATTCAGCTCATTGGTGATTTTCAGACAACCACTTATGGTGTTTCCAACAACAAAAGACATTATTATTTCTAAAGGAGAAATAATAAAGACAGAGAAACTCAACATAGAACAAGCCATTTCATTCTATACAGACACTCTCACAACTAAAGGAGGAGTTTATCCAATGGATTTTGATATGATTTTGAAGGAAAAACTAAGTCTTGGCACATGGGTTTCTTATTTCAATCATGAAGATTGGACTCATCATTTGATTTGTTCACAAAAAGATTCAGAGATTTACCAAAGAATGCCAAGTTCTTGGGTTGTGTTTAGCATATGGAATACCTGCAAAGCATATAAGTTTCAAATAAGGGAATCAAAAAACGATCAATTATTACCTCTAAGGTTCTTGAAAAGTGCTAGAAAAAGGTTCATTTCTTGCTTCAAAATGCCAAATTATGTGTCCTTTGGGAAGTCATTTGGATTCTTCTTCCTGTATGGGATATTTGGGGAGGGGGACAGAGTGGGAGAGCTTGTCGATTCGATATGGATTTTTGCGTCGAGATTGGCTGAAGACGAGAAGGATTGCAAGGCTATTGTTACTGAATTGTCTGTTTCTGATCCAATCATAAACCACGTCCCACGAAACGTTTCCATGTCTCGCATCAATGATAATTTGTACCTGAAA
The DNA here is from genome assembly GCA_037974625.1 of Cucumis cinereus. Taxonomy (NCBI): domain Eukaryota; kingdom Viridiplantae; phylum Streptophyta; class Magnoliopsida; order Cucurbitales; family Cucurbitaceae; genus Cucumis; species Cucumis cinereus. Next base: position 5,839,559 of record JBBPDJ010000020.1, read on the forward strand.
AGGTTGAGTGTACATAGTGATGATGAAAAGGATGAAACATTGTTGTCAAAAGATATGGAAACAGCTGCAAATGTGATCGTTGACCCAAGAGACTTCTAGATTTCAATATATATTCATACCCCCATTTTGCTCCTTTTTGCATATCAGACTCTGTTCAAGATGGTGACAACAAATTAATGGTAAACAAAGTGTCTCCGTTCATCTTTCAAATTGTTAAAATGATGGAGGTATTGATGACATAGATAAATGACTAGACAAGAAATTAAGGAAATATATGAGATCATAAACTAGACTTAACACGCTTATCGCTCAATTGAATCAACCAAACCCTAAAATTATACCCGGCTCATAAAACAAAATAATTAAAACCCATTTAAGGAAAGTGTTGAAAAATGAAACTAAAAATGGTTACAAATTGCCATAATTTAACTAACATGAACTATTAACCTCAAGGTTCGAAGGCTCGATTCTCTCACCCCACATATTCACATATTATAAATTGAATAATGAAATTAAAACAATAACGTTATACTAGAAAAATAACTAAAATCTCAGTCATATGAATAGACTTTCATCTCCAATAGGAAAAAAGAACCCAAGCATTGAGCATCCAAACATGTTTTCCCTGAACAGCAATCAAATCATAAACTTATCTCCATGAATTCAAATATGAAAAAATGATTAGGATCTTGCAGTAGTAATTACACTAATATCAATACAGATGCAATAGTAAAAATACACAAAATAAGGAGAATAAACATAAAGACGTTGTTAACCCAGTTCGGCAACATAGCCTACGTCTGGGGGATTTTCACCCTGATGAGATCTTTATTATTATTATTATCAGAAACTTTTCAAAGTTCATAGAGTTACAACACTTGTCATAACTTAGGATAATAACTACAGTAGCACAGATCACGCAGAGATATCTTCTCTGCTAATACTCGTCTTTACGAATCACCAACTCGTCCGATAATCTGTCTTTACTGTATTCTCGATAATCTCATATAATCACAGGCTCCCCCTGTTTAAGTACTCCAAGATATATGTCAAAGAGTTCTCCCCCTCAAGAGGTTCACACCATGTAAACAAACTTTCACACCTTATAGATTAACCGCAGAAGCTAGAAGAAAACAACATACTATATTTTTTCGAGGTGTAAAGTACAAGACGGCAAAACACACCTTTTTAATCTCTTATTCTGGACCTCAAAGCCACGCCTCACACGCTAGGTCAAAACCAAAAGAGATTTTATATGCATACTAAATCTTAGAAGATTTAATTCCTTTAAAACATATCTTTCCAAGAATATCCAAACAACTAAGGAAAATATTTTATCAAATAACTAATTAAGATATTCTTGGAGAAAAGGAATTATGTTAAGCCAATTAATAAATGCAACAAAATACATTGGCCTTACTTACCTCTTTTTGATGTTTGAGTTTGTTTCAACCATCTTCACAGTATAGCTTTTCTTCTTTGCGCTTGCATCCATCTATTTTGACATTTGGGCTTTTCATCCCATCTCCACCACTCATAAGTTTGGACTTTATTATATGCAAAACTGAAGGCAGCATGTGATACAGATAAACACATAGAGTAGAAGAAATGGACAATGTGAGTGTCTTTATCTCTTTAGAATTTGAAATTTGCATTCGCTCCCACAATCTTCTCATAGGTTTTTCTTCACAAAATCTAAGAATACTGTGTATGCAGCATTGAGCAACACAAATCACTCGTAGTTATTTGAAATACATACATACATATGCATATATATATATATATATATATTTATATATAGCAACATGGTTTGTATCTATGATCTTACTGATTTAACAGAGCCACAGTTTTCAATTTTCTTCAGTAAAGACTTGAGAGAGAGAGAGAGAAATCATAAGCGAAAATTAAGAATAATAAACTTATAAAGTTATTTACATTATGGCTTCTTTCAGACATGTAGACCTTGAGGGCACAATGACAATGAAAGAAGTGTTTGGCACAATGACAATGAAAGAAGTGTTTTCTTCCTTCATCCTTGTAGTTATAAACAACAACTTTCTGAACAACCCTATGGTGAGGGAAGCTAAGACTTACAAAACATTCCTACCATTTAGAAGATTTTTCTCTGGAATGAACTATAAGATCATCAAGTAGATCTGGTTCACTGGCAGAAACTTGGTGGAACTCCCTCTGATCATATTTTTTGAAGAAATCCAGTTGATTTAAACTGGCTTGTACTGCCTTCACAATGTACCAACTGGCAATTATCCTGACGATGATTCTGTTCTTTGACTTTGTGAAACAACCACTTCTTGTCTGTTTTCTGATTTCAATTGACTCCTTTGATACTTGAACCTTTTGGGCCGCGTTGTTTCGAGCTGAATTTCAAGTTTTGATGTGTCTATAGACAACTTTTTCATAATAAATGCATCCAAATCAAACCCAGTTTCACTTTCAACCACATTGTTACTAGAAGAGGTAGCAACCGAGTCATCTATGGAGATGTTTCGAGGGCCTCCATCTGCTGTTCTAGACGCGGTGAATGGGTCTTGCTCCAGCTTCAACAATCTCTTTATGATGTCCAGTGCTGGGTCAATAACGTCTAAAAATCCCATAACCCATGAAGCATCATCCACAACTTCAGTTCGCTGTTGCAAAAAAAACTTCACTTTCTTACACTTGAGAGACGCAAAAACAAATTTCAAAAGCTTATAATTCTATCCTACTTGTTCAAAAGCTTAAAAAATCAGTAGCCAATTTAAAATTGAGGGGAATGTGATAGCTTTTCCATGTCCAGAAAGTGATTTGAACTAGTTAAAGCTACACTTTGAGTTGATGTAGTGTAACTGAAGATTTGGATTTGTAACTGAGCTTCTGACCTGCTGGAAATAGAGATTTCGAATTTCCTCGGCTCGGATTGCATTCCCTTGATCCTCTTCCAATGCTGCCCATGTCATCCATGTTACATAACTCTGAGAATTTATGTTTAGAGAGGATCTATATAATCTTCTTGCTGCAGAGAGATTGCCTACTCTCTGTTCCAAAACACCCCAAGCCTGTATTAAAGCAATCCAAGTAAGTAACATTTCGATTCCAAGCCTGAATCAAGGATAACTTTAAGTCATGCTTCTACACTGTCCCTATTTTTCATACTGTTAATTTAATGGTCATTTAGTATACCTAATAGAACAAAATTTAGATGATTTAGCATAACATGATAGACAAATTACGGAAGAAAGAAAGTGGAAAGCTACCTAGACGATCTAGAGTAGCATAACCTATACAGCTTTTTTGTGTCTGTCACAAGACATTTTTGTTATTATGATCTTCGTTTGATATCGTTGGATTAGGTAGGATCTTCGTTTGATATCGTTGGATTAGGTAGTTAGTTTGGGGCTTTCTTCTTAATGGATTTATTTTTTAATATATCTTGTAAATTCTTACATTTTTCTCCATGAAAACTCGATTTCTTATAAAAAGTTAAAGAGGTTTACAATTCAAAACTAGATTGACAATTCAATTAGTATGTTTAATACCTGAAGGCATCTAGCCGCACTCTCACTAGCTGAATCAATCAACAATGCTCTTTGATAAAGCTCCCTTGCCTTCACTATGTTTCCTTCTTTCCATTCCATCCATCCCCATGCCTGCATAAGCCATAGTTTAAGATTTTTCAAGATAAAAATGGAACCACAACAGAAAACTTGATCTGAGTTTCTTGTATCTTCTACCAAACACTTTTGTTTCTTAAAATTTGGAAACAAGAAAGAAACAGTAGACCAGAAAAAAGAATGTTACTAAATGGAACGTAACATATTAACACATACAATCCACACAGGCTGATGCTTTGGATCCAGTTCAGATGCTCGCCTAAACAAAACTCGAGCAAGGCTTGCAGAAGAGTTCTTGTACTCCAATAAACCAAGAGACTGAAGAAGAACTGGGTCCCTTGGATTGAGGACATGGCCTATCTTTAAAAGTTTCATTCCCTTTTCGATATTTCCCAAATTAGCTTCAAAGAGTCCCCATACATGCCACGCAAATCTGTTCTTGGGGCTGGCCTGGATGGCTTTCTAGGTAACAAAAAAACAAATGAACATTGTTAAATTACCACTGAAGTCAGTCTTTATTGAATTTTAGGTAATAGGTTAGGGTATATTAAATCTTTTATATAACTTATATGCATTCATTTTTGTTCCATTTTGGTAAAAACTTATATACAATTTTTTATTTGAGGGTACGATTACCCAGCTTTCAATGAGAAAAAGAAAGAATATACGAGTACAGAAAATACTCAAACAAAAGAGGGAAACTCAAATTTAAAAGAACACCCAGAGTATTTTTCATTATAAAACAGTAAGTCTCTTGCTTGACACAAAAACTTACTTGAATATTTTCACTAATTTTCTAATAAGTTATTCAATGCAAATCTCATGTAGACACTTGTTGTTCATTCGCCTGACCAATAGATGAGTGTTTAAAGTCACTGCCTCACTGGTAAAGTCTAGAAGCTAAAATAAAATATTTAAATTGAGGAAATCACACATTAATAGTAATAATAAGGAAATCACCTCAAATAGTTGTCTAGCAAGAAGGTTGTTCTCCAGCTGCATCTCCAGCTGCGCCCATGCCTGCACATACCATTGATCATGTCCAAATTACAGGATGGATTGGCAGCTGAAAATAATGATAATATTTCAGAACAGAATGGATCAAGGGGAAAATGAGATCTAAAATAACTCACAAGCCAACTAGCACAGCTCTTGGGGTTGCACTTGGTAGCCTGCTTAAGCAAATAACGAGCCTGCTCATACCGATTTGATTTCGCTTCGAGCAGTGCAAGCGTCTGGTAAATATACTCATTTCCACCACAGTATTTGAGGCCTTTGGCGAGTAAATTCCTGGCCTTCTTGATGTTCCCTTGCTTTAGCTCTAGCACAGCCCAAGCATGCCATGCTGCAATGTGTTTCTTGTTGGCTACTGTGGCTGCATCGAACAGCTCTCTTGCCTTCCTGATGTTTCCCATCCTGCTCTCCAGAACAGCCCAGCACTATATCAAGTGTGCAATCAGTAGCTAAAATTTGAGAAAATGAAATATAGACCTGCTTCATTTCACTTCTAACATTGTAATCATAGTCTATGTTTCATTCCACCCAGCTTGGAGAAAGTTTTCCCCATCCTCAAGATTTCAAGAGACAACCAGGACTTTAAAGTCAGTAAGTTTATTTAGAGGCTACCTCCACATATAATATCCCAAACCTTACTATAACGCTATCATATTTTTACTAACTATTTTTTAAATTCTTGATATAAAATGTTCTGAAAATTAGACTGAAAGGAGAAAAAAAAAAAAAAAAAACACGAAAAACAAAGGAGAAAAGAAACTGACCTGCCAAATGTAGGAGTTCTCTCCTTGTGTGGCTTGGCTCCCTCTCTCATACACAGCTTTTGCTTTAGCTGCTTTCATTTGCTTCCCCAACATCTTTCCCAATGCTACATAAGCCCGCCCATCCTCCGGCCATTTAGTTATACACTAGATTCACCCCCAATATTTTCATTGTAGCAAGAAATTCAGTTAAATGTTTCATCTATTTTTAAATTTCTGAAATTGTTTTGTATTATCGAAAGATTAAAAAAACTTAAATATACTTCTACTGATTTTAACCGGACACCTATCATCTTTTAAAGGGAATGCTAATTATTATTATTGTTTTTTTTTTTTTTTAAAAAAAATGGAGACAAGCAAAGGGCATGCTGATTAGACAACAAAGTCTTTTAAGTGTTTAGCTAAACCAAGCATAGATTGCAATAAGTTAAGCACATATGAACCACAAATCTCATCGTTATTAGTACACTCGAATAGAACTAAATTCTTGTTGGCGCGTAGATTGCAATAATTGAAATGTATTTTTTATGAGAGAAAAATAATTACTAAAAGAAAGACTAAGTTTTCCTATTTCATCGGATCTAACTCCTAACTCCTAAATTTTAGATTTTTTTTTTTTTTTATTTTCTTAATACTAAGAACCAACAGGTTCCACGTTCAAATCCCCCACTCCCCACTTGTACTTAAAAAATGAAAAAATATTTTATGACCAAAATTTGAATAATTTGGAGGTTAAGTTTTACATTTTTATAGTTTTCTATACCAAAATCAGGGCATTTTGCGTAATTTATTCACTAACAAATAAAATACACTTTCAATCTTTAAAATTTAATATTAATTTTTGGTATGGTACACGATCACATTTTGCTATATTTGGAAATATATATATTTTTTATTTGTCATTTAAAACAATTTCTCTAATCATATTAACATATTTTAATTGTCACGTCATAATTTCATTACATCAACTAGTGTCAACTCTACTTGGGAATCATTTAGAAACTAATACCAAAATCTATGGACTAGTTAAAAATCATACCTTTCATTCAAAAATATTAAGGACAAAATGGAAGCTAACTAAGGATATAATGTAAACTAATTCTTTTAGTAGATAGGAAGAATTGAACCATGAACCTCTTAATTCTCACGATTGAATTAAGCTCTTGTTGACACCTAATATAAACTAATTTCTAATTGTGGGATCAAATGTGTATGTAGTCCTTATTAATCAATGTTGGGAATCAATTTTTTTTTAAAACGATAACGATTAATTGTTACATAATAAAAGTTTATGGACCAAATTGTTACAAATTTCAAACTATTAGGACAAAAAGTTACTTATTAAAATTGAAGTAAATTATTACAAATTTAAGAGTAGAACTGAATCTTAACTAATAAAGTTTAATAACTACGATTGTTTTTTAACCTAAATATAACGTGAGAAATTTGAACCATAGACCTTATAGCCTTGGATTATTTGTTATTTATTATTTTTTATATTTTTTTTTTACAATTGTGGGGTGAAAGATCGAACATTTGTTCCATGCATATTTGATGCTGAGTTTATCTATACTCATCTTGGCATAGCAGTGTATTTGGCGTTTTTATAATTTGATTTTGAAAATGAATTAATTTGATATTTTATTAAAGGGGTTTTGATCATAAACATCAAAATTAGAAAGAAAAAAAAGAAGGCCCGCAATATTTTAGTGAAAAGAAATACCTTCTGAAGGACTTGTTGTGCTTCATCATACTGAAAATTCCTCGCCAACATCTTCGCTCTATACAACGCCAAATCCAAATTGATAATCAGCGGCCTTTCTAGGGCACTCGAATCAACTCGATTCTCCGGTTCAAAAATCGGCATCTTCTTCGCAATCTCCGTTAGCCTTACATCTATCATCGAAGATTTACTCTCAACCTCCGTTTCCTCATCCTCGCCGTCGCCGGAATCTTCGCCGGGAAACTCCATAAACGGCCTCCGAATCATAATTACCTCCTCGGACGCCTCTCTGTTCGCCCTGTCCGATGATCGATCGGTGACGAGAACCGCAGTCGAAGAATCCCTCGAAGAACAGCACGGCGGAACGGAGAGGGAATTGTGGGCGGAATGTAGATGTGTAATGGAGATTTTGCATCTGTACTTCGACAGATTAGTTGAATTCTGAGAGGAAGAGAAGAGATTGAAGCTTGCGGTTGAAGGAGAAGAAGAGAAGACTTGCATTTTTCTCTGGTTTTGTTTTGGTGACGGTTTGCAACTGTCTGGATTTGCTTTCGAAGGAGCTGTGGAGAAGAAGAAGAACAGAGACTAAATTACGATTTTGGCCTTCAAGTTGTACGGCTAGTGCGGTTTTGTTCCTCTGAAGAAATGAAAGGGTATTTTCGGGATGTTGGGGCTGAAATGTGACTGGCACGTATTTGTCCACGTGGCCGTCATTGGAGTAGCTCTGCACTTTAATCCTTGCGAGTACATTTTGCACAACGTGGAGAGTTCTTGTTGGTTGGTTTAGTAGATTTCTGATATTCTGTCGAGAAATATCCAAATAGAGAATTTTTTTTATACTAAGCTATTTATTACTTCTATTGATACGTTATTTTAAGAGTCTTTTTTCAAATATATATATATATATGTATATATATTTACCCTTTCTAGAAAAAAAAACAAGTATAAGACAAAAATTAATTATATTTGATTTTTTCATGAAGCTAAATATTTTGTCAAATTTTTTTTATTTTTGATAATTTTCTTTATTCCTTAAATTCATCAATATTATGTAATTGTTAAAAAAAATTAAAGAAAAATTACACTTTCAGTTATGATATTTGAAGAATAGGTGTATTTAGTCTTTAAATTTTCAAAATGTCTTTTGAGAATCCTATATTGAAAAAACCAAGAGAACTCAAACTCTTTATAAGATGAATGAATTACTCCTCCTATTAAAAATATAATATCATAACCCATAAAACCTAAACGAGTATTATCGAGAACTCAAAACTCTTTATAAGATAGATGAGTTATTCATCTTATTGCAAATAAAAAATAGGGCCATTTATCTCCGATTTTTCTAAAATACCTTTAAAAGGTCCTCGGAGCAATTTTGTCTTCTTTATTTTTTCTTTAAAAAAAAAAGTTATTTTACAATATTTAAAATTAGAAAAATCATTTTAGATATTGATACAATTTTTAAGTTGAGATTAGCAATTACTAGGCATTAGAATCAAACTGAGAGAATTTTATGACAAATAAGACACCCGCTAAAAAAGTAATATATGAAAAAATTGTCACTACACGAGTGGAGCTCCTATTAACTTTCATACTTTTGTAGTTACAAAGTTTTAGTTATATGCGTGACTAAAAACGAAGTAAATTTGAGATAGTCAATCCCACCTTAAATTTGACATATTTGGATCTAAATTTCCAACTCAACAATTTTACTCTTAGTTTTGCACTCAGTATTATCTTATCTTTGGTCTCTTTGTCAGTAGTTTTTTCTTTTTAGTAAAAATCAATAACTTTCATTGAAAAAAATGAAAGAATACAAGTACATCACCAGAACACCACTTAAGAAAGGATTCCAACTAAGTAAAAACGTTACCAATAAATAGTTACAAAAGGTCTTTGAAGGAAGTTTAAAAATCAAACCGTCACCTTTTGAACTTAGTCATATATAAAAATATATAGAAATTTGACTTTTTTTTCTTACTTTATTGCCAAACAAATATATTACAAAAATACCCTTACTCCTTAATCTTTTTTCTTCTTCTAGTGTTCTTCTCTATGGGTCAACTTGGATGAGACCATGCACCATCGCCGTCGAGTCCACACAAGCGGCTTCGGGCATCTTCTTCTTCTCTCCCTCTATTCAGTTTGCGTTATAGAACGAGACCAATAGAGCGAGGAAGATGAAAAGATGCCAAAACATAAACGCCAAAAGTAAACCCAAATTATTCTATTAAACAATTGGAAACAAAGCATTAAACAAATCAAAATTTCGAAAGCATCAATGATTAAACCAAAGGAATATGCACCAACAACCAAAAAACAAAGAAATTAATCAAAAGGAATCAACAATCAAACCAGAAGAAGATCGACGAATCGCAAACTCGAAAATCTCAAGAACAACAAAATCAATCGCATCTAATTTCAACCTAATCAAAACCGACTCAAACCACCCTTTTGATCTCCATCTTAATCAATAAAATCCATGGCCGTCTCCAATCTCCTCACCTTCACAAACTTCCTCCTCCTCTCCATCCTCGCTCTCTACTTCTCCAATGGCTTCCCAAACCTCTTCAATCCCCAACCGAACCAGACAAACCTCGTAGTCTACGTGCACGACTACTTCACCGGAGAAGACGCATCGGCGATCACAGTCGGCGGGAGAAAAGGACCGGAATCGAGCGTTCTGGAGTTCGGAACCCTAATTGTGGTCGACGATCCGATAACGGAAGGGCCGAAGATCGAGTCTCGAGAGATCGGGAGGGCTCAAGGTATGTATATAAACTCTCAGTCGGACGGGACAGGGCTGTATATGGTGTTCTCGGTGATTTTTAGCGGCGGCGAGTTCAGAGGGAGTAGCTTGGAAATTCAAGGCTCCGATTTATTCACACTGACGGAAAGGGAATTTGGGGTGGTTTCGGGAACCGGTTTTTTCCGGTTCGTTAAGGGGTTTGGAATTATGCAAACCGAAAGTATGGATTTGGTTAATTTGAGAGCTGTTATTAAGCTTAATATTACAGTTAAGCACTATTAATTTTTTTTGTTCCTTTTTATTTCCATTGAATTGCAAATTTGGTCGAAAAATTTACGGTTTTATCTTACATTGTTTCAATTTTAAAAGTTAAACTCTCGAACCTTATGAAAGACTGATTTACATTGCATGTGTTAAACATTACAACCATTTTAATAACTCAATTTGTTTTTGTTCTACCTCTGTCTAACGTTCGTTTCCATTTGGTCTTGGTTAGGTCATCCACTTACCCTATGTATTTTTTAAAATATCTACCTTCTTTTGAAAATTACACTATTATCCTTGATCTTTCGTAAACATCCCAAAACTTTTATTTGAATAGAAATTCATTAGAATGTTTGATGAAAATAAAGATTTTAAAATAATATGACAGTATGATCGAAATTGAAGTTTGTTTGACTCGCATGCTATTACATCATTCTAAGTCACCATCCTAATGCCTCAATTTTCATAAAAGTTGTTGAAGAAAGATTAAAAGTAATATTTCGAGTTTAGGTTAAGAAGAACATTTTAGACAAAAAAAATATAATAATAAGAAGAAAATACTTGGGTGCATCCCAGATGCACCCATCTAGGTACTTCTCCATATTTCTACCACAAAAAAATGTGATTAAAAGCTATTTGTTAAAAAAATAACTTTTTATTTGTGTGGTAGATAGATGGAGAGCATATAGATAGATGCAGCCTATGATACACCTAATCATTGCTCATAATAATAAAGAGCAAAAGCTTAGTAGGTAATTTTGCTATTTTTACATGTAACTCCTTCAACCACAAGTATATATATATTTATAACGTAGCAACCTGATTGAACACTTTGTAATGTACCTACATATTTTCATTTAAATAATGGTTACGCACCTCAAAAATTTTATTAATTAAGGACCTAGATGTTTCACTCTGTCTTTAAAAAAAAATGTCCCACTTTGTTTAGATGATATATACGGTGGTTGGAAAATTGATTAAATAACTTGTCGATTGAACTAGATTGTCTTTTCAAGTGAAGTAGACATTAAAACTCACACAACTTATTTAAATTGGACAACGATTTGATGGACCCTTAATTTTATGCATATTATTTTCCTTATATAGTAAAAAAAAATTAAAAGCAAAATTATTTTAAAACAAGTTTTGGTTACATGGTCGATTATTTAGCTCATAAAACACCTAATAAAAACCTGCCATGTAATTCACCGCTAGTTAAAAACACATATACCCTCAACCAATATCTATCAGAAGTTTGAATCTCTACCCGCACTTCATTTATATAATGTCACTATCAAATACTAAGGTCACCAATTAATTATATTACCAAAGCCCTTCACTTGGATTATTGAGATGTATGGTTGTGGGAAGTGGAAATTTGAGTGTGATGTTTGTGCAAGGCCATGCATTTTGACGAATTTGATTGGGTGAGTTGGATTGCCTTTCCAAATCTTCTTATCTTTTATTTTAGGGTTTCCTTTGTACATGTACTATGTATCTGTCAATTACAAAGCCCTTTTTATGATTCTTCTTCACCTCCCCTAACTTTTTATCTCAAAATTATAGCTAGTCAAACTCAAACATATAACATGGTCCATATCAATGCTTCTCAAAGTTTTTTGACTACAAACTTTATCTACAAGTCTCCTTCATCTTGTACTTCTCGGTTCTTATCAGCAACGCGTTTTTTATAAGCCATGACGAAGATAATGACTATGTGAGGTAGTTAGCTTTTATGAGATCGATCAGAGATAGCTTTGGTTCTTTTTTAGTGTAATCAAGATGTTGGATCTATGATAGTTATTATATGTTTATTCAAATGAAAATTATTCTTTGTCAAGTAGCTAAGATTACGTTTTTGTTAGGGAAAAGTACATATCGACTTTTTTCAGGTGAAAGAAAAGCTTGTGAATGAACCTCTACTTCCTTTCTTGTCAATGTTCATTTGTTTCATTTCAATTCTATGATTGAGCCACCGAAAAGGAATGCGCACCTTGTTGGTATAAGTAGTAACTTTCATTTCTTTTAAGCCTTTCTTAAGGTTACTTTCATGTCCTCGGGATCCCTCTCATTCATATATGATATCGGTTCATTCATGTCCCCTTCCTAAACTCGGAGCGTTACTATGAGTTTATAATATAATATTCTTATATATACCAAACTTTAAGTCTAACGTAACATGTTGTATTTAGAGATAAGAAGGAAATATTTTAGGGCATTTTCAAATTTAGTAAAACAGACCAAAAGATTATCAAAATATAGGAAAAGTTCATATTTTAACAAAACAGTGCCTATCAATCATCGATAAAATTTGAAATTTTGCTATATTTTGTAAATATTTCGACCGTTTTGCCATATTTACAATAATTGTCCTATATTTTACATTCGTACTTTGTTATTCTCTTCTCGAATAATAGTGGCTCGATTTAAACTACAAGGTTTCGAGTGTTTGGGAATATATAGAATTTTCTTTTAACTATCTTGGATAAGTTGTCTTTTTAGAAAGTGTTTTTCTCTGTCTTTTTAATAAAGTTGGTCTAAAAAAACAAAACATTGACATATAACAACAATTCACGTGCTCTTGTTTTGCAAACATATTAGAAACAAGATTTTGATTTTATAAGTTTGAATGTATGATCATAGTTTTCTTAATGTTTTTGCACATCTATGTAAATCTTTTTTTATGTATATTTTATTTTATTAATAGACGTTATGTTGATGGATGATATATATCTATCATGAAATGTGATATTACATTTATCGATAATGTATGTCTATTATATCGTGTTCACTTGCGACGGGATGAGGGCGAAGATGGCTTTTTCATCTCTATTCATTACTAGCTCCCGTTTGATTTTCATGTCCCTCAGCGAAATTCCAGTGATACCTAGACATTTTGCCTACTACTGATTGTATAAAATGATGAAATTGTCGTAGTCTTTAAAATGACGTTTGGTAACTCTCTCTTATAAAAGTTATTTAGCCTTAAAAAAACATATCATTTAAATCATATTTGATAGGACATTGGACGATTTTATGTAGTAATTGACATTTACTATTTCCCTAAGTAGTGTTATGTTCAAATGAAATTACGACCATAAGTTCAAAACACCATAAATTTAATTGGTGAAATTGTACCATTTTAGTTGTCCATGTAATTCGCTACTTTTTCAATTTTAGTCTATAATTTTAATAATTTTAAATTCAAACCTTCAAAGTTAAATTTTTATGAAATTAAATGATAATTTTCATGAAAAAAAAAATACCGTGGGAATATGTTTTTAATTTTTATAGTGGCGATGCTTATAGATAATAATTTTTCTTTTTTAAAAAAATCTACATTATTGACTTTTTTATAAAACTCTTTATTAATTAATTTAAGATCAACCGATAGCGTATCACTTAAAGTTGAACATTTGACAGTACAACTTAAAAGTTAACAGTTCGATAATAGTTAGAACATTTAACAATACACGTATAGGAACATTTGATAGTAGATGATGTACACGTGCAAACCAAAATAATATTTTAAATTCAATAGTAGAAGAATATATATA
>JBBPDJ010000020.1:5860460-5923266 GCA_037974625.1 Cucumis cinereus
GGGGGCAAGAATAACTATGTTGGTGTTAGAGATTCCTCTATTGGAGGAATTTTAGGTCCTTGTTAATTCAATCTGGTGTATGTACTTAGAGATGTATACTATTCTTACCATTTCTTCTTCATAATTTATGTAATGTTAAATACTATTGAGCTGCTGGCTTAGAGGAAAGGGAGAAGAAAAAATTTTTGTGGCATGGATGAATATTTGATATTTAGAGTTTATTTATGTGATGAACAATTTTAAGTTGTCTAATGTCTAGTATGATGGCATCTTTGAAGGGTTTGTAGTAAAATGCCATTGGCAAAATGAGTTATGAAATGAGCTTATAGGGTGTACTTTCATATAGTATTATGATGATGATGATGGCTGACTTATCATCTCTTTGATCACTGGTATTAGGAATGAATTGGGATTGTTGTCTGAAAAGATTTTTTAAAAACTAGATTAAATATATGATTTATTTTCTAACATTTGTACTTTTTTTAAAAAACAAAAAATGGTAAAGGAAAAAGAAAAATAAATAAATTTAATCTTCTTTGTATTGATTTTTTTAAGCCTTTAATGCCATTAAAGATTAGTAGGTATATGCCCCTCTGGGTTAGGTATTATAAAGACAGTAAGGGTTGTTATTTATTTTTTTTGTGGTGTATGTATATATTTACCACAATATTGGATACTTTCAACTTGACTAATAAAATGTATTTAGTATCACTGTCATCATTGTCAAAAACATTTAATATGTTGTGGAAATAAACTTCTTACATGGGGATTAGGGTGCACACAATGAAAATTGAGCACCATGTTTTAATATGGAAGTTTGAGATTAATTTTTGAAAAAATATCTGGGGCTGTACTGCACCAGATGCCTAATTAAAAATTGTCATATACCTATAAATTTTGAATTTTTTTCAAAAAAGTTAAAATAATATATATATATATATATGTGTTGCCCTAATTTTTTTTTTTCTAATGAAAAATTCAAGGATGGATTTTGAATGGGATATTTCTATGAAAATTGATTTTATTATTATTTCTTTTAAAAAATCATAAATAAGAAATAATTTCCGTTGGGAAATAGATCCTTGAGAAAACTTGTATGGATTTCCTAAAATTGAACATGAAATTTTGTAGGGAGTACAGAGAGAAATTAAATGGGGAGATAACATCTCCAAATCAAATTTAAATTTGAAAAGAATTAAAAACCCAATTTAAATAGTGAATCATAAAAGAATTAAAAAATTTAAATAGTAATTCTAAAAGTTCTCTTATGGACTTATTCAAGACCAACGTAAACGAAGGGTAACTGATCGAACCACTTATTACAAGTATCATGAATACGTGGACAGCTGATGACAATTAAACTTTATTTAAAAGCATATTGGTTATTTATTATTATTTTGAATTATCTTATTGGTTAATTAAAGATTGGGGAACCTTGATGGAAAGTCACTATTTTTAACAGAAAAAGCAGCCTGCGAAGTAAGGTGACTATATGTATATATATATATACACTCACTCTCAATCTAAACATCGACCAAAATATCAAAAGTTTGAATTATGAATTTAATAAATAAGACACTAATTAACATCTCAAAAGTCGAACAATTTAACGAATTTTAAAAGAGAAAAAAAGACTATCTAGTTCATCTATATATGAAAAATATGGTCTCCCAATTGGCAATTCAATGATATATTTTCATTTAGAAACAAGAAATATATACTTGAATAAATCATGACTAAGTTCATCTGTCCAATATCACATGCTGTCATGTGGGAACTCTTCTTTTTTTTCTTAAATATATTTTAATTTCTTCTACTGTATGATGATTAGGATATAGAGACGGCATGCAATAAATGTACGTGGTTGCTCGATCACATTTAAGTATTACTCTTTTAAAAACGACTCTACATATGAAAAAGAGAGTGAAGACAGCCAAGTTGGGTCACCAAGGATTGAAGATCACACAACCATGCATGAATACTAACTAAAGTGATCACTTACCACAAGTCTAACTCATATCAGAAGAACGATTCTAAAGATAATTGATTGGTAGTACTCACAAATATTTGATATCAGACCATAAAGTGGGGCCAGTAATGGAAGACTTTTACATTGCAAAGCAAATAGAGGGAAATGAGTGGATGTGTGCTGTAAAATCAGTTAGCAGCTGAGGGGGGAGTGGGGCCAAGCAAAATTAAGTAACACATCAGCCCCTAAGTTTGAAAATTTAGGGATGTCATTTAAGTTTAAGGAGTGTTCCAACCAACTAAAAAAGAGTCAAAGAAGAGGACTCAACTGTAATGCATTAATGTTGTCCCCTTGCAGTTTCCACTATAAATTTATACAAAGAAGATCTCAATATGCATTATTTGTGTACTCCAAAAACTCAGGGTTATTACTCTTTTCTAAGTTAGGATAAGAGTATGGCCAAACTTACATTTAGGAATGGAGCATTGGCTCTTGTTGTGGCATTGTTGGTTGTGGGATTAGCTGAAAGCCGAAAGTTGGAGAAGGAGACGCTTGGTGGTGGCGGTGGCCTTGGTGGTGGCCTTGGTGGAGGATTAGGAGGCGGAGGTGGGTTAGGCGGTGGTGGTGGATTAGGAGGCGGAGCTGGGTTAGGAGGTGGTGGTGGATTAGGAGGCGGAGGTGGGTTAGGAGGCGGAGGTGGTTTAGGAGGTGGTGGTGGATTAGGGGGCGGAGGTGGTTTAGGAGGCGGAGCTGGCGGGGGATTTGGAGGTGGTAAGGGAGGTGGATTTGGAGGCGGAGTAGGAGGTGGTGGTGGAGCCGGAGGTGGAGCTGGTGGAGGAGCAGGAGGTGGATTTGGAGGTGGTAAGGGAGGTGGATTTGGAGGCGGAGCTGGCGGTGGAGCTGGTGGAGGAGTAGGAGGTGGATTTGGAGGTGGTAAGGGAGGTGGATTTGGAGGCGGAGCTGGTGGTGGAGCTGGTGGTGGAGCAGGAGGTGGATTTGGAGGTGGAGCTGGTGGTGGAGCAGGAGGTGGAGCTGGTGGTGGATTTGGAGGTGGTAAGGGAGGTGGATTTGGAGGAGGAGTAGGAGGTGGTGGTGGAGCAGGAGGTGGATTTGGAGGTGGTCATGGCGGGGGAGCAGGAGGCGGTTTCGGAGGAGGCAAAGGAGGTGGAATCGGAGGCGGAGCAGGTGGTGGTTTTGGGGGTGGAGCAGGTGGAGGAGGAGGCTTTGGTGGTGGAAGAGTCTAAAATCAGAGATTACATAATATATATTTCATATGATATGAACAAAGGGAGTAGTAAATAGTACTCTCCTTAATTATAAATTACAAAACTAATGCATGCGGTCAGCAGAGAAAATGCTCATGCAAAGACTACAAGTTTTAATGACGGACTTATGATTATTATTATTATTATCACTACTATTTGTACTTCAATTCTACATAATAAGAGAAAAAAAAAAAAAAAATTGAAAGGGAATATTCTTCAGTATTTCGTCTCATTGATCGAATATACTTTTAATTAAGAATATCTTTACATTGCAGTTTGCATGAAGATATTGTCACAGACAAAAAAGAGCAAAAAAGCAAAAACAAAAACAAAAACAATATAATTAAAACCAAAAAGGACCGTAGAGTCATGGAAAGGAGGAGTAGCATGAAGGAGTGTGTTTTTATAGCCACGCAGGAAGCCAATCGGTGCCATCAATAAACCCAACTTCCATGAATGGGGTAGCTTCCTCTTTAGTTAACTGTTTAGCCCATGGTGCACGGTGTCCTGTTTCTGATCCTGGTCCACGACAATCATATTCTGCATGGTACAGGTTCCTGTAATATATATATATATATATATATATATATATAACAAAATTAGGGTTTACTTAACTTAAATTCCATCCCATCATATACACCTAAACCTCAACTAACTAGTTAAACATAAAAGGTGTGAGTTTCATAAACACTTTTCATCTCACTTACTCAGTGCTGCCAACATAGCTCCAATTGGTCCAACCAGCAGGAAGAACAGTGATGGAGAGGTAAGTTTTAGCAAAAATGACTCTGGAAAATGCACCTTTTGCTCTACCCAAATACACACCGCCTATTCCGTAAACCTTCCCTTTGATGAAAACAAATCCACTGTTCTCATTTGCACTCTTTCTGTTTTGAGCTGTGATTGAACCACGGATCTTCAATCTCTTGTCATCAATCACAAACATCTCACAACTCTGCATCCAAACCCAATTATAAACGATATGATAACATAACAAATCAATCGATAGACAATAGCATGATGTAATTATGTAGTAAAAATCACCGGCAAATTTAGTATATATATATATATATATATATATATATAAACTATGAAGTGTTCTGTCAACGAAATTTTTGGATCTACCACTAGTGAAAGTTTGATAACATATTCATTTTTAAAAATAAAAATTTTCTCACCATTTCCTCGTAATGGGTTCGTCTTTCCTAAAGAAATACTGCTGCTTTTACGAACTTGGCTTAGATTTATCATCATAAATAGATAACAGGATTAAGAAACTAATAGAAATAGCATTTATATGGATAATTTTCTGATACTGAAAGTTTAAAACTAAGAAAGCAAATCAATGGAATTAATATTTAAAATCTTGATTTCAAAAAATAAAAAAAAACTAAATAGTTATCTAGTGGAGCTATACAAACGTGTCATAAATATTCTGGGCATTGTAATTTCTTCAGTAAGCAAGCAGGAGTGGAGAAAGGGGAGGAAAAGAGTTTTACATGGAATACGGATTTGCCTCGGCCAAAGATGAAATCAATGGAGCCTTGAATGTAGCAACTGTCATAGTAATGTCTGCCTTTGTAATCGAACAGAGTATTGTGAGTGCTATAGAATCCACAGTGGTAAAATGCAATTTTATCTGCCGCAACGAATGCCGCTACCGACTGATTTTGCGATGTGTAAGCCACACCAGTCGGAGCCTCATTCTGTAATAGCAAAATTTTCCAAAAGAAATAGAAATCAATGAATTAACAGAATACATTGTGAAGCTAATTCAGGCAAAAGAAAAAAAAAAAAAAGAGAGAAAATCACCGTAAAAACCGAGAAATATTCAGACCTTGAAGCTAATTCCAAAAGCAATGAAATTCTGAGCTTCAACTTTAAAAGTTGCAGATTCAACGTTATCGTTAGAGCTCTGTGACCAAACGATCCACGTCCTTCCTTTTCCGTTCCCTCTCAAGAAGATGTACGGCTTACTCGACGGAATATGAACCTTCTCTCTACAGAGCCAAATTAAAAATAAGGACACACTCATTTTGGAAAATTCAAACCACAAAAACGAACAATTCATCAAATCAACATCCTAAAATGAGATCACAAAAGAAGACCCTAGAAATCACCTGTAAATTCCTTTCCTAACATGGATGATCATCCACTGCGAATTCCCTTCCGGAACAGAATCGACTGCAGCTTGAATGGACGTGAATTCGCCATTTCCATTGATATCGACCTTAAGCGTTCGATTTGTACCGATCTTCTTCGTCAACAACGGCGAATCAATCACATTTTGTGCAGTAAAGGCATAAGAACCGATTGGAGATGAAATTAGGAAAACAAAGGCGATCGCAAATGCGATGTGAATCGGTTTGATGAATAGGGAATTCGAGGATGAATCAGCCATGAATTTAGAGATGGATTAGCGGTGAATGAAACGAAATGAAATTTGGACGGAGAGATTGATGAGCTTTAAGGGAAGAGAAAATTGGTTGAAATTTTATTTAGAATGAATTTGGTCGAAAATAGAATTTTTGGGAAAAAAGTTCGTTTGAGAAATGGAAGGTTAGAGAAATATAGCGGGAAATTGCCGGTTGGTATCATTCTCTAATTTGGAGGCCTTTCTAACGGTTTATTTTAGTGGTTCCAAAGCCAATTATTTCTTTTTTATTTTATTTTTTTATATATATTCTCAGAATACAACTTACATGTACTTAGACTAATCTCAGCTTATTACAATTATTATTATTTATTATTATTATTAGGTTAAAATATCGTTCTGATCTTATACTTTAAGGTTTGTTCAATTTTAACTTTTATATTTTTTAATTGTCCAATTTTAATTTTTATGCTTTCAATAAATCTTCAGTTTAGTTTTCAATACTAGTTTATTATTTTTTTTCTTTTTTTTTGTCATTTATAACATTTTTACCATAAATTTTGAAAATATATTTAATTTTCTTGCATGGAATTTATCATTATTATTTAATTAATTTTGGTAAAAATTAACTTTGATGGATTAAATTTAAGTTTTAGTGAAAATACGAGCATTAAAATTGGATAATTGAAAGTATAGGGATCAAAGTTGAACAAACTTAAAAGTACGAGGATCAAAATGATATTTTAACATTCTCCTTCTCCATCTTCTTCTTATATTATTACTTATTAAAATGTTGTTTTTGTCTTATACGTTCAAATGTCCAATTTTAGTCGGTGTATTTTCAATTAATCTTAATTTAGTCATCATTATTAGTTTGTTGTTTTTTTCATAATAACAATAATAACAGTTGTGCACTCTCAATTTTGGTAACATTTTTACGTAGTGTGTATTATCATCATTATTATTATTTTGCATAAAAATTATTATACATCATTTAACCAATTAAAAATAATAATTTCATATGTATATAACTAAAAAATTAATTTAATAAAACTATATTTAAGATTTATTAAAAGTACAAAAACTAAACATAGGACATGTTTGTGAGTGATTCTACAATGATAAAAGACAGTTTTCTCATTTTTAAAATCATTTCGAACATGTTTTTAATTATTTGAAATGAATTTTTATGTTTCAAAATTTACATTTAAATTTATAAAATTAAATATTAAATTAAGTTTGAGTAGTTAAAGACGTATTTAAGTGTGACTTAGAATTGACAAAATTGATTTAACAGTTTCAAATAACTCTCAAATATGCCGTAAGCATTCGAAAATGTGTAGACTAAATTGAACCAGTCTCAAATTACGAATGTTTTAACGTTTCTTTAGAGTCAAATAGGTTTCAAGAAATCAAAGGAATCCATAAATAATTGCTTATAATTGTTGCATAAGTAAAGCACTTCTCAAGAAATCATAAGTAAAGCAGAGGATTCACATATAGAATTGTTGCATGCATGAAACATAAATTTAAATTTTATATTTTAAGAAAACACTTTTAATTTAGTTTAGACTAAGAATGTGTACGAACTAACTAGAGAAAAAAATGTTTTAAAAAAAACTCATTCTTATTTAAACACTTTTGAGAAAAATTATTGTTTAAAATATGCTTCAAAAGCTATTTGAGTGATTACCGAACACTCAAATTAGGTCCAAGAAATGACTAATTTTTAAATTAACACTTGAAAATATATTTCAAACACGACCTAAATTTGGTGTTAAAATCATTAATACATAATCCTCACACATATAAAACTCATTCAAAGGTAGAACTTAACACAATATTAAAGAGAAATGTTGAAAACACAAGAATTACGTGATAGTTTTTTACGATAGTTTTGTAGAATTTCAGAGAGAAGATTATTATTATTTAGGTAATTTTTGGTTTTAATAAAATTTAAAATAAAAAACGATACACTAAGAAAATGGTATAGATTGATTTTGTTGACCACTTTTTGGAAATGTTTTCAAAGTCTAAGTAATATTTTGAAGAAAAGAAAGTCATTTTTAGAAAATTGTGGTTGTTTTTAAAATTTGACGAAAAATTTAAATTTTACTTAAAAATGTGAAAACTATGTTAAAAAAAGTTGGGAGCAAACAAGTACAATTTTCGTAAATAAAAAAAAATAAAACCGAACCGTCCCCAAATGCCCAAAATAAAAAAACATGAAAAAAAAATTGAATTATTAGGCTTCTTTTAAAATATGCTTGATTTGTATTTTTATAAAATTTTAACGAGCAATTTCTTATTACTTCTGTCCTCACAAATAACTATATATTACGAAGGAAAATTTCAAAATTTCTTTATGCACAAGATGAAAGCTCACGAATCATGAATATGGTAAATTTTATTTTATAAACAATATGTAGCGATTTCTTCCATATTACCTTGATTAAGAGATAAAAGGTTTAAATCTCCTATCCACGTGATGATAATTAAAAAAAAAAAAAGTTAGAAATGGGATTGAGCCACAAAATGATACACAATTTTAAGGAATTAATGTATATTCTATAGTCATTACAAAAAGAATTTGCAAAAAAGTAAGAAGGCCTAAAAACTATTTGCAATAATAAGATGGATCTTTTATTTATTTAAATAACAATTAACAAAAAATTGATTATGTTTTTCAAAGAAAATCCTAGCAAATTTCAAATAATAATAATATATATATTGCATCAACCCAACCTGTCCAACTCAATAAAGACAAGAAATCAACCTTATTTTTGTATATAAATTTTGAATGTCCCAATTTTTGTTGTAAATTCTTTTCTTAATGACCCTAAAATAGCCATTAACCCCTATTTTTAAAAAAAAAATAATAATATTCTACTAGATTCATTAGCGAACAGGGTATTAGCAGTCGTTTCCAGCTGTTGTTTCCCTCCAAGGGCAACCCAGCAAATACACATCGACAGGAATTAACTTATCGACTCTCCAAACAGTACTATAAGAATCGGTACTGAACATCCCTCCTGTAATTATACATGCTCCCATAGCAATAACATATTTTGGTTCAGGTATTTGTAGGGTAGACGATTTCAAAGCGGACTCCTATTCATTGATAGAGAAAATCGCCAAGATTTCGTGATCCGCTGCCGAACTTATTCCTTCTAATTCAACGGACATTCTCAACATTATGCCTTGAAGAGGACTCCATTTTAAGAATACTCTTATTTTAGGTTTTTATAAGATCAATAAATGAGGGTAACGCAATTAAATTTGGAATATCTAGTACATCATTGTCCATCAATCATTTCAGTATTTGAAAATTCAAATATCTTATTTAGTTATTCTAATTTTAAAAAGAATATCTTTTTTTTCTAAAGAGAAAAATATTGTTTAATGGAACCATTACCTAATCTGAGTGGCTCCAATAAATGCCACATTATTAGCACATGATTTACATATACCTTCATGTTATTCCCTTTTCAAAAAAAATAAAAAAAAATAAAAAAAAATCATGTTATTCAAAAATACTTTAAGACTTCAAAAATATCTTAGTTGTTATTTTTTGATGGAAATTGGCGGTGTTTTTTTTTTCTTTTCAAAATAATATCCTTAAAAGTATAAAAAAAATTAAAAATCAAAAAAATCAAAATTTTACCCACCAAAAGGAGAACTAGCAATATGCATAAATATATAGTTAATTATCGGAGCGAAAATATTACCAAATAGTCTTCTAGAGCTCCGACTTGCTTGCTTTCAAATATTGTTTATTTTTTACTTAAGAAAAACAAACAAATAAAAAGAAATGAACTCTACTCATTGTTTTAAAAAAATTACTTTCACTACATCCAATAACGAAGGAATATCACCTTAATCTTTCAAAAATGTTTCAAAACCACCATTAGGGTAGAAATTATTTAAAATGTTGTTTGAAAAATGACAACTACGACTATTTCGTAATTTCATGATCCACTTTTTCAATTTCAAATGGACGTTTGCATGGATTAAGTTTGAAAGAACAACCTTCAAACACATCAAATTTTTGTCAAATTTCTAACGATTCTTTTACTCCAAGTACAATTTTGAAACGTTTATGAAAGATCAACGATAATATTGTAACTTATTCCTTCAAGAACATCAAAGCCAACGACAAAGTTCAAGGGTTTGTTCAGTGGATAAAAGATCTAAGGAGGGATTCACTCGTTTATAAAATGCACTCTTGGTAGACCAACACAATTCAAAAATATAAAAGCTATTATGAGCGAAGTACGGAAGAATTCAGCAAAGAAATATAAAGGCTCTTAAGCTATAAACAGAGTACCGAATTCATCTCCATGTCCTTCAACAACAGGACGCTTTAACTTTGCTTCTGCCCTTTCTCAGCATAAATCCTGCTTCCTGCCTCCATTGAAAGTTCAAAACTCATAAAAATAAGCAACCCCTCATTTTCTCAAGGTTGGTGATGGTGTTAACAGAGCATTTAATGGTTTTTTTCTCCTTAGACTTGCCTTTTCCTTCTAATCCTGAGCTGAACCATTACACAGCCAAAAGACAGAAGAAATAACTTGGTCTTCTTTTTTCTCTTTGTTTCTAGATGGATATGATATTTGTTAACAAAAACACTGTTTTGGGTATCCTATGTTTTACTCTATTTACCTTGTTTGGAACTTGTTTCTCTAGAGCTTTTACAGCTAATTTTGTGTTTGGGGATTCATTGGTAGAGGTTGGAAACAACAACTACATTCCATCACTCTCCCGGGCCAACTATGTCCCAAATGGTATCGATTTCGGAAGGCCAACTGGTCGATTCACAAACGGGCGAACCATTGTTGACATAATAGGCAAGTTGTGATCTACATTGTATTAATAAGACCAACAAATGACAGGGAAAACAAATTTCAATATATATTCTGTTTCTGTTTTCATCTTACCAGGTCAGGAGCTTGGGTTCCAGACATTCACTCCCCCATACATGGCACCTTCCACGACCGGAGCGGTGATTCTTCGAGGCGTCAACTATGCTTCTGGTTCAGCTGGAATCTTAAACAACACAGGAAAAATCTTTGTAAGTTTTTAAAGCAACCAATGAAGCATGTTTTTGTATGGAAAACCATGAATGAAGTACATTTTCATACTTTCTTTCTCATATGAGGTGTTCTTGTTATTTGTGTAACTGAAGTACATTGTATTTGTGTTGGAAGAAGATTGCTCGAATCAACATGGATGCACAAGTTGATAACTTTGCAAATACCAGACAAGATATCATCTCCATGATTGGCCTTCCTTCTGCCATTGATTTGCTTAGAACCTCCATTTTCTCCATAACCATTGGTTCGAATGACTTCATTAATAACTACTTTACACCAGTCCTCTCTGATTCAGGACACCGGTTGATTCCTCCAGAGTTGTTTGTTGGCTCCATGATTTCGAGATACAGAGTCCAACTTACAGTATCAACACTCTTTCTTTTTACTTCACTGACATCAACTCTTTTCCATTACTTCATTCAAAAACGATTCTGAAAAAATGTATTTGAATCATTTGCAGAGACTCTACAATCTAGGAGCTAGAAGAATCGTAGTAGTCAACGTCGGACCAATCGGATGCATTCCATATCAGAGAGATTCAAATCCTTCATTAGGGGACAACTGTGCAAATTCCCCTAACCTAATGGCTCGGCTATTCAACAACCAATTAAGAGGTCTACTCACGGAGCTCGAAGCTCGGTTTCAGGATTCGAATTTCCTTTACGCAGATGCATTTCACATCGTTCAAGACATAGTTCAGAATCACACAACATATGGTAAGAAAATAATGGAATTAAACATTTTCATAGAGGAAATTTGTTGAATATCTGGTTTTCACATTGAAAACTTCGTTCACTGCATTTGAAATAGGATTTGAGAATGCCGACTCGGCGTGTTGCCATATCGCCGGACGGTACGGTGGTCTTTTTCCCTGTGGACCGCCGTCGAGCGTGTGTGTGGACAGGTCGAAGTACGTGTTTTGGGATTCATTTCATCCTTCTGAAGCTGCCAACTCCATCATCGCCGGGCGGCTCTTGAACGGCGACGCCGTTGATATTTGGCCTATCAATATTCGAGAACTTGAACGTCTTAATTAACTAATGATTTCTAATTAGGTTGAGATAAGCACCACTATTTTTTGTTTTTTATCGCACCCTAACCAAAGTTGGTGTATTATCGATGAATTTTCATTCAGCACAAATATTGTCGGATTTCGTTACATTTACTCTTACATTATCGTTACCTTCACCATTAAATAGTAACGATAACAAGAAATGTGTCAAAATTTACCAATTTTCCTATTGAAAATACCATGTAAATTTTAGACACAATTGAATTGAACACTTGTATGAAATTAATTACTAGGTAGGTGGCCACGGAACTTATGACCTCTTAATTTGTTATTGACTTTTTTTACCACTAAGCCAACCCATAATGGTTAATTAAGCACAACCCATTTGTCCATCAGTTTACTCTTTTTATCATATATTTTAGAAGTAAGTCATATGTGTTAATACAAATGCACAACACAAATAAACACATGCAAATAAATCAAATGAGACACATTTTTCACATTACCATTGATTTTTTATGCTTTTAGTGAGGATAAACGTGACCTAAATTGAAAATTTGGTTCTTACCGTAGAAAAAAGTGAACTTTAAAATCTATTGTTTATAATTAAAATTTCAACTCCTTATAAACTTCTCATAAATAATCGACTTAACAAAATTCACATAAATAATTTGTAGGTATAAATGATTTAGGATCATTTTATTAAATCTATACTATTTATGGGATTTTATCAAATCATTAAACTAATTTTAACTTTCTATATACTATAGATACGAAATTTGTAACTTAACTTTTGTTTAGAAGAAGAGCTAAGTGGTACTAGTTTAGTCAATTGTTCTTGTCGTCAAGTATGTCAATTCATACCGACCATAATAGTTTTGCGAATTTGTTAAAACGACTAAGAATAGTGGAGGATTAGAATAACTAATATGAGCACATAATACAAGCTATTTATTTTTCTATCCCAAGTTGAACTAAAGAAAGAAAAAAACCACAAAGAAGATTCATAATTCTAAATTAATTGGAATTCCCTCAACTTTTAAATATTTTATTTTTATTTAAGAAAACAATGGTCGTTACTTATTTTTCAACATTTGCATCAATCATCCTTATTTATTTTTCAATATTTGCTTCAATCATCGTTGTTTAATTTTGATTTTCGATATGTCTTTTAAGACATAAACGGACTATTTTCTATTCATGAATCTATTTCCAATTATAACAACATTAATCACAAAGCATCGCTCTAAATGTTAAATAACTAAAAACAATAAGTTTGTTAAGGCATGATACTGCTAGTTTCATAAAATGAAAGGGAAAAAAAGTGCATGATTAACTACGTGATCAGGATAAATTAAATGATTTCATTTAGAAGAGAGGGTCCACGTTCGTAACCTCGTGAATAAGAACAAAACGGTGGTGTAGCAAACACTGTCAAACAATTTTGAAACATTGAACCACATATATAAATGATATAAGAATAGACGGATATGTGTTGAAGACTGAGAAAGTCGGTTATACATGTTTTTTGAAATCTTTTTGCTAAGTGATGTAAACATCTATCAACTTGTAGGTTCAATCTATGAAAACCTCCTAGAAGTATATTGACAAAATATGGTACTTTTAGTTAGGAGTGTGCATTGGTAATTGAAAATTGGTTTTCTGACTAAACTGTGCATTGGTAATTGAAAAATTGGTTTTCTAACTAAACTATTATCGAACAGATTGTGACCAGTTTTGTAAATGTTTAAACTAACCTCAACTATGAATAAGTTCAAACTGACTGTTGAGTCTGCTTAGGCCTTTTGAAGTTTTTAAAAATGTTGTTGGTTTGAAATTTTTTCAAACCAATACCGATCAAACTTCTTCTTATCTTCGATATATTGCCTTCGATTTAGTCGATTTCGGTAGGCCGACTTGGTTTTTTGGTTTATCGTGTCCACCTCACTTTTAGTTATTTTTCAAAAGGATTGTTCTCAAATATAGCAAAATAAACTAAAATATTTCCAAGTATAACTAAATATAACTGTTGATAGATTGCGATAGACTGTGATGGTTTGTTATATTTATAAATATACATAATTTTATAATTTAAAATAATTTTACATGAATTATTGAAGTTTAGCTATTTGTCTCTATTATCTCACTAATTTGGTTCAATATCTACTCGGTTCGATTTGGTTCAGCGTTCGACCGGTCTGATTAAAAACCACAACCATGTTTGGGAATAAGAAAATGTAAGAAACTATGGAAGAATTTCATTTTCCCGTCGCACAATTCATTTCGTAGCACCAAAATTTCCAGCGACTTGAACAATACAGACTTTCAATTCTTCCGCTGTATTTGCTCCTGATTGATTATCTTTCATTCAATTTCAACAATTGATCGCCAATTTCTTGATTCTTTCTCATACATCTAGAATTTTTCCCATTCTCAATCGCAAACGGAGCAGACGAAGAAGAAGAACAAGAGGCAGGCTTAAGGAATTGCAGCCAGTTCTCAGTTCCATGGCTGCAGAATTGAACTCAAGCTTCTTATTATTATACGGTTGTGTTTTGGTTTTCGTTTTGCTTGTAGTTCCGTTGGATTCGGCACCTCAAGCTTTCAGAAGAGATCCAGGACATCCTCATTGGCATCACGGAGCCTTCCATACCGTCCGAGATAGTGTCCGAAACGATGTTCGTCGGATGCTTCATTCACGAGCTGAGGTAGTTCTTGTTTTGTATTTTCTTCCATATCACTTGATTTCAATCCTTGATTCTGTGATCGTTTACTCGAGTAAAATGCAGTTGCTCCAATTAGTCTATTGTTATCACGCTTGTTAAACCTCTCGTTTGGGTTTTAGAGGATGCTAGAACAACTAGGAAGAATGGATAGTTTTAGATTTGCGTTTGTTATGTGCTCTTTTTTTCCCTCAATATTTTTTTTTATTGAAGGCGTAATTGGCTGTCTTTCAAATTCGAGTTGTTATAATCTTGGCTATCTTGGAGAAATGCTGTTCCTGGAATTAATTAAACAATAAACTGACATTTATAATTTAGTTCTTCTTTGAACCTATAACTTTAGTTGCCTTGCTACTTTGTAACTTGTGAACTATGAATGATCATGATACCCTTTTACGAAAATGAATTGTAAAAGTTATATCGTGTTTTGATTCATGATTGAAAATGTAATTTAGATTTACTGGCCCTCTACAGTCTATGCATATGCATAATCTAATAAAAGCGTTGCACAGGTTCCCTTTCAGGTTCCACTCGAAGTGAACATTGTCCTTATTGGTTTCAATAATGATGGAGCTTACCGGTACTTAGTAGATTCACACAAGCTAGAAGAGTTTCTGAGAGCCAGCTTCCCGTCTCACAGGCCATCCTGCCTTGAGACTGGCGAGCCCATTGATATCGAGCATCATCTTGTGTATAATGCATTTTCTGTATGTTCCATTTTTATTTTGTTGCTTAATGCATAACTAGTATCCCTAATAGAATTTGATTTCTAAGTTTTCTATTTCTGAGACTGCATGTTAAAATTTTCGCTCGTGTAGTTGAGTTCATGTTTTTTAACCGAATGTTCCTGAAAGTTATAATTTTAATTTTAACCTATTAAATAACAGCATGCATCATAAGTTCTACGTCAATGACAACATAATAAACCCACTAGTAAGGCTATAAGATCATCCGAAATATAGAATTTTGATATCTGTAATGCATATAATAGTCTGCTTACATTTATATACTTTTTTTTAAATGATGATTTTTTGGAATGAATATTGCATTTTTGTACAAAAAGCCCTTAGTCTGGCTACAATATTTTGCACCGCTACAGGTAGGTCAGGCTGAATTGATAGCTCTTGAGAAGGCATTGAAGGAGACCATGATTCCTGCTGGAACCGCAAGAGAGGTGGAACTTAAGCTTTGTGCTGCTATGTGCTTATGTTCTTTGTAGTTTTTAGGGTAGTTTTTGTAGATCGTTCTTTTTGTATTTATTTAATTCTAGAAGTTCTATACATTTTCAGACTGATTTTTTTTTTTTGATAAGAAACATTTCATTGATAAAATGAAATTTTCAGACTGATTTTGGAAGGGAGGTACCTTTGTTTGAGGTTGAAGCAACAACAGTTGAACCCGTGTTTCAGAAGTTGTATTCCTATATATTTGATATGGACAATGAGGGATACTCTGCTGCTGAGAGGGATAGAGTTATGCCAATTGCCATATTTATTGTCAACTTCGACAAGGTTTGGTAACTTCTTCTGCATCCAAATTTTGAATAAAAAGTTTTGATGCTTCATTTTAGGATAACTGATGCATTTTTTCTCATTTCTCCTTGTGAAAGTATTTATTCTTCTTTAAAGTATACATTTATGATTTTATATTATTTTCTGTGTCTGATGGAGTGCTCTTTTCTTTCTTTCTTTCTTTCTTTCTTTCTTTCTTCTTTTTAATTTCTTTTATTTATTTGTGATGATCCTTACATTTTTGTTTCTATTATCATGCTTTGTTGCTTTTATTTCATTTTCTGTTTCACCATCTTCTGCATTTTCACTCTACTTCTTTAACAGGTCAGAATGGACCCCAGAAATAAGGAGATCGATCTTGATAGTTTAATGTATGGTAAACTTGACCAGCTAAGTGATGAAGATATGAAAAAACAAGAAGGTGATTACATTTATCGTTATCGATATGAAGGAGGAGGAGCAACTCAAGTTTGGCTGGGCTCTGGCAGGTATTGTTTTGATATTTGGGGCATCTTGATATTTCTGTATGGTTCTGTTGCAAGTTTTAGTGATCCAATATGATTTTAGTTATGTTTTTCCAGCTCTTAGGAAATATCACTTAATACAGTCAGAAGCTTAGTGGAAATTGTGGTTGTTTATACGTTGTTGTTGATGGTATCCATCCTTTCACTTTCAGTAATTGATGTAATGGTAAAGCTAAATTGAGTAATTTAATACCCAATTTCATGTCTCACGTGGTTCAAGGTATATCATTAGACCATACTATGATCAATCTGCCACTGGTATCATATCCGATATCACAATGAAAGGTTAATCAATGTGGTGGTTGGTTCAGTTTATCTTTGAGCCCAACTGGTATAATTGTTTGTGTGTTACTTTGATGGAATGTGTGTTAATTCTGTTCTTTGTTTCCCAAACATTGTAACTAGAATTCTGGTTTGTGATCCTCATTCTGTTCGAAGGTCTAACTTTCTTCATTATTCAGATATGTTGTGATTGACCTCTCAGCGGGCCCATGCACATATGGTAGAATTGAAACTGAAGAAGGAAGCGTCAGTTCTAGAACTCTACCACGATTGAGGAATGTGCTATTTCCAAGAGGATTTGGTGCAGCTACTGATCATTCAACCCACGATAACTTTATGGGGGAACTTGCTGCCCTAGTATCAACCACCATTGAACATGTCATAGCCCCGGATGTCAGGTTTTCACATTTCATTTCATTTTATGTTACCTATTCTATATTCGTTTTGTTGGTTACATACTCCACAAGGTTAGACCCTGGAGAAGAACTGGCAAAATAGGAGTCACTTTGTGGAACTTGATGAATAATGTCGTCTCACTGTTTTTTCCTCGTGTTTAGGTTTGAAACTGTTGATATGACAACAAGATTACTCATACCCATAATTGTCTTGCAAAATCACAACCGATACAATATTATGGAGAAAGGCCATAATTACAGTATAAATGTTGAAGCAATCGAAGCAGAGGTAAGACCCTTGCATTGAATATGGTATAAAGTTCCACAAAACATGATCTAAAAGTTTTATTTCTCTGAGTTTAATGGCTACATAATCATTGAACTGTTATGGAATGTGAACATCCTGTACTTTTGGGTTTAGGGTTTGATATAGAACACAAACCTCCTCATGTAAGCGTTTCACATTATTTCAGGTTAAGAAGATGATTCATGTTGGGCAAGAAGCAGTGATTATCGGTGGTTCACATCTATTACATCGTCATGAAAAGTTGGCTGTAGCTGTTTCAAAAGCAATGCGAAGCCATTCCCTACAGGAAACAAAGAATGATGGTCGTTTTCATGTTCATACCAAGGTGTACTTGGATGGCGCTATCCTTAGAGAAGTAAGTGCCGTCTTTTCTCAATACAGAACTTGGATCATTTTGTTTGCATGGTACATGTATTGGCCAGGGAATTCAAGCTGCTATGTGGTTTACATGGACTAGTTAAGCGGCTCCTATGTAACTGCATATGACCAATAGACATTTTTAGCAACCCCATTGATGCCATTCATTGAATAATTGCTTAATTTATTTCAGGAAATGGAAAGGTCAGCTGATGTGCTTGCTGCAGGTTTGCTTGAGGTGGCTGACCCATCTTTATCTGATAAATTCTTCCTTCGCCAGGTTAGCAATGGCATTAAGGTTTTCGGTTTAGCATACTGGATTGAGATATTTCACCAGTGAACTTAAGTTTAATGATCTATATTTTGGCGTACCAGCACTGGATGGATGAAACTGATGTTTCAGATGATTCAGTACTGAAACATAAGCCTCTTTGGGCTACTTATCAATCAAAAATTGGCAAGAAGGTGAAGAAAACTGAAAAAAAGCAGGGGGATTTGCACCGAACTTATGGAACTAGGGTGCTTCCAGTGTAAGCAACTCAAACTCAACTTATAAAAGAGGGGTTGAGAGGGAGAGAAGTGTAAGGAACAAAATCACCTTTTCAGAGAGATTTTTTTTTAGATTTATTACCCTTATTTTTTTTTCCTATTTATAGGCCCTTTTGTTGGTGTTTCCTCCAGGGTTTAACATTTATCCTAATGTGTCAGTTTTCATGCTTTAAATAGAAAGAAGTAGAGAAGAAAAACATACATTATTGGGTTTAAAATCAGTGGTAGACTTGAAGCATCATATTGGTGCAATTTTGTACTTTGTATTCTTGAAGTCGTGAATAATTTGCAATTGTTATTTTGTCTTTCAATAGTCATTAAGATCCAAGTTAACGTCATCAGCTCCTTATATTCAGTTTTGTCCTCTCGTTGGCTGATGTTGATTCAAAACTCACGATGGAGGATGAAAGCCTGGTTTATGCAAGCAAAGATGTTGTAATCGTACTCGAGCATCAAAATGAGAAGATACCTCTTAGGTGAGTGGAAACTTACGTGATTGAATGCAAGTAAATCCATCATCACTACACTAGTTTACAGAATAAAACAATTTATACAAACCTTTCTGTAAATTTTCTTGTGAATTTCTGTTTGAACTGCTGGTGTATTGAAACTGAAGGGTACAATTTGGGATAGATTAAGTGGCATTACGACCTTCTTCTTTGTCTTGACAATGTGTACAATAAAAATTACTTCAGAATGCACAGATGAGTGTTTTTCTTCTTCCTTAATATGACGAGGGTTAGACTTGTCCTAATGCGTGCATTTTGGTTCTTCACAATTCTTAGGTCTAAACTTCTTGTTTCTTAGACCCCGTATCTATTTGGTTTTTTGATTTAGGTTTGTATAAGATAAGTTTGTAAGCACTACTTCCACTCATAAGTTTCTCTGTTTTGTTGTCCTAACCTTGTTTTAAAAAACTAAACCACGTTTTGAAAACTAAAAAAAGTAGTATTCAAAAACTTGTTTTGCTTTTAAAATTTAACTAGGAATTCAAGTGTTCCTATATGTTCGGTAAAATTATAAATAGAGAGATTTAGAGGAAACAAGCATAAATTTCAAAAACTAAAATTAAAAACGAAATTGTCATCAAATGAGGCCTTGGTTATTTGCTTTATGGTTACTGTGAAGATTGGACTTTGTTCATTTCCCTTCATTTTAATTTTTACATATCTATCCATTTTCTGTAGGTTTCAGCCACCTCGTTTGTTACCCATAGTAAGAGGGAAAAAACTGACTGCACCTAAACTCTTCAGCCCTTATTATTTAGTTCTGCTGTTTTTACTTTTTCTTATTGTTCTGATAAGTAACATGAATAGACTGTTCTCACCATACCCTTGTGATTTAAGTTCATGTCACTTTGTATCAAACACGAGCCAAGTGATTTATTGGTCCTTGACTAACTTCTCTAGTGCTGTAGTTTTAACCATGCCTTTTGTGAAAATTTAATTTGGTGACCTCTCTTTCCTTTATTACAACAGTTACAACAGTTGACTCACTTTCATTATAGCTCAAAGGTGTTTTTTGTTCCCGCAGTTATGTTTCTGAAACACATAGAAGACATGCAGATCCATCGCAGGCACAACGTCATATATTGGCTGGGCTTGCTTCAGCTGTGGGTGGTTTGACTGCACCTTATGAGAGGGCTTCTCATGTTCATGAGAGGGCTATTGTAAATTGGCTCTGGGCAGCTGGTTGTCATCCATTTGGCCCGTTCTCGAATACATCTCAAGTCAGTCAAATGCTTCAAGATGTTGCATTGGTGAGCGTAATTTGGATGAATTTTGGTGAAACTCATCTTTTATTATTATTATTATTATTGGGATATCAAGAGTCTCCACTCATCAAACTTATCCCACTTATTTATTAAAAGGCTTCACCCGCCCCAAAGAACATCAAAAGTTAACAAGAATTTCTTGTTAAATTACTAAGTTCTCTAATTGAGGGATTGAACTAATATATTTCTAAAATTCCAGGCCTTTACAGCCATTGCACCATGATTATATGTATGAACACACGTTGTTTGACATTTCATTCTTCAACGCATCGTCTTATCGGTTTAGACTGCCGAAACATATTTTCACTTTTTTTTCCTTTTTCCCCAACAGAGGAACATCATATATGCACGTGTAGACTCAGCTCTTCATCGAATCCGAGATACATCAGAGGTAATTCCGTTTACATCTAATCTTCTAATTTCTACTTAGTTTAGTTTGATCATATTGTTTATTTGGTGTCAGACTGTCCAAACCTTTGCAGCAGAACATCTAAAAACTCCACTTGGTGAACCAGTGAAAGGGAAGAAGAACAAGACGAGTACCGAATTATGGTTGGAGAAGTTCTATAAAAAAACCACCAACTTGCCTGAACCTTTCCCCCACGAATTGGTTGAGCGACTCGAAAAATACTTGGATGTTAGTCATTCAACATGTAGACACTTTTGTCAGTACTTAACGTCTCCAAATTGTAACTGAATCTTTCTTTACAATTGAAAACAGAACCTTGAGGAACAGCTCGTTGATCTCTCGTCGCTATTGTATG
Source organism: Cucumis cinereus (assembly GCA_037974625.1). NCBI lineage: Eukaryota > Viridiplantae > Streptophyta > Magnoliopsida > Cucurbitales > Cucurbitaceae > Cucumis > Cucumis cinereus. The sequence goes on from JBBPDJ010000020.1 coordinate 5,881,360, forward strand.
ACCATCATTTACAAGATGCACATTTGAATAGTTCAGAAATTTTCCAAAGCTCCATTTTCACCCAGCAGTAAGTTAATCTGTCTCAAGACCATTTATCGTAACTTAGTTTTTCTTAAATAAACTAATATGTGGCTTTGAAGCAAAACTTTCATACCGTGTTTGTCGATCTTAGGTACGTGGATTTCGTATTGAGCGAAGAGAGAGAGAAGATGAGATGCTGCAGCATTGAGTACAAATATCCAGTGCAATCTTCTCAAAATTACATCTATGGAGGAATTCTTCTAGCTGGGTTTGTAGTTTACTTTCTTGTTATCTTCTTTTCATCACCAGTGCGCTAACACTAAGAACGTAGAGTAATAATATTTCATATTTTAACACTAAAAAAAAGGTTACATTTTGGTTTCTCATGCGAATAGGAATTTAGAAAATTTTGATCACATTGGCAGATAACTTTGGTAGTACAACTAGAGCACATTTTCACTTCACAGAATTAATCAGAATGATTTTTTTTCTCTTTTTTTGAATTTAATAGGCTAAACCCTTAAACTTTATTCTGACTTGTTCTTATTTGTGAATTATTAACTTTTATATTTATGTTCTGTTGGGCTTAGGATCTAGGATATATGTTTGAATTGACTTTTGGAAAGGACTTAGAAAGTTAATCTAAACATGTGACCAAAGAAAGAAGAAAAGTTGTAGAGAAAAAAAAAACATTCATCAAGAATAAGTCTACTTAAATTTTTCATCGAGTCACCATGCAGCACGAATTGCTTGGCTAGCACAATTCTTACCTCTATAACCATGCTGCATGTATGAACAAACAAACTTTGCAGAACCGTTTCACCTAATCGATCATGGTAAAGTCAGCAATAGATTCGATCATGGTAAAGTCAGCAATAGATTCGACCGATCATCCACTTCAAAATTGGATGGCTAGCCCAATTCTGACTAGTTCTTTTCTGTAGTTAAAATACTCTCATGCCTATTTAGTGAAAAACAACTGCTCTGGCTACCTTGCAGATTAAACAAAAGATCCCAGAATCACACTGCCCGTACGAAAAAACAAACTTGGTACATCTATGTGAAAAAGATTCAATATTCTATGCTAATAGACTCGTGACATCCATGTACTGAGTCGTTAGATGAGCCACATTAAGAAAGCCCGAGTTATACGCATTAGCCCACAGGGTGTCCCACCCCAATAGGGTCGAATGAAAGACCCAAGCCTACATGAACCATCACAAACAAAGTCCTAAAAGTGGTCCATTTTCGATGAAACCTCTATGAAAGTCTTTCTTTTTCTAAAAGCGTAAGTACTAAACCTTTTTTTTTCCTACGGTTCCCACACATGCCAAACATACAAAAAAAAAACCAAACAAAGATAGTTAGCATAAATAGGACTCCAGTAAGCATTGAAGTAGATCTCTACGAAACAAAGCCAAAAAGAAAGTCATGCATAAAAACACACTACTTTGCATCTACAGACAGACGATTTTAGTAAAAGAGTCGACAGAATATTCTAGTATTCCCGATGCCCGTGGCTGACTGTCTTCTCTATGAGTTCTTGCTGCCTCTCCTCCTAATACTCGATATCTCTAGCAGCGCGAATGCGCGCTTCTTTCTTGGCTGGATCAGGTGTTTTAATACTCCTCAAAAAAAGGTTTAGCACTCTACGACGCTCTTGAATCTCATTTTGCAGTTGCTTCATTCTGATAGCAATTGCAGAAAACCTGTTTGCAGCATCCATAGCCATACGTGCTAGTACTAAATTTCTTTGATTTGAATTTGATGAAGTGAAGACACTTTTTGAGCCTCCATTTACAGAGTGGTACAGGTATCTCGTTATGTAGTACGTTACCAATTTGCATGGCTGGCACTATTCTTACACTATAACCACGTTGTTTGTAAACAAACAAACTTTGTACAACCGTTTTCACTTAATCGATCATGGTGAAGTCAACAATGGATTCGGCGGATCATCCATGTCATCTATGAAATTTCGACTTCACCAATACTTCTTCAACTTTCAAAGTCTTCACCTATCAAGTGTATAAAATTAAGATTATAAACATTAATTTTACTTATATATGCATCTTTGTTTTATTATCTATATATTTTAAGAATATTTCAAAAATTAAAAAATGTGTAATCAATAACTATTTGGTTCTTTCTTTCTCTTTACTTAGAAAACTTCTGTCATCGAATCCGAATTTAAAAGAAAAAACAAGTTAACAATTTTTTATTTTTAAATTTTCAAAACCTGGCCTGGATTTTGAATACATCTGTACAAGGAGTTTGAAATAAAAAATTCATAAACTGCACTGGGGTTGTGTTTGTAAGCATTTTTATCTTTCTAATAATAATAATAACAATAATAATAATGAGTAATTATTGTAAACTTATAGACACTTGCTAGGCAAAGCAAAGCCTAGTTATGTGAACCTTTCTGAGATGAGGAATTAGAGGGAAGTATTGAAAAATCAGGACACTCTATTTCTAAACGTGTTTCATCTTCTCTATTATATTTGGTTAAAATATTTTATAATTTTTTCAATTTTAGTTTATATTCTTTCAATTGTCCAATTTAATTGTTAATCCTAGTTTATTGAAACCCAACACATTGTATTTATAATGTGTTAAAGCCAGAAACCACCTTTGATACAATGTGTTAATGCTAGAAATTAGTGAAAAGTTGGGTAGCAACAATGATCCCACACAATGGTAGACAATTCATTTTTTATGTTTTACGTGTATTTATTGAATTAAAACTACATTATGTTACTATTAACCTTTAATTTGACTAAATTTGAAAAGGGTTATTAATTATCATTTTCCGAAATTTGATAGGAGTTTTAGTTCAAAATTCGAAATTAACTAGTTTTGAGGTTTTAAACTATATCATTAACCTCTCAGATTCACAATCTAATATTTTTTAGGATAACATTCAAAATAGACCAATCTCAAATTTAAATTGAGACATTTTTTCTGTTAGATTATAATTTTAAACTCTAATTACAACACATTCTCAATAAACATTTTAAATTCGCCATCCAATAAAACACAATAATCGATTTTAAATTTTTTTATAACAAATGTTCAGTATTATGGGATCCAACAGATTGAATGTACAGGCTATCTAAGAACTATTATCATTTTGCTTTGACAGTTCCGGTCGATGAATTGGAAGACATAGTACTCTTCAGTCTCAAAGGTTTATTCCACATTTTCAACAAAATATAAAACAACAAGTAGAGATCAATAATGTGAAAAAAAAAAGAAACAAGAAAATGAACAATGAATCATATATAATCGGAGTTAAGAAGTTAAAAGAAGAAAATAGAGATCAGACATGGTTTTCTAGGCCGCATTATCCATCAAATGAAGTAGAAATGATAACTACTCAGAGCCCAGTGCATGTTCATCACTTCAATTGACGTTAAACAAAAATTAAAAAACAAAAGAAAAGAAAAATAAATCAAATAAGAAACGTATTCATAATTTGTGGATTGTTCAGGACTCCTCAGAAGTATGCTTGTGATTGTCATCAAAATTAGACTATCAGGTCTCAAAGATTTCATGCCATCACAGGAGTCGCAAAGAAACATCACATATAAAAACGAAAACACATGATTTACTCAAGTAAAATACGAGAGGAGAAAACTCAAAATACAAAAACACAGGTCCAGAATAAGAGAACGTGTGTAGAAATGAAGAACGAAGAACACAACAAAGCAAGAGATAAAATAAGGGATTACGAATAGGAATCGAGATCGAAAAGTGATTTAGCAGGCTTTAATTAACTACGCCTGATAAGAAGAACGAAGGCGAAGTAACTCAACATTCCTGCAACAAATTTGTGCCTCCTCGATCCATAGGATACGAAATCGCCGCTAATTCATGACAGAATTAATGGCTACGTCGTCGGAGGCATTACAATGGAAGATCAAGATTGTAAATAAACAAAATGATGAACAGAAAAAAGAGGAAGATGAAGACACCTCGCAATTCTGTGAAGAAATTGAGAGGAGAGTGAAGAAGGTCGAAGCTTGGTGCATCGCTGTTGCTATTTATAGGTGAGTTGGAAGAAAATTAGGGTTTTAAATTTTGAGACCTAATAAAAACGAATATATAAATAAAAGCTAAATTGGTGTAACATGTAGCGCCCATGGCCTAATGGATAAGGCGTCTGACTTCTAATCAGGCGATTGTGGGTTCGAGTCCCACTGGGCGTGTGCCTTTTTATTTATTTTTCTTTTTAAATTTTATATTGTTAAAATTAATAAATCTTTATATTTTGCTTGTTAATTAGTTAATTAATCTAATAAATTTTATTAATTTTAATAGTATTTTTACAATGATAACTAAATAATTCAAAATTTTAAAATACAATAATTAAATTGATGTTTGTCAATGGACTAAACTGTTAAAAGTTTGTAAGTATAAAGACTAAAAAAATCTTTAAAAAATAGTTATAAATTTGTTCGAAAACCAAAGTATTAAATTCGTGAAAATTAATAGATCAAAAGTGAAACTTTTTATTATTTTCAAGTTAATTGTGTTGTTTAAAATTTTAAAAATGGGATATTAATTTAAATGATATTTGCCACCTGTGTAGTGGATGGGAATCGTGCCTTTAAGAAGTCTATAACGATACCAATAAAGTATAATATTGATAGTGGGAGTCTTTAAATGATTCGATCACTTAAAGAACTCAATCACCTCAATGGTCAAATGAATCAATTGTTTTAGGATTTTGAATTGTTGGGTTTTATATTAAAATTCGGAGATAGTAAATATAATATGTTGACTGTTATTAATAATTAATAAAGTATTATTATTTTAATTTCAATAAATGTGTTATTGATTATTAGTTTTGTCTTGTTAACCTAAATTTATTAAACTAACATCCTAAGCTGTTTTTGAGTATTGAACTATATGTGGAGACATGCAATGATCAATGTTCGAAATACAACTTAAAATGTTTATAATATAGGGATAAAGTTGGGTACCTTATCCTGATAACACTATAGATAAGGTTCAGTTTGTGTTTAATACAAACATAATGATCTAACGCATTCGAGTAGGTGACACGAGAGTTGGAGTATCATATACAATAAGTTTGCATAAGATTAGACCATGAAATAGTAACCACTAGATGTAGTTTCGTTGATTAGTTAGGTTTCTATTTCAATAGAATGACTTAGACAACTTAGTCTTAATCACGAGTGTATTATGAATTTTTTTTTTTTTAGGAATTGTCTTTTGATTTGTACGGGTGAGAGTAACCAGATTGCGGACTGAATAAGCATACCATTTTGGGGACAAGGCCAAGTGAAAAGTTGGAAACATAATCACACAAGATGAAATTCATTATTTTTCAACTTTAGGGTAAGTAGATGAGTATCCTTTTTTTTTTTTTTTTGTAGTAGAGAGATGGAGAGCATATGAGATGAGTGTATCATATAATTCACCTAAATCTTTTTAATTATTTTATAAATTAAATTTATTTAAAAACATAATATTTCAAATTACCAAAAACAAATATCTTATTTTCTTTCCATTAATATGTAACTACGTGTATATCTCTGGCAACAATTTTTATTATGTAAATTTAAGACATTGTACGTAACTTTTACGAGAAAATATACCATACATCTCTAACTTGGGTATAGATAATTTGGAACACCCATAAATTTTGATAGGCTAAAGTTTATAAAGAAAACAAATGACCCTATAAATAAATTGTAACTTCCCATGGACTAATAGAGAAAGGGTCCCAAAATATTGGGGTAATTTCATAAAGCCAAATAAATAAATTAAAAAAGAAACGGGGTCATTTTAATAATAAGGAAGAATCCAGGTATTTAGGAAAGAAATACACCATGGTTTAAATTTGGTCTCCCTAAATGTCGTCACCACATACGTAACAATAACACCTAATTAAACACCTCGTCCGCGTCCTCCCATTAATTTAAATGAAACAAAATAATAATAATAATAAAAAGAAAAGACTCATGTCCAAGTCGACTAAAAAAAGAAAAATAATATTAAAATAAATGTTGAAAGACCTTTTCGCCCTTTCAATTTTAGTTTCAATTCATTTAAATGTTGATTATACTTTCAATCAAACGTAATGTTTCAAAATTAATTTTTATTTTAAAAAATTAACGATAAAATAACAATAAAAAATGTTATTTTAAAATATCATTTTGACTTTGATACTTTAAAGTTTGTTCGATGTTAATTTTTATTTTTTAAATTTTTCAAGGACAATCGTTTGATCTAACATTCAAGTAAAAAGAAAATTTATAGAAAATTAATTTTTAGGTAGGTGAACATTATGTTCAATTTTTCAATCTTAATCTTGTACTTTCAATAAACTTTAAATTTAATTATTACATAACTTAATTAAACAACAATGATAATTTTAAAGTAGAAAAATAAAATGAGTTTCTTTAAAAAAAACAAACTATTTAAAAAAAAAAACACAAACTCACCGTACTATTTATCATAAAATATAAATATTTTGTCAATTTTATCATTTTTTTACCCTTCCACGATGAAGTAAAATGTGCAAAGATGTTTACAAAATTTAAAAAAACATGTCAGGAACAATAAACTGTTTTTTTAAAAATAAACTAGCATTAAAGATTCAATTTAATATTAAAATACATATAAACTAAATTTAGAAAACAAAATTAAAATATCAAAGATTAAGTTGGTAAAAAAAATTATTATAATAATAAAAATATAAAGACTAAAATTAAAAAAACGAATCTATTACCCAACCTTTAAAATATATAGAAATAGAAAACTAAATTTGAACGAATAAGAACTAAAATAATATTTTAACGTAAAATTAAAAAAAAATTAAAAAATATATATATATAAAGTCAGGGGGTTCCGGCGTGCTTCCCAAGCCACTCAGTTTCAAACAACGTGGACCCCAACAGACTGGGTAGCCCCGAAATTCCCCTCTCTCTATAAAGCCCTTCGCGCTCTCTTCATTTCCCTAACTTTTTTCTCCCAAAATCCGCCATTTATTTGATCTCGTCTCTGCTTTTTCAGCCATGTGCCCCTCCGGTACCGCCTCCGATCGTTCTGACGTCGCCTCCGACGGTTTCCGTCAGGCATTCGAGGTACTCGACGCCGACCACGACGGAAAGATTAGCCGCGACGATCTTCGCAAATTCTACAGCGGTGGCGATGCCGACGAAGAAGCAATTGGCTCAATGATAGCCGCGGCGGACTTGAATCGGAACGGAGTCATTGAGTATGAGGAGTTTGAGCGCGTATTGTCCAGCGGACGGAGGAGATCGACGGGGATTATGGAGGAGGTGTTTAAGACGATGGATAAAGACGGAGATGGACGGTTGAGCCACGCCGACTTGAAGAGCTATATGCATTTGGCTGGATTTTCGATCACCGATGAAGAGATTACGGCGATGATTAGATTTGGCGGTGGAGATGAATCGGACGGCGTTTGTTATGAAGGATTGCTCAAGATTTTGGCCGTTGATAATATGTATTAATTAGTTCATATTGATTTTTTTTTTTGGGTGGTTGAGATCTGAGGTTTTCAAGAAAAGCATTTCTGGAAAACGTTGATCTTCTTACCGTAAAAAGTGCTTTTCTGAAGGGGGAAAAACGTTTTAGTAAAAAACGTTATTTCTTGAGCCGTTTTGTGGTGGTTTGGTTAATTGTCCTAAACCTCTTGTATGTATCATATTTGAAGTTTACTCAATAAATTTTAGTGTTTGAAAGTAGAAAATAGAAAGTGACAATCGAATTTAAAGGGGAATAAAAGCATTATTTAAAAATAATCTAAAATAGGCCAATAGACTTTTACCTAATGAAATAAACATAAATTAACGAGCATAATATTAATTAAGTACTTGTATATAATATTAAATGTTTTATAGTTTACTATACTAGAAAATTTGACCTTCAGTTTGTATCAAGGAGTGTTTGGTTCTCGTTATTTTTTGGAGTTGTTAATTAATAATTATTATAAGAGAGAGTAATTAAATGAATTGATGTCAATAACAACGTGAAAAAGATAAGTTAACACCAAGAAATGTGAGATAACACGATGCAATAAACTCTTTTAATTGGTAGTTTTTTTTTTCTCACTTAACTCAATTACATGTCGGTTGTCAAATGACTGAAGTCAACCGAGGTTTCCTTGAAAGGAGGAAAAAATGGGTAAAATTACATGTTAATCTTTGTTTCTAATTGGCTATTGGGTTTAAAAATAAATTACAATTAATTCAGTTTTACTATTTTTAATAAAAATAATTTCAAAATGTAACTTCATACATATTTTAAATTTTAAATCCATTAAAAGACAAAAAAAAAACCCCTTAAATAGACCAAATTAAAACGAAGACACCAAACAAAATTTAAGGAAAATGTAATTTTATTTATAAGTAATAATAACAGAAAGAGGTTTAAATAATTGATCTGTAGGGTTAGTTTCAATTTCAAAATGATTATTGTAAGATTTTACCGTTAAATTGATAGAAGGAAAGTATTCTATTGTGAAAAATTCCATATTTTGTTTTCAATTTTTTTTAATCAAATCCTAATTTTTAAACTAAATTTTCGAATATATTTTTTGTCTATAAATTTAAGGGCTAAAATCAAATTCGAATATTTCTTAAAAAAAAAAAAAGTATTTTTTTTTATAATTTAAACAGCAAATAATATGAAAAATCTTAGCTGGCTTTTTGTCTTTTCGACTTGTTTTGAACGGTGATTTGATTCTTGGATGAGAATATTCTAATTTTATATAAAGTTTGGGAAACGTTTCTACCATGGTAAAAAACTTACTAGATTTTGGTGGTGGGAGCATCCACGTGGCATTATTATACGTTACCACGTCTTAGATTTTTTTTCTTTTTATCTTGTCCTTATTGGAATTGTTGGACTTTGTTTGAGCGAGTAACTTGTCTCATGTGTGCTTGAAGTTTGGAAAGGGTTGTTTTTAGACGTCATTACTTGTTTGAATTATATTTTGTATGAGAGAAAGAGATGAATGGTAAAGACGTCTCACCGAGCAAGTCAATATAATCGATGAGATTTTTAAATAAATTTAAGAAAATTATTGTAAATAGTAAAATTGCTGAAAATATTTACAAATATAATAAAATTTAAGAATCTATCAATCATAGATACTGATAGATTTTTATCATGACACTGATAGACACTGACATCAATGTTTATCATTAATAGATTCTGAAACTTTGCTAAACACTGATTCGAACTTTGAATTTTCAAAGTTTTGGAGATTCAGATGTATGGTCTTTAGACTCGTGAGATTCGATCTTTGGACTTAAGAGCTTCTAACTTCAATTCTTCCAATCCAAAATTAACCTGTAAGACATCTATTTGTAAAGGTTGCCCATGGGCCTTACGGAAGCGTTTGGTGTGCAGGTTCGGAATCAAATGCCTGAGAATTAAATGCCTGTGGTTTTTTCTGATGGAGTTCTAATGTCTGGAAATTACAAATGCCTGTGTTTTGGGTGCAAGTTTGGAATTATGAGTTTTTTATGCCTGTGTTTGAGGTGCTGATTTTGAATTCGTGGGTTTAGTTAGTCTGTTTAGTAGTTTTTTTTTGGTGAATTGTATATCCTAAATTTTATAATGTATCAATTTTATAATTGATTTTTTTTCTTTCATATTTTGTACCACTAATTCAATTTCTTTACTCTATTGGCTTTCATGACAATAATCTAAAAAGAAGAAATTTTAACATTCAATAACAATAGAAAATTGAGAAAATGTATTTTAAAAAAATACTATTGTGATTAAATCAAGAACGTATTTGGAATTACTCAGAAAAAAAATTTCAAAAATTCATTTTATTAATTTTTTCAAGGTTGACGACGGTCGAGTTGGTGGCCGGAAGTTCGCTGACGAAGTTTTTGAAAATGACACCCAACGGTCAGCCAACAATAGTCGTTTGATCATTGACGACCGTTTGTTAATAGGCACGACGATCAATCATTAACGATAACGATTGGTTTTCGATGATCAAAATGTTCACCAGACGACAATGACGTCCAAAGTTGCAGGTCACCAACGATCAAAACGATCGAAGTCAACGATCAAGACGATCTAGAGCCGACGATCAAGATGATCTAAAGCTGACGGTCAAGACAATCGGTCGTCGTGACCATCGATTGATCACGGTCGATCATCAATGGTTGATCGTGAAGTAAGCCAACGTTTGTTGCCAATGGTCATCGATGATCATTTATAAAAAGTTGAAGTAATTTTTTTTTTCTAAAACTTATGGCATTTAATAAAAAAACATATTCCAAATCCAAGGGTTTGGTTTTTTAATCCCAAAAATTTTATTCCAATTGTCCAAACATGGGTTTGGCTTCAAATGTCAAACCCTCCTAATTCCAAACCCATGGACCAAACACCCCCTACATGAGTTTGGGGCAAATTCTCACAATGAGTTTGAATCACGTTGACTTTGGATCCAAGCGACATGATATACTCAACCTAATCCAATTTATAATTTTCATAACGAATTTGGCTATGTTGTGATAACTTGACAACTCATGATTATCCAAAAGATTTTATTCAACAGTTACCAAACGAGTCTATAGGCACTTTTGGGTGTGATTCTAAAATGGGTAAAATCACATTTGTCATTTACAAAATTACTCCAAAATACTTTTGATTATTCAAAATAAACTCTAATAGTATCAATTTTGTTTTTAAAAGTGTAAAAAGTAAAAGTTCAATTGAATTTAAGTGATCAAGAACATGCTTTGATTAATTAGAGAAAAAATTGTTTAAAATAAACATCAATAGTTTTTAAAGTTATTTTAAGTAACTGTCAAATACTCTAATTTATTCTAAAACAACTCATTTTTAAAATCGAACACGATAAAAGTGATTTTAACCCGTCATAAAGTCGCTCTCGAACATCCACTCAACAAATCTAATTTAATCTTTTAAAACCAACCACAAGCACAAAATAACTTTAGAGGATGAAATGGAATCGATTCCAAAAATTTGTTTGGTAACAATTTTTTTGAATAATATATATTTTTATATTAAAAAGTTATTTTGGCTTTTTGTTTTGTTTGATTGTTGTTTTCCTTCAAGTTTACGTTTTGAGGGATATCGAATCCGACATTTCTCCACCTCTAAAACGCGATGGCAATTGCCGCTATCTTATTACTCTCCCAAAACGCTTTGTTTCTGCTTCTTGATATTTATTTTTATTATTTTTAACATTTTAAAATTTGGTAGGCCGAGACATTTTTTTTAATGAAAAAATATAATTAAAAACGATTTTGTATTTTATATAAACCCTAATTTTTATGGCTAATAATTAGATGTACATCGATAACTATTTTGGATTCCTAACTAGTTTGTTGATATGCATATATAATAAGTTTCATTATATATTAACAACATTGTTTACATTAAGGACTAAATTGTTGCATGCTTTAAATTATAGATACTAAATTGTTATATACTAAAGTTTATTGACTAAATTGTAACAAAATTGAAAATATAAGAATTAAATAGTTAAAATTAAAGTTAAAAGACTAAATTGTTGTTCATATAAGAGTTTGAGAATCTAAAGTGATTTCTAACATTCATTTTATGATTATTATTAAGAAAAATTACTATTTTAGTCTCTAAGTTTTGATGAATATTTGCATTTGGTTTTAAGTTTTAAAAATGTATCTTTTTAGTCCCCGCGTTTATAAGAATATAACAATTTAAAAGTAAATATTCATATTTTATTCATCTAGTTCTATCAAGACAGGGTCTTAATTTAGACTTAGTTTTAAAAATTCGAGGACTAAAAAAATACATTTAAAAAAATTAGGGACCAAATGAATCTATTCTTATAAACTTGGGAATTAAAAAAATACATTTTAAAACTCATGAACCAAATACATAAGTTCTTCAAAATTTGGAGACTAAAATGGTAAAATTTCCTTATTACTATTATTTTAAGAAAGTTTAAGATTAAAATAGAGTGAGAATAACGATAATAAAAATAGCTAGTGTAAGTCACACACGCTAAGGAATCATAATGAGTTTGCCAAATTTAAGGCCGACCTCACAATTTTTCCATATTCCTAATTTGTATAAAGTAAGTCTCACCTATTATATTCTCATTCTTTAATTTTTATTACGGACTAGTGAACACATCTAGATTCTTATGTATTACTTTTTATTCGGAGCGTTAAAAAAACTAACCCGAGAAAACTGATCAACCCAATCCACCTATGTGCGTTGGTGAGGTTTCCAAACCATTTGGGTTGAAATTGATTTGTTTCATGCGTTCACATAAAATAACCCAAACCAACCTCAACCTATTATTAATTTTAAAATAAATATATATTTTCACCAACAATATAATTATATATAATACATTTATTTTAGTTTGATTTAATTTAATTTTTTTTAATTATTTATTCTCCTAACAACTTCTAGGCATATAATTTTTAGCACTTTAGAAGAAATAAAAATTTTATTATAGAAATTGAAATTGAGTTTTTAATCTTAATTATTAACATTTTATTTACTTTTTGTTCAAATAAATGATTCAAATAATCCTGAACCAATCAAACCCAAATGTTTCATGATCGAGTGAGATTAGATCTAAAAACTATTTCAACCCAACCTAGTTCACGAATATCTCTACTTTTCATTTGTTTACTTTTTGTGTTTTTTAGTACGGTTTACTTTTGTCGTGTTATTTGAAAGTGATCGATACACATCTTTAACTTTTTTGTTCTATGGTTGTTATTGTTTCAAGTAGATGTATGGTTGGTTGTAAGGCATTTTTTTTTTCTTTTTCCTTTTCTTACTTCTCTTTTTGACAATATTGGATATGCTTTGAAATGTCTAGAACATTCCATTTTATCGAAGCATCTAAGTAGTATTTATCTACCAATGTCGCATCCATTTTTTAGTCAACCGAGTGATGTAGCATGTATATATTTAAATATAGAAAATGAATCAAAATATTTATAAAATATAACGAAATATCAGTCTATCTACGATGAACAGTGATAGACCATTATATGCATCTATATGTATCTTGATAGACATGACCAATAGTATATCTTAGTCTGTCGTGATCTATCACAGATAGATTGTGATAGTTTACTATATTTGTAAATATTTTTAGAATTTTTGTTATTTAAAATAATTTTTCATATAGATATAAAGTTTTTTGGGTTGACCAAATAAATAACAAAATTTAACATTTACTTTTGACAATTAGCAAAAAAATATTAAAATTATAAAATGGTAAAAAACGGAAAAAAAAACATATGTTAAATTGTCAAAATTGCCCCTACTTCTAATAAATCTTTCACATTCCAAATACAATCATTCTAAAATTCAAAATACACTTGTCATCGTCCGTAGTTTCCGTCTTCTTCTTCTCATAATTTCCGTTCACCTTCCATAGTTTCCCTCTTCTTCTTCTCTCTTCAAGACTATCAAACCCTCGATCATGTTGGACGACTTACTACTCGGACACCATCAAGCTTCTTTTATATCGACATGTGAGTGCAGGAAGGAATGTTGAAGATTTGGATACTTCAATGCTAATATACGTTGAGTTTCTAGAAGTTTCAGCTGACAAATAATCAACAACCACGAATAAATCATTATTGAAAAATTTCCATAAAACCAACATAAGCCAAGAAACATCATTGTCTTTAATGATCTGAATGAGGTTTGAATTATTGTAACAACCCAGTAAGTCGTTAAACGAGGAACAGAGACATAACAAGACAAAAAAAGTTTACCTCGAATACAACCGATAAATTGTTGAAAAAAAGATGCCAACGTAACACAAACCTCGACACGATTTCATGATATTTTGAAGTTTCAATCTATCTATCGTAAAAAATAGTCTTCACTCGTTGTAAAGCCATAACAAAAACACATTTCTAAAGAGATATGAGATATTCCAATATTCAGAAGAAGAGAAAAATCTGGTAGAATCTCACATAAATACCCGTATTTCGCGGATTTTGCACCCTTATCCAATCACGTTATATATTAATTAATAATATAAAAAAATTGGATAAATTTGAATTGACCCTAGATAATTCCTCAAAACGTTTTTAGATATATAGGTTTAATAAAACATAAAAATAGAACGCAACAAGATATTTTTAGACCAATTAAAAATTAAATAATGTTAGATATTAATTAATAATAAACAATAAAACATAAAACTAATAAAATATATTAAAAATTAATTAAAGATAGATTATAAAACTAATTAATATATTAAAGATATAATTAAAGACATATATATTCAAAATATAACTAAATCCAAAAGAAGAAAATCTGGTAAAACCCCACACCAAATATAAACTAAGTTCCAAATAATAATAAAGAAACGTGTGTTACTCATTGAAATCTTGTCTTTTGTTCTTTCACATAACAAACGCGTCTCTAATACCCTAATTAACATGGTTAAAAAAAACACTTGATGATTAGGCTAATAGAGTTCATTGTCTATCAAATATCATTTTTGGTTAATTAAATTTGAAATTCAAATAATTTAAAACAAAATTTGCTTTGAATGAGATATTTAAAACATGACATACACTCTTTTCATTGTGTAGATACACTTTTTAGTGTATAATGTCATTCAGTGTATCAAGTGTATATTGGTAGTGCATCAAGTATCAAGTGTATTCGAACTTTTTTTTTTTTTTTGACATTTTATGGGTTGAGCTTGTTTTTTGCCATATTTACAAAGGTAATAAATATAGGGTATGAACCTAATTTTTAAAACTTATTTTGCCAAATATGCAAGAAGTTATTTAAATTTGGACCAAAAAATTTACTATTCAAACCTAAATTTTCATGTAAAGTACACGTGTCACTTGGTTTAGTGACCAAGTGAGAAAATTTCTAATGCTACTCTCGTATGACATTTTTTCATACTACTGTGATAGAATAGTACCTAAGGATAACATCAAATCCAAAAAATAAATTAATATATTATTTTATGACGTGTCAAATTATGAAAAGAAGCGATTGACGATATTTTTCGTGAACTTAAGAAGAGATATAAACACAAAAAGATAGGCTTGTGATGGACTCAAGCTTAGTTACCCTTAATGGGCTTGTGGCCTGAGGCTTATATGTCCATTCCACAAGAGTTTGTTTGTATCATTGTATTGAATTTTTACGTTGATATATTGACATTATCGATATTTTCACATTTTTAAGATTCAATATCAATATAATAAATGAATAGACATTTTAATTATATTGTAAAAAATTCATGAAACAATGTACGATCACCAGTACGCGTATAAATTAAACAATGTACGATCTAACTTGTTTTGTCAAAAGTTGATTTATTGAATAATATATACTATGTTTTTCAAATTTGGTTATTATATTTTTATTCACATTTTTCATCTACACCCACGCTACATGTTATTGTATTTTTATCAAGCAATACAATTACCTTTGCACGTATTCTTTTTTTTTTTTTTCAGCCACATTCTCTTAAAATTGAAATTTAAAATAAAAAAAAATTATTGTAAATAAAAAAGTTGATAAACACACAATAGACATTAATGGTATCACGGTTTATTATTAATAAAATTTAATCTAAAATTTTGTTATATTTTATAAATATTTTGATTAAAATGTTTTAATAATAAAGCAAAATATATATTTAGTGTGAGGGACAAAAACTGATATCCTCCCGCCAAATGGTGAAGTGCAAAATGGGAAGGAAACTGTATAGAACGTGGAGAAACGATCGCCAACGAGTCGCAATCTCCAAAGCTTGTCGACGGCAATTGCAATCGTTACAATACATTTCTTCGGTAATCGGGTTCGCTCGATTTCGCATTCTTATCGAGTCTCTCATTTACTGCCGATTATGTTCAATTAGAGAAACTACTGCATTTTATTCAGTGTCTGATTTCAAGTTGGTTAATGTTTTACAAGAATCCGTGTTATTTCATTGTTATTTTCATAGATTCGATTGCCAATCAAGCTGAGGAAGTTGGATGATATTTCGACTAGAAGCTGAATGAGTAAATCGTTCTAGTTATTTGTTTTGTCTCGAGTAGCTATGAGAGATTTTTGGTTAGGAGTAGTCTAGTTTGTCAAATTCATCTCAATAAACATTCGATTTCATGGCTGGTAGGAAAGAGTTGATTGATCCTTCAGTTTCATGAATAAACTGCTGCATTTTATTGAGTTTCTGATGACAAGTTGTTTGTGTTTTACAAGAATCAGTGGTATTTCACTGTTACTGTCATAGATGTGATGCCAATCAAGCTGAGGAAGTTGGATGATATTTCGACTGGAAGCTGAATAAATTGGTACATTCTCCTTCTTGGTCGATTTTTCTTGGAGTCTCTATCTGGTGCGTGAGTAAATCGTTGTACTTATTTAATCTGTCTGGAATAGCTATGAAAGATTGTTGGTTAGGATCAGTCTAGTTTGTCAAATTCATCTCAATAAACCATCGATTTCATGGTTACCTAGGAAAGAGTTGATTGATCCTTCAGCTTCATGAGTTTATATTAAAGCCAAATGTTGAATCAGCGTGAAATCGATAAAAGCTATTGGAGTGTACTGTTTGATTGGATAGATATTCGAATTGCCCCGTGACGTCATAAATTATTCTGTTCCAGGGCTTGATACTTATGAAATTTATAGTTTCCAGCTTTGCTCTCCGTTTGTTTTGTCTCTACCTCTAGTGATCAACGGAGGTGCTCTTCGTATTCCAAAATATTGTCGTTATTTGATGTGAATGGACCCAACATGGGCTCCTGTAGTGGTAGATTTTCTCAGGCAAAGTCGTTCTCAGGTCCATGAATCCGTTTCATGTGAATTTTCAATCTATGAAGCTTCCAGATGTGTTGATGGTAAATTCAGGTTTGTCGTACTTTTATCGGCGAAAAGTCATCTGATGTTTATTGGATCTTTGCTGTGTAAATCATTTTCCTTTTAAAATTGGAGTAAAAGTCATCTGATGTTTATTGGATCTTCGCTGTATTCATTTTTCTTTTAAATTGGGTTTAGAAGGTTTAGCGTTGAACCCTCTTCCGATTCCCAACTGTTATGCAAAGATGTGCTTGTTATTCTGTAGACTCCAAATCAGTCAAATTGCAAATTTCTCTTGTTTTGTTTCCACGTGTCTTTACTTTCCTGCATCCGCAAGTTGCTGAGTTGTTGTGGTGATCTGAATCTTGTTGTTGTGAATTATATACTTGTGAACCGATGGATACGAAATCTGTGAATTAGTCCATACAAGTTTGGTTACAATGTAACGATGTTCATAGTAATATCTATGATAGCTTCATGAATTTGATCGCATAGCTCCGTAAGGGACATGGCAAGGCACCATATATTGAGTTTTGGTATATCGTATGGACTTAGCTTTTACAATATAACATGTTTTTAGAGCACTTATCTCCTACCAACTGAAGTTTCTTGATTGAAGAATGTTACTTCCATCATTTGTTTTCCTCCCTTATATGTTTTATAGCTTATGGTGCACAGGACCATGAAGCTTCTTGGAAAATTAGCAGGCAACTCTGAATTTATATTGCCACCTAACTTCTGTTATTTCGGTATTGCATGCTTATCTTTATACTGGATGCTAGTTACTTCTTGGAAGGTTGGTGAATTGCCATGTGGGAGACTAATTAGAGCATCGTAGAACTCGTAAGCTCATGAAATTGATCTCTCTGATGAAATTTTCCCTATCTTGACTTGTTGACTTACTAGTAACTACTTACGACATTTGTGTCCTATCCAATAAATGTCCTAATTCTAATTGTTGGATTATCAATGAATAGATTTATTGAGTTAGTCAAAGTATGCATCAATTTAGTAAAAGTAATAATAATAAATTTTGTTAGAATGTTGTACAAATGATTGTACGTTTTGGGAAGGTAAGATTATAATGGAAGAAGAAATATGTATTTAAAGTTTTACATATTAACGAATCGGATGAATTTGTCTCAAATATCTTTGATTGAGTTTTCTAATTAACTATGGTTGTTTTCTAGCTGTTAGTAATTTCTAGTTCCAGTGATATAGTTTCTAAATTAGTCCTTTAGTTTTCATTTTACAAGAAATTTATTTTATTTTTGTTGGGCTTTGAATGTAAAGAGGCTCGGCAGTTCTCCTGTTGAGGGGATGGCAACGAAAACGGTATGGTAGAATGCAGGCGCCATGGAGAGCTTGAACTTCTGCACTGTAAGTACGGTACACTATTATTGTTCTTATAGCATGTTATTTCTGTAACAGAAATATTGATAAGATGTTTCCCATCAAGATATATTGTTGCGCATCACATGCTAATGCATGATGAACAGAATCTGAATATTGGCTGATGGAATCCTTTCGCGGATCTCTCTCTCTCTCCTTTTCTTTCCGTCTCCAAACTGATGCTACATATCAAATGAATTGATAGCATAGCAGGAGTCAACTTGCACATTATTCTTTCCACCTCAGGTAAATTTGAATACATTGTAACGAACCAATGAAAACGATGCCTTCTGGCACAAAAAAGGAAAGTAGAAAATGGAAACCTTTACAGGCAAGAATCAGGATGGAAAGTGCAGTGCACTGCCTTTTTATTTTTTATTTAAAGGCATCTGAAAATGCAAGAAGATTACTGAGTGACACGTTCATCAGTTTTATTGGTCCAGAGTCCAGACATTGCATTTGCTTCTAACTTATTAATGGATGCAGTAAAGGGCGTTTATAGGTTTAGATAGGTTGAAAGGGGTTTTTCCTTTTACAAGTTCAACTGGTTAAGATATTTATTATCGATAAAAAAGTTAGAAGTTCAAATCTTATTAATAGAAAAAAGTAAAGTCTTTTAGATCCAATCTAGGATAGAAACTTAGGTTATGAACTTGATTCAATCTAACTTGAATTATTTGAGTGGAGTTGGTCATAGTGTTCGAATTATTTATTAGAGTAATGCATAAAAAAGTAGTGAAACTATTAGTGACTTCAATTATCCATTTACGAACCTTTAAAGTTTAAGTCAAGATCAGCTGGCTAATGTAAAAACATTTTTCGTAAAAAGTTATACATCGTGAATTAAAGGAATAATTGCAACCAAAAGAAAATTGTTGAAGATTAAAATATAATAGGAATCACATGATGAATTGAAATTAAGATAAATGCATTTATGTGTGATCTTATCACAGGAGAAAATGATCTTTTAATTGATAATTTCGAACTAGCTTTGTTGAACTAAACAAATTTTAAGAAAACTCAAATACAATAAAGTCATGTAGATTAGATTTGTCTAACTTTCTAAATCTGAAGATCTGCTCCTGTTCCTGAAGATAGCTCTTCAAACAGTATACACTAATTTGATGTTGAATCTGTATTATTAAGCTATCAAATAATCTTAAAAAACATAAATATGGATACAGATGACAGATATGACACTGCATGGAGATGATCACACATCAATTTTCTTTTAATCTCAAGATATGAACGTGACAAAGACACATTCTAATTAAGGCACATTTCTAAAAATATATGTATTATTTTTGTATTAGAAGGAAAATCAAAGTAAATAAATCTATGCATTTATATGCTAAAGAATGAGTTTGATTTGTTTTGCTCTCAAAGTTTATTATTTCCGTCCAATATTATTATGTGTTTGTTAAGTACATAACAAAGGTTCAATGTTGAAACCTATTTTAGTTTCATACCACTAGTGTCTAACATAGTTATTGTGCACAAGTGTTCGATACATATCTAATAAGTATTGGAGTGTCCAAGTGTCACACACGTGTTTAGATATGGACACGCCTGTATTGAATTAGATAACGTTGAGCATGTTGATTGGCCATAAGATTATGATAATATTTAATTGGGAAAGGTTGGGAAATGGTGTAATCCACAAAAGTTACGAATGGTAAAGTAAACACCTTGAAAGCTGGATGTCTATTGTACTTTGCATAAATGAATTGATCAAAGATATCCACCGACTAGGTAGTACTGAAATGCGTGCAGAAGAAGAAGACTTTTAGGCACTAGAGAACTACTTTGTTTCCTTTTGCATTTCAACAAGGGTCCAATTTGAATAATATACATTAAAATGGTTATTAGTTGTGAAAATTAATATATGGATGATCTGCAGTTTTCTTATGTCAGAAGGGCTCGTGGTTCCAATCATTAAACAAAATTGCAAAGCCTTTTGAAATTCTTGTTGATCCAAAAATGTCCATAAATTTGACTGAAAACTTATGAACTTTGTTTATTGTGGTTTGGTGTGTTTGTAGCTTTGCTTGGGCCAGATTTCAACTCAAATGACCTCTAATTAAGTGAATGACACGAGGTTTCACCCAACAGAATCATTTACTATTGGGTTAGTATGATTTAGTTTAAAATTTTGCAAGGAAAAAAGATAGTATCTTCTGAATGAACTAGCATGTCTTCATAATTTGAATTCCAAGTAGTTTATCATATATTATTTATGAAAAATAATACTCAAAAAGATTTGGACAAACTAGATCTTAGCAATTATTGGAGAATGAAAGAACATCTAAAAGAGTTGGTTGAATGAGATGATTTAAGGGAGACATAACTAAGTAATGGCACGTAAAGGAGATACAGGAAAATTAGTAAATTCTGGTTGGTTCTTTTTCTACTTCAATTAATTTTAGAAGAATCCACAGACTCTATTCTGAAGCGGTTCATTAATTTGATTCAAAAACAAATATTACCCAACTCAAGTCAAATGGTTTGGACAGAGTTGAGTTGATTGGATTTATTGGGTCAGTTAGTTTTCTACACTTGTTATTGTGATAATCTAAGTTGGCTGTATCTGTAGCTGAGCTTATTTCAATAGTTATCAATTAAGAAGTATGGCTGTTGTTAAAAAATTAGTCCTTCAACTGTATGAAACTATATTTTCTTCCTATGACTACCTTATGGCACTTTGAATAATTGATTGAATTGAGGATTAGCAGAAAGTTCTCACACTGCTTGCTTTCGTCTTTCCTTCAGTTGGAAGTACATCTCACGAGCATGACTGATCTGGAATTGATAAGATTTCCATTATATCAATCGAATTTGTTTTCTTCCTTTACAGGATTTAAGTTAGTTGGTTGAAGAATTTTCAATAATTTTCCTCTTAGATTTTGCATGAACTGATTGAAAAAGTTACTTAAGGGACCTTGTCATCAGGTTGTACCTACCTTTAACTACAGTCTTCTTTGGACATGAGAAATTTATGGTCATCCATAGCATAAAGCACCCCCCCCCCCCCCTCCACTGTACATGAGACCGTGAGAGTGAAATTTTATGGGGTTTGTTTTTGAAGTATCTTCCTTGTCCATGAGTTTGATAAATAGATATTACTTCATCCCAATTCCTGAGATTTCTGTAATTTTTCTTATGGAGAAGGGTATTAATGACATAATGTTTCCAGGGTTAAAGTTCTTAACTTATCTTCGGTGACCAGAGTTTTGATCCCAATGCCATTCTCTGAAGGAGGTAATTAAGTTCTTAGGTCTATGATGCTCTCAATTAGTATCTGATATACAATTGACAGTCCAATGTTTGTTTTCTTTACAACTATTGAATCATTGTTTGGAGACATTAGCGAATTACCACCACAGAGAAGCCTTTACCTAGATTCACATTTGATTATTCTAAAAATAGAATGGTCCTGATTGTTTAATGAATTTCATTTTGTCATTCAGCTGCGGCTTTTGTAGTGAGTGTTTCAACCAAGGGAGGCAGTCTCTCTGGCACACCATAATGATCTTCGTCTTTTAAGGTAATTTAATTTATATTATGTATCAGCTTTATATCTATGGGTTTCCCATATGGCTATCCTTGGAAAAAAGGGTGAATTGATGATTACACATGGCAAAAATAATTTTGTGGAGACTCTAGGGATTGAGAATTGGCCTAAAACACAATGATTTGAACACATCTACACCTTTTAGCCCTCTACCTTCTGGTTGCCATTCCCCAAAACTTTCACTCTCTCTTTTTTTCGCCTTTATTTTATTTATTATTATTTGAAAAGCTCACTTCTTTCTCACTTAGGTGGCGTTTGGCAAAAAATTTTTAGTCCACAGAAATTAGCACTTCTAATTGCGTTTTCAAGTATTTTTAAAATAAGGCTGAAGAAAAGTATTTTTAAAAATTTCAAAATCTGACCAAACATGACAAAAATTTGTAATGATTTTGTTATTAAAATTTATGGTCGTTTTCTCTCTCTCTCTTTTTTTTTTTATTATGGTTTTCATTTTTGTAAAAAAAAATTATGAAGATTACAAAACATAGAACCTTACCGATGAAAATAGTGTTTATAAACTTAATTTTTAAAAATCAAATAATTATCAAACTAAGACGTTCATTTTTTTTTTGTTTTTGAACATTTATTTTTTAAGAAAATATTTGAACTCAAAGAAATTAAAAAAACACAAAACATTGCTTATAAAAATTATTTTTTTAAAATTTTCAAAACTTGACTTAGATTTCGAAAAGCTTTCTAAAAAAACGAATGACAAAACAAAATAATTATTAGGTTTAAGTAGCCGTTATATAAGCTTAATTTTAAAAACTAAAACAAAAATCTAATAATTATCAAACAACCACGTACTTTATATTTGAAGTACCAGAAGGCAGCAACTCATTCCCAACCCAACATTATTATTGTCAGACTTTTTTTGTTTCTAAGTTTGTTGATCCCAACAATAACCAAATGTAGGAGGAATCCAAATTCTGATTATTTATTTTGAAATGAAGATTGAAGATGGATGGAGTAGCAAACTGAAATAGGTAAATCAAACAATTAGTGAGTTGACCATAATAAAAGTGAAATTTGAAATTGGAGAAACAGTGGGGAAGCCAAGCTGTTTGTATTCTACCTAATGCACACACAAAGCCCTTGGACCTCCCTCCTTTAAAAATTAGAACATTATATTGGTAAACAAAGCAAAAGGCAGTTAGTGAACATGAAATTTTTTTCCCTAATAAAGAAATCTGTTAAGAAGAAGAGGACAAAGGTGGTAGTGGCAGGAAATGTGGAGCATACCTGTCTACATCTCTTAAAGTAGCAAAACTCCAAAACACCAACAAATACGAAACCAAGCCATAAAATAAAATAAAAAATAAAAAACCGACCCACATTGCACATGCATCCCCCTTTTACTTTATTGTTATTATTATTATTATTATATTATTTATATATATATATATTATATAGTTTTTTTTATCACCACCTCCACTACTAATAATCATTGCACGGAATTAAAATATTTAGAAAAAAACACCCAAAAAAAAAAAAATTATTTTCTTATCTTTTGGTTGCTTTGCTTTGCCTTGTTTTGTTCAATTAGTGGTAGCCAAATTCCCCCATTGGTGATTCCTTTTCTCCTACCTCTTGCCGGCACGCCCACTCCCCTACCCTCTATGCCTCCCTCATAGGCCCTTTTTAGGGAAACAAAAATAATAGGAATAGCTAGATTTTAGAAATAACTCTAGATTTTAGATTAACTATGTGTACCATCCCCCCGAATTATTGATATAGATTTTCACTCCTGATTGATTTTTACTTTTACGATGAGTTTGGAATAGCTTTTTAAGCGTCCGAAAAATTATTCAAATTCAATGGAGTATTAATTTATTTCACTTTGTCTAAACTTTGAAGAATGATTTTGTGTAGTCCATGGTGTTTAACAAAATAACCTAACATGATTATTTGACAAGTATTGGTTGATTTGGTACAAAGTAATTTAGATTGTTGGATCGAGCAAAGTAGCTTAGATTAAATGAAAATTTAGTACCGACTAGGTTTGACAATGATAGATTAAGTGACTGATAGATTTATTGTTGGTTGAATTATTGATTTATATTATGATATTTGATTTCTTAGTTTATGTTTAGGATGCGTCTGAAATAACTTTTCAAGAATTTTTAACACTTTTTTACGTGCTTCAAAAGTTATTCAATCATGTATTATATCTTTCATTTTTAAAAGTTTTAGTTGCGTGTTTGAATTTTGAAGAGTGATTTTGTGTAGTTCATGATGCTTAACAATGGTCTGACACGACTATTCGATAAATATTGGTTGATTTAAACACATGCTAGAGAAAGTAGATTGAAGAGAGTAAAATAGCTTAGATTAAACAAAAATTTAGGAACAACTTAGATTTGGAAATGACTTGTGATTTGAGATAAATTGTGTGGTAGATTTATCTTTGGTTGAATTGTTGATTTAGATTCTAACATTTGACTTTTCAAGGGTTAAAAAAAATACTTTTTTAAGCGTTTAAAAAATACTTTTTTAAGCGTTTAAAAAATACTTTTTTATGCGATTAAAAAAGTCAAAATCGAGATATTTAGTTCTTTCGTTGTTAAAAGTTTTGGTTGTGTGTTTGAACTTTAAAGAGTGATTATGTATAGTTCAACATGGTATGACATGACTCTAACAAAAATCGGTTGATTTAGCACATACTAAGAGAAAGTAGATTGTTGGAATGAGTAAAGTAGTTTAGATTAAACAAAAAATGTAATAATTTGTATTGAAAATGCATATAGATTTGAGATGGACTATCGTGTTATATTTAACTTTTATTGAATTATCGATTTAGATTCTTACCTTCGATTGATTAAGTTTACTTTTAGAATGGGTTTGAAATGACTTTTTAAAACTAAAAAAAAAGAAATTTAAAACGCTTAAAATGCTAATCAATCAAAGTACTTATTTCTTTTATTTTAAAACTTTCGGTTGCCTACTTAAATTTTCAAGAACGATTTTGTGTTGTTCTTGTATATTAAAATTATCTTAATACATATATTTTAAATAATAAAAAAATCCCACTTTTTATGGCTTTATTGCTGCCTAGAGAGATGATTTTCTTCAATGATTAAACCTCTATTGCACATGGGTGAAATTTTGTGATTGAAATCAATTTTTAATGTGACAAATTATTGAGTGTTGCATTACCCAAGCATTCAATTTTCAGTGACTTATTTTTTCTAAACATGCATTAAAAGAAATATGAGGGTATGGAATACTCACCTTTTTTTTTTTCTTCACATTATTCTCATTCTTTTTGGGCCTTTTCTTTTTTAAAGTGTATACATTGCCTTTACCAATTTCTGAAATTGTATTTCCTTTTCTTGAGAGTTTTTAATTGTACAGATGATGTGAATGAGATACTCTAGGAGTTTGTTTTAGGTGTAGAATGACGATTCACCGAAAGTTTAAATATTTGAATTAATTAACGAGTGTTCTACGCTAGTCTTGGATGAACAAATACTTGATTTGGATATTTGACGATAGTTTTTCTTTTAGTTAGAGAATGATTGAGGTGAAAGATTGGACCATCTACTCGTAGAATGATGCCTAGTGTCTTGTTTATTGAGCATAATGCCATTTTTTGCAAGTAAAATATGTTTCTACATAGGTTTTTGAACTATTAGGAATTATCAAGACCATTAATACATTAGTTAA
Source organism: Cucumis cinereus (assembly GCA_037974625.1). Lineage (NCBI taxonomy): Eukaryota > Viridiplantae > Streptophyta > Magnoliopsida > Cucurbitales > Cucurbitaceae > Cucumis > Cucumis cinereus. The sequence goes on from JBBPDJ010000020.1 coordinate 5,906,861, forward strand.
AATGGTACTTTAGTATTAAAAGCATAATATAATGGTTTTAATAGCCAACTTTTATAAATCTTGATTTTTTTTTCTTCCTTCTCAATCTCTTTTGAGATTAAAGAAGATCGAGGTAAATATTCTATTCTCTAATATTTGCAAGATATTTTATTTTTCCATGTTGAGTTATGTTTAAGTTGTTAATAGATTGTGAAGTACGACAAAAACTTGTCTGTTTAAGTTGTTAATAGTTTTTTTTTTTTTTTTTGTTAATTCTAACAAAAATTTCATGTTAAATTAGGTTTGAATTTAGAAGATTAAAAAATATATAAATATTTGTGAAAGTTTGAAAGGAGAATGAAATAGGATTGTAGAGCCTTCACGTTCAATAATTTATATATGGTGTCTTATGTCAATGTTTAAATTTTCAATTTTATATTTAATAGATAAAAGATTTATCGTGTTTTATATTTTAAATATTTTAATTTATTGTCTAATAAAATTTTAAATTATTTTTTCGGAAAGAATAAAATTATTAATTATTAATTTTGTGTCTAAACTTTCACTTTTACATTTGGGCGGTCTATTAGATAAATTTAATAGATCAGTCATCTTATAAAATTTTAAAAAAATTCAAATACGTTGGAAATCTACTTGAAATTTCAACGTTCTATTAGAATTAAACGTTTTTAGATAGAAAATTATTTTAAATAATCTGAAAATATTTATAAATATAGAAAAATATCACAATTTATTTGTTATATATTAGGTTAGATTACTATTTTTTTGATATTTTATAATATTTTATAAATATTCTGATTTATTTTGCTTTACTGAAAAATAACATTTTTTTAGAATACAAGACTAAACCAACACAAATTTAAAAGCTCAAGATTTAATAGACATAAATAAGTGCTTGAAAACTAAATTTGTAATTGATATATTTTAAAAAATAACAAAATAAATCAAAATATTTACAAAATATATTAAAATTATAGGTTTTATGAATGATAGACGCTATAAAATATATATTAACAGTAGACACTGATAGAAGTCTATCTATGTCTTCGATAATAAAATTTAAAAATTTCAAATATTTTATTATTTATAATAATTTTGCTTTGTAATTTAATATAAAAATAATTGGTTGTAAAAAAGTAAAATAAAAAGAGAATTATCTAAAGTGGAAGTTTGATGGGGCGGGGGATGTGGCACAGGCAGTGGGGCATGAGGCCACATGCAACCCCGGGCGTAGTGGCTAAAAAGTTTTTCACCAAAACTAAGTGCCCGGTCACCTCGGGCAGCTTGGGCACCCACAATTAGCCAAACCGCTAAAAGTCAAGTCAAAGTTAGTGAAGTGAAAAAAAACGATTAATTAATACAGTTTTAATTTTCATTTAATTATTATTATTGGAAGGAAAATCAAAACTGTGCTCTTATCTTTTTAATTCCCTTTATAACCTCTCTTCTCACCGTTCCCGCTTTCTCTCCCCATTTCACAGTCGGCTCCTCTCAACAAACTCCGTTCCGTTTTCTCTCTCTCTCTCTCTCTCTCTCTCTCTCTCCACCGTTCTTCTCTAAAATTCCGTTTCATTTCTCTCTTCTCTCGCCGTAACAGGTATCATTCTCATCGGATTTTCGCTTTTTTTATTACTGTTCTGTTCCTTTTGCGCTTCATTGTGATTGATTTTTGGTTCATCTACTGCTTTCTCTCTTCGGTTTTACTCTGATGATGTTGATTCGATTGGTTGTTCTGCTCTTTTTGGTTTGCTTTGTTTGTTTATTCTTGTTTCCGTTGACTCGTTGTCTGGAGTTTGTGTTTGATTAATTGTTGTTTTCAATGAAGCGGAATTGATTTGTTTTGTTCTTCTTTTGTTTTGTTAAACCGATGAATTTACGTTTTTGTGTCTTTTTTTTTTTTTAAGGAGGATTTGATTTGATCTTTGAGGTGAAGAAGGCAGTCCGTTCGGGATTCGTTGTGGAATAATTTTGTAAAAAGGTTTTTGGTAGTTACGGCAGTGAGAATATCTTGAATTTGAATCGGTGTGTCGTGTGTGGTGGTTTGTTAATGGCGTCGTCTCTGATTCTGAATCCTGTGACGAGCTCTGAACGGTCGCGTGATTCTTCAAGAAAGAAGAAGAAGAAGAAAGCGGCAAGAGAAGATGATCGTCAAGATCAGGATCAAATCAAATGGAAATCACAAGCTCAACATCAAGTTTACTCTTCGAAGCTGTTACGCGCCTTGAGTCAGGTCAGGATCAGTTCTCCTGAGCCAACACCAAACGAAACGCCGCGCCGTGGCCGAGCGGTGCGGGAAGCTTCCGATACGGTTCTAGCCATGACGGCGAAAGGAAGAAGTAGGTGGAGCAGAGCAATCTTAACGAACCGTCTCAAGCTCAAGTTTCGAAAACACAATAAACAGAAAGCTCGTGTGATCGGAAACAGCCGAACGAAGAAGCCGAGTGTAAGCGTTTTACGGTTGAGAGGAAAAGGTTTACCAACTGTACAGAGAAAAGTCCGGCTTCTCGGCCGGCTAGTTCCCGGCTGCCGGAAACAACCGTTGCCGGTGATTCTAGATGAAGTTACTGATTATATTCCAGCACTGGAGATGCAGATCCGAGTGATGAGCGCCATAGTCAACTTGGTTTCAAGCTCCTCTTCATCTTCTTCTGGTATCGATTCTTCTTTCTCTCCATCTTCTACCTGATTAAACACACACTTTTTCTGATCAATTCTCTTCCCAAGAAAAAAAAAAAGAAGAAGAAGAAATCCATTTTCTTCCCCTTCTGCTTCTCTTCCGCAAGTAATTTCTTGTCAAATATAAATATAATCTATATATATTATATCGATCTCTTGTATTTGCTGCATGCAATTCTTACAATTTTAGTATGGGAATCTGGATAAAAAGTAAATTCAGATCATGTTTAAGAAAGAGATTGAGTCTCCGGTGAAATTGAGGTCTGTTTATGTTTTAGATTCCTTACTTATCAAGAAAGTTTTCTATTGATCAAATTATGGGTTTATTATTTATTCTCATAATCCTTTTTTTTTTTCGTTTACATTATTTAATCGGCCTTGAAGCACAATATAATATAATAAGAGTTTTTTTTTTTATTCAAATTATTATTTTATTTCCTAATATGTGAAAGTTTGGATGAAAATTATGGAATTTGAGTTTGGTTAAGTTTAGGAATATTCTATTTTTTTCTTAATGGGATGATAAAATGGTAACTCTTATTTATGATATAGAGCGTAATTGAGGACTTCTACTAATTTTTAATTGAAATGTAATATTCTCTTTTATGTATCGTTCCATTCTTATCGAATGTTTTCGAAGGCACAATTGAAATGCAATACTATTCGTTCTTAGGATCAAAGATCGAATATCGACAGATATTTTGAGGAAAAGTCACGGGTATAACAAAAAAATTGTATTTTTTTTTGTGTGTGTAATTTTAGAGAAAAAAATTAAGTAATAAATTATTATTTTAGGCAAATGAGTCTTTAAATATGATCTATGATGAAATTATTGAAGACAGTATAGATCGAAAATGATTATGAACTTAATTAATAGTTCATTAGTAAAGTTTAGGTTCTACAAAATGAGAGTCAAATGCAAGTTTTATGATTGAATAATAAGAAGATGATCTAGTCATTATTAGTCCAATATTTTTTTGGAATTCATATTATTGTCTTTGTAACATAATTGGAAGTGTATTACTCATGAGTCTCGACATCGACTTCAATCTATCGATAGAAGAATATCTTGGATCAAATCATGTTCCATCTAAATGAGGATGTTCAAAGAAACGTAGATAATGTAAAAGCTTCGAGTTCGAGTTTTCATCGCTTTTATGAGAAAGTTGTAGTACTTATGTGTAAATCTATGTGCTATACTTACCAGTATAACGGTAGGAATCATAATCGTTTGAATGACTATACCTACTATAAGAGTAACCATAATTACTATTGTTATAGACATATTGTCGATGTTTATATTGATCATACAAACTCATTTCATACTTGAAACTAGTAAGTTTGCATTAATTTAAGCATCGTCGTATTTGAATCTTCTACCAATGGAAGGTTTTTCTATTGTTACTCTTCTACCAATGGAAGGTTTTTCTATTGTTACACTTCAACTTTATATGTTATTTTCCAATTTTTTTTAATTCAATGAAAAAGTATTTAAAAAAAAGGTGAAATTTCTTTATGGATAAAAATTTTCGTTAAAAATTCGTATGATATCCACGATAATCAGTCGATCTATCCACGATATTTTTATGATATTTTCATGTTTGCCAATTTCTTTATGGATAATGTCTGTTGAATGATATTTTGTCAATACATCGACAACATTGACGATTTTTTGCGATTTTTCGTAAAAAAAGATCTTACCCCATTATCTCTATTGGACATGTCATTTTTGCGATATATTGACAATATATTTATTGTTGAAATTAGAAAAAATAACAATTTTTTAATTAAATAATTAAGAATGTATTCTAAACACACGTCCTAGTATATTGTTCCTAGTGTAATACCATTATTAAATTTATAAAAAAAGAAGTAAATCTAGAAGTATTATATATATATATATATATATATATAATATATATACATACATATACATATATAGTTTTTGACCCTTAACAAATGTTGTCCTTTGGGTTGTTGTTGTGGAGAATGATGCAAGTCTCTTTCTCTATCACTGTGCGTTTGTATGTGGTGTTAAATCCAAAGGGGAATTCTCTAATTTTTCAAACCCCATCACATACTTAATAAATTAAATTCATATAATATATATATATAATATATGATGTTGTAAAATAATATATATACAATTTCTTTTAACGCCTCAATAAATAAAATATAATAATAGTTTTATCTTTAATTTTACCTTTTAGTGGGTGTAATACTACAACAAATCTTATCATTTATAATTGTGTTATATTAAATACATTTATTTTAACAATTATCGGTTATAACTAATTTTTTAATCCGCTACCAAACTCAATTTTATTTTATCTTTAATTACGTATTCTTGAAGTTGTGTTTATTACATACAAACATAACGTTGTACCAAAGATCTAAGTTTGAATAAAAAATCATAGCATAAAATATGAAATCATGACGGTAGGATTCTCATTCTTTCTATCAACCTAGAAAATGATAAGTTAAGACCGTAAGGAAAAGTGGAACCAAAGGAAAAACATGCCTAAATGGCACATGGAGCCAAGTAAAGATCAGTTTTCTCCTAACTAGTAGATAAAGATATATGTCAATGTACCATGTGATGGTCACATGATTTTTCAAAAGAGGTCGTTTGATTGCGATTCGTCCCGATATCAAATACATAAAGTTTCAAAATATTTGAAATTATTTACCATATGGTCTAAAGATAGGAAGATCGATGTGGGATGAAAAGTAGCGGTCCATGATCTTGGTAACGGTAAGGGGAGGGGCATCAAAACAAAAATAGAAGAGCACAGGGACAGTTGCCCATGGTTGTCACTCTCATTTTGTTTGTTGGGATTGGGGGCTTTATATATAAATACATTAAAATGGTGGCCTTTTGTGTAATTATACTTCTTTTGGATTTTTGCTAGGTGTTAAAGTAATTTTTTAAAAAAAAATTAGAATTGGGATTTTTCTTTGAATTAATATTTAATATAATATAATAGTTAGTAAATTATATTTTTTAACCCTAAACTCAAAAGGTGAAGTAATGTTTTGACAAATTTAATATTACGCCAGCACTCAGATACTCACTTAATAAGTTTAATATTTTTTATCTATAAACTCGAAAGGTTAAGTAATTACTAGTTTCGTAATTATTCTTAATTTTCATTTTAGAAATACATGAAAATGTCAGTCTTTCCTAATTATGAGCATACTTTGTGACACATATGAAACTCAATTTGTACCTTCTATTTAAGATCTTATTTGAACGTCATTTGGTTGTTGGTTTTTGAAAACTAAGTTCATCGATCATAAACACACCATCTATACATGATTTCTTGATTTTGTTGTTTATTTTTTAGGAGTGTTTTAAAAAATCAATCTCCAATTTATTTAACTTACATCAATTCTACGTCATTTTTTTATTAATCAAATAAAGTCGAGAAACTATTTAAAACTATTTTTCAAACGTGTTAAAAGATATGTTTTCGAAACTTCGAAAACTTGATCGAGTCATGCCTCAAACTTCAAATACGAAAAAGCGTATTTTCGGTAATATAATCAAAATAAGGTTTTGTGGATACACTAATTAGAGGGCAATGATGAAGGTCCATGTGACATGTCATGGCACAAGGAAACATGTGGGACCCATATTCTCCAGCTCTTTGCCACGTAAGCATCACCCCCCAACTTTCTAATTTTCTAATTTTTTTCCCTCCAAATTCTAATTGTTTTGGCTTTTATGAGTTTCCTTTTTCTCCATGTGAGCTGCCACCATGTGAGGCGAGCGAATCAGGCCACCAATAAAGTCAAAAACCTCTATAATTCCACGTCATTTTAATATATATATATATATACACACACATATATATAATTAATTAATTTCTCAAAAATAAAATCAAGGTTAAATTATAAAATCTCATTTTGTTTCAAATACTTTGCAATTTATTTTAAAATTTTAGTCTCATGTATTCTAAAACGTCCATTTTATTTTTATGCTATTAATAAATCTTAATTTTAGTTTTTTTTTATCTATTAGCCTTTGAACTATAAATTTTGTAAATATTTTTGCATAATACTATGAAATGTGTTACTGTTGTTTTTTTCAATCAATTTCAATAAAAAATTTAATAATTGAGTCTTGGTTTAATAACAAATTTATTTTAGTTTTTAAAAATTAAGTCAAATTCACTTTTTAGTATTCACACTGATTTGTATCTTTCTCGAGTATAAGAGTTCAATTTTTAGTCAAATTCTAAAAATAAAAATAATACTGTAAAAACTACATTTTTTTTCTTAGTGTTCAAATTTTGGCATGGTTTTTCAAAATATTAATTAATAAATTGTTAACGGATCAAAAAAATTGAACGTTGAAAAGTGTTTATAGATTTAATTAAAATAAATTAAATAATTACTCGAACAAACCTAGACTAAAAAGTGATTGAAAATATATACATATTTCAAAATAAAGAAACGAAAAATAGTATTTTAACGAGACATTTTCTAAAAAATTGTAAAATGAACCAAAATATAGCAAAATTATAGATTATGTCAACGATAGATACTGATAGACATTAATTGACATTTATCCGTATCTACATTAATAAAAGTCTATTAATTTCTACTACTGATAAAATTTATAATTCAATATTTTACCGTTTATAATAATTTTTTTTTTATTTTAATCATCGTTTTTTAAAAATAGAAGAGAAATAGGAAATAAGAGAGAGGATTTGGAAGGATATATAATAAAAGCCACGTGGAGGGGTCAAATGGTTTCTCCCACTCAAAATCTTAAGCAAAAGAGGAATTGTCAATTGTTGAGTGGAGCGAGTCCAAAACTACACTTCAAATCATGCCATTAAATATCTTTACACATATTTTCCACGTAGCTTACCTAATAAATATGTTATAAATATCAACTTCAAAGTCACATGTTCGATTTTTTTTATTATATATAAAATAATATTTGAATTCATTTTTAACGTATGTCTGTTTTTGTAAATCTCTTCTCGTTATTTGAATTTATGTACTTTGAATTTGATTAACTTTCAAATGTTAAATTTTAGCAATACACTCAGTATGATTAGTTTTCAAAATTTGTATTACCATTTTCTATGTATATTTAAAAATATATTTATAGTGTGTATTTCTTTCCGATTTTTATTTTTATCCACCCAATTTTGATTAAGAAAACAACTTTGAATAATCAAACTTAGGAATGATTTTAAAGAAATTGAAATTAAACGACTAAAAATATGTGAACTAAAATAGAATGAAATAAAAGAGCACGACTAAATAATATATGTAAAGGGTCACTTAGACCCCTAACTTCAAGTTAATCTATTATAGTTCACCCAATGCTTGGGGCTTTGATTTTAATAACTAGCATTTTCAATCGTGTTACGATGTTTACAGCACGACCAAATATTAATCATTTTTGTTACGATGTTTACTATTTGTTACTCGTGTTCCTTTTCCCTCTTTATTACTGTGTTTACTATTTTTTACCTATACTAAAATAGTATGCACCCTAGAAACAAACTTTTACAATCCACAATCTAATAACCATTGATTATAATATCCAACTCAATCTCTGAACATTGTCTGGCTGATATATAAACCAAGTTTCGATGTTCCAAAGTACGTAGTCTAAAATGAAATGAAATAATAGTATAAGCTTTTGTTTTATTTTGAATAAACCATTAAATTTTTCTTTTTTAAAAAAATATTTAAATTATTAATATACTTACCTCATCCTTTAGTTGCCTATCTTTAATGTGCCTTTAGGAGCAATATTGCTTTTTAATCATGTGGTAAAGTCTTATAAAGAAAGATTATATTAGAAAATTTGTCAAAAATAAATAAATATCTCACTCCACAAAATTGTCAAAAGAAAAAAAAAATGATTTTTTTTTTGTATATTTAGAATTTGACTAGAAATTTGAGTACGTAAATAATAGGGGAATCGAAGAAAACGGCAAAAACGGTAAGTCACTTTGATTTTTTGGCAAAAAAGGTGGAAAATAAGATTTATAGCAATCGGGCCAAAATATTTGTAAATATAACAAAATGTAAAAAGAATTTGTAGATATAGCAAAAATTGAATCTAATTCTAAAATTCTGATAATACCATATCATTGGTAGGAATCTATTAGTACAGAGTCTATCACTAATAAATCTGGTTATATTTGCAATTATTTAAAAATGACGCTATACACTTAAGATTGTTTGAATTGGTTTTAGTTGTTTTTAACATAAAATAAAGTGTTTATGATAATTCAGAAAACCAACCTAAACAGATTTTAATTATTATTCTTAAAAATATTATCCAACGCAACTATTCTCTATATAAAAATAGATACATGAAAATATCGTTTTTAAATATCAATTTGGCTAGGTAAAAGGCCATTTAAATAAAAAGGATTTAGAGATTTGAAGTAAAATCAAAATCAATTAGGAAGTAAGTGCTTTAAATGTTTTCCCCCAAAAAAAAAAAAAGAAGCAATTATCTAATGAATTATAAAGTTTAGGCTTTTTCATAGCCAACGCAATCGATATATAAGTAAACTTTAGACTTAACCTAATATTTAGATGCGACTAACTTCATTGTGTATCATGCAAAATATCTTAAGTCGGCCTTAATCATGTATTGTAATTTATATATTACGTCTCTAAAAAAAGTTCGTTTGATACATTCTTGTTTATTATTTTTGTTTTCTTATTTGATAATTAAGGAATAAGAAACCAAAAATTTGAGACATAAATGTTATATCAAATGAATCCTAATGGAACTCAAAGAGTTTGAAGTGAGGTAAAGAAGAACATTAAATATATTTTGGCAAAAAAATAATAACGATTTATTTGTCAAATTTTAAAGAGTCATGATTTTCTCTAAAATTTCCAAAAGCTGATATATTATCCAAATCTAGTTTTGTAATCTAATATTTAGTCAAATAAGTTGGCTACGGTTGCAATCTCGTTTATCTTATGTTAATAATATCAAAATCTAATCATGCAAATATTTGAATCGAGCGGATAAAAAGTTATCAAAATTCATCAAATCCAACTAAAAAACATAACCAACGTAGTTATGACTCATGTAATTATTAGTTTAGAGATTATTCATATGATAATATCCCAATCTTAATTAAAAGTAAATAGAATTATCTTCATCCATCAATCAATAATCAATAAATAAATAGAAAGAAAGAGAGATATTAATTAAATAATATGTGGTGATGAAGCTAGGAGGCACCTCTACTTAATTAAACAAGACTAGGCATCATTAATGAATAAAACTACAATGTGATTAGGTTAATTTTTCTTATTTCTTTTAATAAATTATTATTAAATGTTAAATCAAGAGACATCTCCTTCATCTCACCTAATAATCTAGTCTAGTTCGAAGTGGGATTTGGTTTAAGCATCTTTTTTTTTTTTGATTAAGTCATTATTTTGTCATTTAACTTTTTTTCCTTGTTATCTTCAAAACAAAATTAAAAAGAAAAAGAAAAAGAAAATCAATGGTAGTTGATAGAGATGTCCGTCGGACAGGGCAAAAATGACTTGTGGCTTCTCTGTCCTTGTCCCTTCTCCTCATTTCAGTTCAATTCCTACAAAAAAAAATTCATCGAAATTGGGACGGAGATTACTGTAAAAATTTGTATTTATATGGTAATAACAACTACAATAACATAATACTAAATTATTACAATAATCTTTTAAAGAAAAACAAATGGGACATGGACGGGAACGGAAAATGCATTTCCTGTTCTCGTCCCCATTTAGCCTTTGAAGAGTGTTTTCGCACTTTCTCCTATTTTTAGTCTGAGTAAGAAACCTTGCCCTATTAGATACGAATCTTTGTAGAGAAAATGAACATCCTCCCGAGCGATCGTGGATGGATTTTTATCCCATTTTTACTTTTTGGAAAAGTTGTTGTTGGGTGGTTTTGCATCAATTATTTCAATATTTTATGATTTGACCAAAAAACTAATTTTCAATATTCTTCTCTCTTTTTTTTTTTTTTTTTTGGGTGAAATTGTGAGTGTTTCTTTCTTATCCTGTTTCCCAATTTACTGTTAACCTATGGAGATTATGACTCCCCAACCTCCAAACTTCATTAAATGCAATGAATCTTGGTTCTTTTTTCCCTCTGTCCTTTGAAAATTTGAGTGGATTATGAAAAAGACCATTTATGCATAAATATATTATTGGTAATTTGATCCTAACATTTAGACATTGATAGATTTTGATAGACTACTATCATCTATCACTGATTGATATTAATAAATGTCTATCAATCTCTACCACTGATAGACTATAAAATTTTGTTATATTTGTAAATATTTTCAATCGTGAAAGATTTAAAAATCTATAATCCAATTGTTGAATTTGATTTATTCTATACAATACATCAATAAAATCTCAAAAAATATTGATTAATGGAAAGTTGGAAAAAAAAAAGTTGGTTTTATTCAATTTGATGATTAGTTAAGGTGGAGAAATAGGCAATATGTGTTGATAGCACGTTTAAATGTGGAAAAATGTTTTGAATAAACTTAGGGTTGTTGGTCAATTTTTAGGTTTTGGTTGGTTAGTTAATCCACAATATCTATTCAATTAAATCTCGATTAAATTTCGCTGGTTATTTTCAAATATAGCAAAATGAATCAAATTATTTATAAAATATATCAAAATTTTATATTCTATCAACGATATACATTGATAGCCACTGATAGACTTCTATCAGTGCCTATCGGTGACATTGATAAAAACTGGTCTATCAGTGTCTCTCATTGATAGAATCTAAAATTTTGTTGTATTTTGTAAATAGTTTTAATTTTTTGTTATTCATAACGATTCCAAACAAATTAGACGATGAAGTTAGCATACTATGTCAATTTCGTTTTTAGGTTTCAAAATTGTAAAATTGACCTCTTCATCTAATCACTAATAAAGTTATTGTGAAGATGTGTTTTTTTTTAATTTAAAATATAGTGATAATAAATGTATTTCTTTTATCTTCACCCATCCTTCCCCTCTCTCAACTTCGACATCGACACGACACCAGTGTCGTTCCTCTCTTTCGACAACTGTTCTTTTCTGTATTATTTCATATATTTAGTCCGACGCCTTTAAGTTTTATGTTAATTACAATTAGGTTATTTATCGTAAATAGTTTAATTTACAATGTGATGAGACCCTTGTTAACTTGAGAATAGTTCAAATAGTTGAGATATATAATATAACATCAATCAAGAGATTCGAGAATTGAATTTAACAATTGAGTTGGTCGTGCTTTTTCCCTTTATGTATATACAAAAATAAAAGGATCTTTTTATGTAGAGAAACATGAAATGACAATACACGAGCACAGTTTTAGTCGTATAAACTTGTAATAAATCTCAAAATTTGAGGTTCGATCCTCCATTTTATATATGGTTGAAAAAAGAAAAAAGCAAAAAGAGGCACAAGATTGTAAATTTCATATTAATATCCATAGAGTTGTCGTCGTCGTTGTTATTATTATTATTATTGTTGTTGTTATATTTTATATAGATTTTTACATACAATAATCTTCTTTGAGCTATATATTTCATTAATGTTTTTAAATTTGATTTTTTTTTTCAAAGATGTCTTCTAGTATTAATTTTGACCACTTTTTGTTTTTATTTATATATGATTTTAATATATATTCTTTTATTTACAAAACTTTTTTAACGTAAATTGAGAATTCATTTATTATGAACATGGAAAATGCACTTAATCTGATTTTTACCCATTTTCAATTGAAGAGAGAAAATGTATTTAATAAATTATTTTCATTTGAAGAGAGAAAATGATAATTAATACATTTTTTTTTTCATGTTGATTTTTTATATTATGTGATATATTCCATTATTTATTTGAAAGCGTTCAAACCAATATATGAAATACATTGGTAAATATATTTGACATGTACTCAAATACAATTGATTTCACGAGTAAGTTGTTGGTTTTTCTAATAGATTCATGGTCACAATATACAATGTATTTAATTTTGTTTTACCTTTGTTTTTCTTATTTTCAATACTCGATTAATATTTATTATGAAGAAATTAATACCAACTTTTCATTTATTTAAATTTGTTTTTTATATAAATTTTCCTTATTTAAATATATCATATAACATTGTATATAATAACCAATACAAAATTTAAATATATTGTATATTTATATATATGTATTTGCATGTGGGACCAAGACTTAAATTGTAAATAGGGAATGATATTAGTGGAAAAAGAACTCGTCTTTTTAGCAAAAAAATGAAATGTTCACAGTAAAAAATGAAAATATTCGGACATTAATATAATATAATATTTATTTTAAGGTCATTTATGTCAAAAACCCTATTTTGTAAAGATATTTTTTTAAAAAATAGGTTGCATATTGCGAAAACCTCAATGGTTCGAGTTAGTTCGAGGTCAAAACCTGATTAATGGGGCCTTATTATTTCTTGTACTGGTAGCCCAAGCCCAAATAACTTTAGCCCATTTAAATATTGGGCCGTGAAACTACATATCTCTACGGCGTCGTTTCATATCATAATTCTCCCTCGCTCAACTTTGGCGTTGGATCTCATTTTCCTGAAAATAAATTCAAAGAGCAATTTACAGATTGGTTTGATTTTTATCTTGCGGAGGTTTTGGGTTTTTTCCCCAATCGGAAATGGCTTCCGCATCGTCTTCTTCTTCCGGCGCCGTCGTCACCGACAGAAGAGGAATTCCGGCGGCTCAGTTCGTGGAGGACGTTCGTACCTATCTCTCTCAATTACAACTCGATGTTCAATCCGCCCTTGCTTTTCTCCAAGAGCGGTACTCTACTCTTTTTCTTTCGACTTGATTCAAATCTCGAAATGGCGTTGTAGTTTGCGTCTGCTTGATGCTTTTGAATCTGTGTTTCGCTTTCTATAACATGCAGTGATGTGCTGGCATGTACTGATGTGTTTTTTTTAATTATTGCTCTCTGGTACTTCGAAGTCATTTTCTAAGTTCTAGGTTGCAAAATGGAATCAAGATATTGAGGAGTTGATATACGTGTTAGTGAACTCGAATTTGTTGTTTATCGATATTAGTCGTAGTATTGCAGCTTTACTTCTACAGAGCTTTACGATTTTCTAGTGGCTGAGACTGTATTGAACTCCATAGAATCTCTTCATTTGTTGTTTTCTTGAAGTTTATTATGGTTTCTGTCGACTGGATTCATGCTACGTAATTTGGAGCCCTCCTTTTGAGCTTCTCAACTTAGTATCAAGTTGGGATCACTTTTTGTTTTTGTGCGATTTATTTGAAACTTGGAACAGTCACTGCGCTTAAAGTGAGATTAATCTTGACAATGAAAAATTGTTAGTATTTTATTAGCGAATAAATGCTGGTTTATTCAACTATTTCTTATGCTTTTAAATAATAGGGTCCATAGGGGAAGATATTCATGTTTGTTTCTTAACTTTGTTTCTTATCACCCATTTTTGTACAGTTTTTCATTTTATGATCCTCTACAAATATCTCATGCAGACTTCAGCAATACAAATTAGTTGAGATGAAACTCCTTGCTCAACAAAGGGACCTGCAGGTTTTCATTTCATTTCTTTTTAATATTTTAACTTTTGAATACTTGCTTTTTGTTTCAATAGAATTTTCTTGTGTATGTTCATCTTTTTTGTAGTTTTTGGAATATCGTTCTCGCTATTTCTGTTCACCATACTAAAATTGAAATTATGAAAAATATCCTCGAACTTTGTACCATTTCAATAATACCCATGAAGATCTAAAAGTTTCATTAATTCCCTTCACCTCTTAAGAAAAATTAAAATACCCTAACTAACTGTTATTAGCTATATGGAAAACTTTTGTTCTTCTTCCTTCCTTTCTCTGCAAATTCTTCCTCCATGAAACAAATGGAAAACTGGTGTTAGAAGGTTTGGCCGCTTTAATTGTTAAGACCAACATGTAGACAACATGAAACAAATGGAATTCCTCAACCTATGCACAAACGTCAACTTCAAGGGTCGATTTAAATTCTAGGGCTGTCTTCTAATATTTGCTATCAGCATAGATCAAACAAATCCAACCTCAAATCACAAGATTAACCAAAATCTTTCCATCTCAGGCTGATCACTTAACATTTTTTCGGCTAAGACAACACAAACACCGATCATATATCAAAATTTACTCTAATTCCAGCTTCCAAGGAATGGAACCAAGGAGATGACAAAATAAGATCCTAATTTCAATAAAACTATTATCTGATTTGAAACAAAACAACTGGGAAGTTTTTATAAAAGAATTAAAAAAATGGCAGATGAAATCCGAACAGTTAATTGAATCCTGTTATGAGTGGTTTGGCACTTCCATGATAAACTTCACTAGAAGTGATCCTCTTCCTTGAATTAACCGAGCTCAATGGTGCTTGAACTAAACCAAGTTGAACATTATTTTCAAAGGAATTGGTTATATCCGTTGGTTTCAGTCCGGGCTCCTAATGGTAGGTTTCATTGGATTTGAGGGAAGTGTTTCTTACAATGGATGGGTTTCCTTATTGGAGGGAAATTGAATGGTGGGGACCTCCATTGAAGACGATGAAGGATTGACTATTGAGAATCTGAGATTGAGATTTGAAGTGGTTGAGGAGGGGAATATGGATTTTAGTGCTGGGGAGGTTTTCTTTTTTTTCTTTTTTATTTTCCTTAATTATATTTTAATGGTAATTGAAATGGAAATTTGGACTGAAGTTTTAGTGAAGTTGGGTATTTGGATGAGGGAAGTCAAAAGTGTGACAATTTTGGTCGGAAGGGAAGAGAGTTAGGGAGCCAAATGAATAGAGCCCTAGAGTTTGAAGCAAACCATGAAGTTGATGGGAGTGGGATAGGTTAGGGAGTTCCATTTGTATCATATTGTCTATGTATTGGGCTTAACAACTAAAGCATCCAAGGGGTTCGATACCCTGCATCTCCAATTTGTTTTGACTTTTATACTACTAAAGCATCCAAACCTTCTAATTCTAGCATGGGCGTTTCGTTTGTTACATGAAAGAGGAATTTGTAGAGGGCGGAAGAAGAAGGACAGAAGTTTTTTGTTCAGCTACTAATGAGAAATTACAAGTTCTCTTCTGATCATTGGCAGAGAACATGTTTACATTTGTGAGCCCTTAAATTAGATTATTAGTACCCAATTATACAAAGGATAAAAATCATGCACCGGGCTAAGCTAAGGTACATGTCTTGTGTGTGTAGCTGTTATGTGTTTTATTTAAAGAAGATGTTACGTGCCTTTGGCTCTTAGCATTATTGTGAGGCAGATTCCTTAGAATAACTCTCGTTCTCTTATTTGGACCACCCTCCTGGGAATAATCTGAAGAGTGTTGCGTTTGGGGATCTGGTGGTGGATAAAGTCTGCAAGAGGCTAGCGTCGTGGGAAAATGGGTTCTTTTCTAAGGCGGGCCGTCTCACCTTGATTACGGTGCTGAGTGGTATTCCAGTTTATTTCTTTTCTCTTTTTAAAGCTTCGGTTATTTCTTTGCCTAGAAAAGAGAGTCATAAAAGGCATTCCAGTCGGGCAGCAAGGCATCATTGTGTCACACCTGCAGTATGCGGACGACACACTCCTTTTTATGGATGGGGACCCCGGAAATGTGGAGAAATGGTGGTATATTACCAATCTGTTCCTCGAGGGTGCTGGTATGACGCTAAATATTACTAAATC
>JBBPDJ010000020.1:5923366-5959999 GCA_037974625.1 Cucumis cinereus
AGAAAAATAATGCTTTATTGAGTAAATGGCTTTGGAGATTTATGGTTGAAAAGAATGCTATGTGGAGGAAAGTCATCTGTTCCATTTATGAAGAGGAGGATGGCGGTTGGAGCACTCTGAAACCAAAGAAAGGCTATAAAAGAACTCTGTGGGCAGGAATTTTTAAGCAGAAAGATAGTTTTTTCAAACTCATTAAGTTTATTCTGGGAGATGGGAAGAAGCTTCGGTTTTGGACAGATTCGTGGTGTGCCAATGGTCCTCTTTCCATCCGGTATCCTAACATTTATAACTTGTCTTTGAAAAAGGAAGCATGGGTGGCCGACTGTTGGGATCCAGAAAATCAAGCCTGGAATCTGGGCTTAAGAAGAAATTTGAAGGAAAGTGAACTTGTTAATGCGGCTGCCATCTTTGAAACTTTGAGTAACTTGGTCCCTTTGCAGAATGAGGATGGTGTGATGTGGTCTATTGAGAAATGTGGAAAATTTTCGACAAAATCAACCTTCCATAACTCAGTGAAAGTTCTCAACCCAAATAGCCGGTCCATCTCCTCATCTATTGTCAGGGTAGTTTGGAAATTTAGATGTCCTAAGAAGGTAAAGTGCTTTTTGTGGGCTCTCGTTTATAGAAGTTTGAACACAACTGACAAACTGCAAAGAAAGCTTCCTAACTCCACGCTTAACCCTTCAGTCTGCTTCCTGTGCTACAAAAATGAGGAAAATCTGGATCACTTATTTCTTCACTGCGAGTTTGTAAGGAAGGGTTGGCTGAGATTGTTTGAGATCTTTAATATTCAGATTTGTTTGCCCCAGAATATCGAGTTATGGTTTGGGGAAGTTGCTAGACAGAGGCTGTTTGGAAGGAAGGGGAGGATCTTGTGGAATAGTTGTGTTCGTGCACTCCTTTGGGGAATTTGGTTGGAAAGGAACAACAGGATTTTTAAAGATAGTTCAAATTCTTTTGATTCTTTTTGGTCTGTGGTCCAAAATACAGCGTCTTGGTGGTGCTTAAACCACACAAAACTTTTTTGTAATTATACGCTTTCCATGATTTTTAATAACTGGAAAGCGTTGCTGGCTTAGTTGTCTTTTAGGGAGGGCCTCCTTGGCCCTCGCCTTTAAGTTGTTCGTTTCTGGTTCTTATTATATATATATTTCTCTGTTTCTATTCAAAAAAAAAAAAAAAAAAGCGCTTCGGGGAAGGTGTGTAAGGGTTTGGAAAGGTGTGGATGAAGGAAAAGGCAAAGGTTCTCATCTCATTAGGTGGGAGGTGATTGAGAAACCTTTGTCTTTAGGGGGTCTTGAGAAACCGTAACAAAGCCCTTTTAGCCAAGTGGGCTTGGTTTTTTGTGGATCTGGTTTTTTGTGTGTCCGTGTATTCTTTCATTGATTAGATAGCCAATGCAATAGTTTATTTTTTCTCATAGGCAATATTTAATGTGTAGCTACTTAGTCTTACGTAATCGTAAATATTTCTTGTGGCCTAACTATATCCATTGTTGTTACCCCCATCCTCTTTTTGTTAGGCAAAGATCCCAGACATAAAGAAGTGTTTGGATATAGTTGCTACTTTACAAGCAAAGAAGGAGGCAGCCACGGGCGAGGTTCGTTTTTTGTCTTCCATAGTTTTGGTTATTTATACCATGTTACAGATTTGTGGCTATCAAATTGAGTTAATGAATGGCACTATAATGTTATCTCTTTTTTTTTCTTCCTTTTTTGTCTCCCTTGAATATTAGTCTCTTTCATTTCCTCAATGAAAAGTAGTCTCTAAAAAAATAGAAAACATCATCTCATATTGAAATTTATTTTTGAAGCAGCAATTTAAAATAATTTTCTATGGGTGATTGCTTTCGAGAAGTGAGATGCATGTGTCAAATTTTTTCCCTTTAACTTAATTTTTAAAAGAAATAAATATGATTGCTAAAAACCTATACAAATTGGGGAAAAATCAATTTTTTACCCCTGAACTTTTGGGGTTGTACTGATTGCAGCATTGAACTTTCGTAACTATATTTATTTACACTCTCCATCCGTTTTTTCTTGAAAAACATTGTGTGAGATTTATAATTGTACTGATTAAACCTCTAAATTGTCATAAGTAAATCAATTTAGACTATTATCAAAATTATGATTGAAAATCATCAATGCATTAATTCTTTCACGTGTGTGGACTTTTTTTAATATCTTATTAACAAAATAGACAATTAGAAATAGACAATTAGAATTGATGCGGGGAGGATTTCATTTTCAAAGGAAATTCTAGTTGAGAATCTTGATTTGCGTATGAAACTCTAAATTGTTTTATTGAAGAAGGCAACTTTTTTTAGTACTACTCCCATATGATTTCCTGCTGAAAAAGATGAAAGGAGAGAGAGGGAAGAAACACCTAGCTGCACAAGTTTCATTAATCTATTACTCTGAATAACCCGTTATTGAATTTTATTAATTTTTCATGCTGTATGTGCATCCATCTCTTTCAATGATATTGTAGTTTATATGCAGCTCTCATAATCTAAGATGATAAAATTGGAGATCAAAGGCTGTAACATAAGAATCTGATAGGGCTTATAGAATGATTACTAATTGCTAAAATAAAAGTGGTTTAAATCCTATTTTGGTCCTTAAACTTTGCATCTTGTTCTATTTTGGTTCCTAAACTTTTAAAAGTGTCTGTTTTAGTTCCTGCACTTTTTAAAAAGAGCATATTTTGGTCCCTACCGTTAGGATTCCATTAACTTTAACGGAATGATGAGGTGACTTCTATATTTGGATGACTAGACTGCGAAACAAGATAATCACACTTAAAAATCTAGGGTTTTAATTTTTAGTTAAAGGTACAAATTTTTTAGTGCCTCAAGTTTGGGATATTTTGTGATTATTGAGGTGTTCTTTTTCTCTTCCTTCCAATTCTTATTCTTCCTTTGTATTAGGGTTTTGGGTTTCATTGTGGAAATATTTATCTGCAATTTCATAGAGTTTATTTTATTCTACTCAATATTCTTTTGATTTGCTTCAATATTCCAATTTGAAATAAATAAATAAATAGAGTGTGTGGGAGCTGGGAGGGAATGTGAGGGATTTGAGTTTTGGAGAAAAAAAAAAGAGAACAAAATTAGTTTTGGTGTTTATTTGATTCGAGTGTGTTGATTATGTTTCTGTGTTGACATAAAAGATTTATAGAATAAATTAGTAAGATTTCTTAGTTGTTTATCAATTTAATTATTATGATGAATATGGAGCTTAATCATTCAAATATAGAGGCCACATCATCATTTCGTTAAAGAGTTAACGGAATCTTAACAACAGAGAACAAAGTAAGCTTTTTTTTTAAGTTCGGAAACTAAAACATACATTTATAAAAGTTTGGGGACCAAAATAGAACAAAATATAAAGTTTAGGGACCAAAATAAGATTTAAACCAATAAAAGTAAGGACTATCCCTTGCTGTTGAGTAGCCTTAGCTAGCCAGGTGGCTTGTGGATTGTTGTTATGCTCTCAGAGTAAGTGTCTACTTTGAAGTTCTAAGCAGCATCGAGTTATGGGATTTCCTTTCCAATATCAGCTTAAACTAGAACTTTCATATGATCTGTTTATCTTTTGCTATCATGCACAGCCACTTGTAGCAGATTTTGAGATCTCTGAAGGCATTTATTCTCGGGCGCGTATCGATGAAACTGACTCAGTTTGTCTGTGGCTTGGTGCAAATGTCATGCTGGATTATTCATATGAAGAGGTTACAGATATTTCTAATGAAAATTCCCTTGAATTATTTTCTCCATTTCTTATCCAATTTTGGAATAAAGGACACTAGTTATGGCTGTTTTCACGTTTGCTGGTGCAGGCCATAACCCTTCTACAAAAGAATCTGGATAATGCTAAAGCGAGCTTAGAAGTTCTTGTTGCCGATCTACAGTTTTTGAGGGACCAGGTGACAATAACTCAGGTAAGCAACTCTTTCTATTGCAAACTAGTCTGGGTGAAAATTTTCTGCTCGAAAAACCATGACAATGTGAAAGCTTCCTTTTGAAAGATAGGCATTATAAACCATTGTTTAGAAACTCTTAACTCGACAGGGTTTGAAGTCATTAACTTACCACTCTGCAGCTAAATAGATGGAATTTGTATGAATTGAATGTGGGTTAGGAAGACATTCAAATTTCTTAAGTTTTTTCTAATTTGGATGCCATATTATCCAAAACTCAATGTTGTCTCTTAAATCCTAGCATTTTGTTGTAGGTAGCCAAATCATACCAAATAGTTCTTAGATACACTATATTCATATCAAGTAAAAAGGTTAGACTACAAGTTTAATCTCCAAGTCGTCGATGTTGTGTCGGAAGGGTTTCTAGGGTTTTGTTTTTAATATTACGAGGTGGGGGAATGAATCTCCGACCTTCAGGGATTGAAGTCATGTCAATACTATCGAGCCAAGCACATTTTTGTGGTTTCTAAGCTTGAAAATGTGTGTTATAGTCTTTAAATTTTCACCCTCCTATTAGATCTAAATTCAATTTTATGTCTAGTTTAATTTGTTAAGCGTGATGTTTTGCTACTCTTCAGGATACAAACCATAATTACACAACTTTCAAGTACCATTTTAGTGAATCACTAATTTGTGACAAATTCTGTAAGCAGGTGACAATAGCTCGTGTTTACAACTGGGATGTTCATCAGCGTCGAGTACAGCTAGCTGGCACCAGTGTAGAAGAGTCATAAGTTTTCATGGACAGCCCTAAAAAATTCCATTGTTGGCAGAGAATCCATTTCCTGATTGGCAGTTCCTTCCTGATCCTTACCTTTTGAATTTAGGCCGTTCAAATTTTCCCTTTCTTGTCATTGTCAAAGGAAAATGAACCTTTTCATTCGTGGGTTCTGATCGCACCTACACTTTCACATAATACTCCCCATAACAAAAAAGAAAAAAAGAAAAAAAGGCAAAATCATTGTAGAAGAGAAGTGATGCCTATATTTAGGATGAGTTTTACCCCCCTTTTATATATAATATATTAGGAAGCATTTTGTGTCTTGCCTGTTCTGTTATATTTGTTAGATTCTGTTGTAATTTTCACGGTGATGGGTGTCTCGGTTGTGTTATTTGGTCGGTTTAGGGGTTTTATAACTTTCTTCCTTTGTTTTCTAAGGGTATCTTTGAAATTGTTGAGAGTGTAAAATTGAATATTCAAGCAAAATGTTTAGAAGTGATTTTAACTATTTCTCATCACCCTCAAATATGTCACTATTTCTTTTAAGTAGACTTGGATTGTTTGTAGAAGATTACAAAAAGTTTTTGTTTTTCATTCGAGAAACAGGTTAAAGGAGGTAGAATGACCCTTTGAATAAGTTTTTATTTGGTCGATTCTTGTTCTAAAAGAGTAGAAAAAGTCCTATTTTTGGTTGAAATTCTGTGTTTGTTTTTAAAATCTTACGATGCTGCAATTATGTTTGTATTTTCTTTCGTATTAAAATTGTGATTTAAGGTATTTTTAAATTTTGATGTGGCTTAAAACAGTTGGTTTATATATATATATATTTATTCAAACGGTAATATATACTCTGTTTTAGAAGCAATGAAGTTCCTTTTCGTGGATCTTCCATTGTTGTCTAATTGTCTGGCCCCTTTTTTTTTCTCTTTTTCTATGTCCGACTAAATTTTTACTTACAAAATGTCGTACATCCTTTTAAGTTTTTTAATTTGTTTAATTCAATCTAAAATGATGGGAGATTTGAACCTAAAATACATATCATAATTAGTTGACTTTTGAATAGTATAATTCACTATTTAGCTATTAAATATAAGTAAGGTGTAAAACAAGCATGAAAGTTTTCCAAAACAAAAATTTGAAATTTGAAATTTGAAATTGAAATGTCAAATGAAGAAAAAAGAAAAAAAAAAAATTAATAAAACAAAAAGTGGTTTGGTGATGTCAAAGGCATATAAAATGAAATTAGAGGTTCCTCAAAAGGGTTGTAAGATGTGGAAGCTTATGAAAATGTAAATGTGTTTCTATTATGGGTCTTGATGGGTCAGTGTGAAAATTATTCTTTACTTTTTGACTCCTTACAACTCTATATCATCTTAAAATCATCAACACCCAAAAGAAATAATAATAATAATAATAAAAAAAAAGAGTTATTCCACTTTTGAAATCTTAATTTATATATATTTATATTTTTTTTTGGGTAATTATGATTTTTTCGTGTTTGAACAGTGAGATTGAATATGCAATTCGGCTGATTTTGTTTTCAAACAATGAACTAAAAAGTGGATTTCAATTGGAATTATTCAAAGCAGCTTAAGAAAAAAGGGTCAAACAACTTCCTTTACTTTTTGCTAAGCTGACACTTGGGGCAACGAGTAATGTTTAGTCGTGAAATTTGGGGTGTAAGAATATGTTTCGGGAGTAATTTTGAAATATTCAAAATCACTTTTCTTGTTTGAAAATACATTTAGACTTTCAAAAGTCTGAAAAATACTTTTAGATTAAACAAAAACATTCTTGTCGTTATATAGCACCAGTCGTTAATACAGTCTTACTTCTCTATTTTTCTACTTTTTTTTGTCCCTTCTCTTCTTCAACACAAATAAATAAATAAATAAAGTTGTATACTTTAGTAAGGTGTATCGACTCTAGTAATATTAAAGAGGATGATAGAAGCACCAAGGGATTTTAGGACTTAAGTATTTTAACGAAATTGTATGTTAATAGTTTATTGTGTATTAACAGTCAAAAACATCTTTTTATTTGACTAGTTATTGTTCTTTTATGTTTTCAGGAGAAAATTTTATCTGAGAACTTTGGGAGATTTTGTGGAATTTTATATTATAACTTCAAATTTTGGTTTTTATTTTGGATGTTGAGAAAATTGGTGTAAAAATTGGATCAATGAGAGAATATTTTATTTTTTAAAAATTTTAAGGGTATTTATGAAACTTTTCGATAGTTCATGGATATTTTTTAAACAAAAGTTTAACGGTTTCCATCTAAAACTAACACTTTATATATTTTTGAACACTTTATAAAAATTTAAAGGTATTTTTAAAACTTTTCAAAGTTGAAGAGTATTTTTGACACAAACTACAAACTTCGTGTATATATATATATAAATGGACTTTCTCTTTTCATGTAGAGAGAGAGTTCTCTTTCTTTTTCTTTTTTTGGGAAATAGAGGAAAGAGTTATTTTTCCAAAAAAAGAGTTTAAAGTTATTTTTCTAAAAACATATGGAAAGAGCTCTCTTATGTGAGTCAACAAAAGAGAGTTCTTTGGTATAGTTTGTTTTTAGAATATTATATTAATTACAAACAACAAACATATATTAAGTTAATAAATTTTAGGTACACCAAACTAACCATAGCTTAACTAATCAACACACGTACCTTTTCGTTAGAGGTCAGAATTAAACGTTATATTTTAATTTTTTCGATACGTCCTTAAATTTGAAATTACGATGAATGAATCGATATATCTATTGTGATGTGAAACAAATGAAATATATGATAGCATATTATAAAATTAATTAGGTTTAAATCCTTCCTTTTGGTACGAGGATTTTCACGTTTGTTCTATATTGGTCTAAAATTCCATGTTTTGTTCCATTTTAGTACGCAAATTTTAAAATATTTATTTTGGTCTTTGAATTTTCACGTTAGTTTTATTTTAAACTTTTGAACTTTCTTAATAATAATCATTTTATGCTTGTATCTAATACATGTGGCTAGCAATCACAATCATACATAAAACCACAAGAATACATCATATTAACATGCAGAAAGGAGTTAATGAAACCAATTAAATTAAATTTTATTTTATTTTGAATTGATTTTAATTGCGATTTAAAACTTTCGATCTTTTGATCGAAGCATATACCATAACCAATTAAACTATATTCAAGTTGTATCAAATTGATCTGTTTCAAAAACTATAATTTTTATCGATTCATTTGTTTAAATCAACTTAAATTTGAATAAACAAATAAATTTTATTGAATATTATTAATTTCTTCCATGATTCTATATTTTTACCTATATATATATATATTTTTTTTGGAAAGAGAACTTTTTGGATTATTAAGAAAAGAAAAAGCTTATGAATTCACTTTTCTTTATTTCCTTATTCATTTTTCAAAAAAAGACAAGAAAGAGAGAAGAAAAATATTAAAAAAGAAAAAAAAAGAAAAGAAACTTACAAAAGTGTTCATTTTGGATATTCTTTGTATTATTAATGGTTGATTCTTATACTAAATCATTGTTATAATAATTAATATTTCCTTTATCAAAGTTTACCCACTAATTAAACTTTTAATATAAACTCTATCAATGGGACATTTTATTTCATTAACATAGGGTGTAATAATTTATCATAAAAAATTAAGAAAATAAAAGAAATTAGCTAAGCCTAATACTATTTTTTATAAATAAATAAATAAATAAAAATATATTAGTAGGCTCACTAATTATGAAATGAAAATTTGATAAGAACATCCAATTAATCAACAATCATAAGACAATAATAAAACAATTAAAGGCACGACATAAATGAAAACATCAAACTGTAAAAGGTTAATCCATCGTAGAAGTGTAAGGTCATCAATCTTTAAGATGGTAATTAGTATTTTATCTGTTGAATTATCTTTGGATCGACAATTGTACCTAAAATAAACAGAAAATCGTTAAAATGTCAGTTTAATTCTTGTACTTTAAAGTTAGTTTAATTTTTGTCCATAGTTTCATATATCTAATTTAATTTCTCTGTTATTTTCAATAAATCTTAAATTTAGACCTTTAAAGTTAATTTTTTGTCTAAACCAAATAATAACTATAATTTTTTCTTGGTGAAAAATAGAATGCTCGTGTATAATAAAAAAAATTTGTAAAACCGACTATTAACTAAAATAGAGGGACTATATTTACAATTTATTGAATGTACAAAGACTAAAATTAAATAAACTTCAAAGTTTATGTATAAAAATTTAATAGACTATTTTATTAATACATACAATAATATTAGATAAATTATTTTAAATGACAAAATCTCTAAGAAAATATTTACAAATATAGCAAAATTTCACAATCTATTTGTACTACTTGTATCTGTACTACTTGTATCTATCATGATACAAATAGACACAAATAGTGGCCTATCGTGGATAGATTGTGATTATTTATAATATTTATTAATATTTTAATTTATTTTGCTATATTTAAAAATAGACTATAATATTACAACGACGTGGAGCCTAAAAGAAATTTTGCTGTCCTAATAATTGAGAAGAAAGAGGGTATTTTAGTAATTTGAGTCCAAAAATAGGAACCGACCTCATTGACATTGTGAAGAAGATATGATGTTTCTGAATTAAATGAAAGTTCCAATTTCAACCATTTTTTCTTGTAAAGTCAACACCTTTCATTTATCTATATATTTTAAAATTTAAAATGTTTAGAATATTTAGTATATACGACACGTCGAAGTTTGAAAATTGAATCTTCGATTCGATTTTCTCAAAGAACTATATTTCATTTACCGCTAACTATGTTTCGTTACCTTCTTTGAAATGATTGCTTTAGATAATATGTGAGACGAACAAATCAAAGTCATAACTTTGAAGTTGATTGTACAATTTTTATGTTAGTTGAACTATGGTCATATTGACAACTTAATAAGTCTTTTAACCGTTAGAAAATAAGTCAAACTGAACTTAGTTTAATTGTATTGATGATGTATTTCGTATCTAGAGGTTAGAAGCTCAATCTCCCATTCTGAAATTGTTTCGATCATGATTGTTATGTTTCATTCAATTGTTGTAAAAACTACGTGACTTTGAGTAATAATGTGGTTGGATGAGGTGGGTTTTATTGAACGGGAAAAATTAATGATATGATAACAACAAATGTCATACAAATTTACAATTTTTTTTTCAAAAAAGTTTCAAATGTTTTATAATTGTAGACACTAAGATATTATAATAATAATAGTAATAATAATAAAAAGAGCGAACTTTAAAAAATAAATTTATTATCGTTTTGGTCGCAAAGTTTTTAAATTAGACATTATAATACTTGAAGTTTGAGTACGAGATCATTTTGGCTCATACGCAGAGTTCGTCTTTCGTTACTATTGCTAATGGAAGAAGCTGACGTGTTTTTTTTTTTTTTTAAAGATAATTTCTTTTTTTTTTCTCTCTCTCTCTCTTCAAACACTATAAACAACATTAGTTGCCCTAGCTACCTGCTCCACGTTGACACTATCCAATCTCAATCAAATATATATATATATATATAAAATAATGACATTATAGTTTATTATAATTTTTAGTACATAGTTTATTATTGACTTAGGTTCAATGGTTGGACTCCAATTTAAGTTATTAATGTCACGGTTTATTGTATTTTTCAATCCCTTATTTTAAATATATATAATTTTGTTTAATTTTTGGATTCTTCAAAAATCTATTATCTTACTTTTGACTCATTCTTCCCTTTCAATATTAAACATTTTAATTATCAAAGTTGCACAATAAAAAAAATTCAATTCTATTAATTAATTTTAAATATTGCAATTGATTTTTAAATTTTAAGTTGACCGAGTCTCTTCAATTTATTAATTAAAATTTTCTTTTACAAATCAATTTTAATACTTGTCGGAGTCAAAATTCAACTCACTAGTACATCTGTATACCACTCTACAACAATCGTCAAACACTGAAACTTGTTTAGTCTTCGGAATCATTTAAGTTCGATTAGATTGTATATACACGTGTAAGTGTGGTTAGAAACAATTTAATAAATTGTGTCAACTTTTTGAAATACAAGATAAGAACGACATTTCGTGTTAATTTAATCCATCGTCCAAGTTTTGGATGGATGGATTCCATATGATCGAGAATAAAAGTTAATATCACAATACATTATGGATGTAGATATATACATGTTTGAGAATGTATTTAGAATTGAGTTATTATTATTATATTTTAGTTAAAAAAATAATAATATTAGAGTTGAAGTCAAACCTTGAGAACAAGTACATTTGTTGTCCTTAGATTTTAAGCTTAATTTCTCATTTGGTTGCTATATTTCACAGTATTATACTTATAGTCCTTAAATTTTGAATCTGTTTTCAAATTTGGTTATAATGTTTTAAAACGTTATAATCTTCAACTCGAGTAATTTGAGTTTTGTTTTAATTTAGTCATTAGTTAAATTCTAAACTTTACACTTTTAATCTTAGTTCCTCACAAATACCTATTTTAAGTCTTTGGTTTTGATTTCAATTAATTAATTTAAAATAATTATTAAGTGAACATTTAAAATTAATTTTTAATAGTGATGAAAAATAATAAAACTTTAAAAAAAGTTCTTTTAACACTAGACCAAGTAACAATTTAGTAAAAATCAAGGTTAAAAGTGTAACATATCAAACTTATGAGCCAAATTAAATTTAAAGAATACAATTATAACATTTTAAAACTTAGAAACTAAATTCAAATAACTAAAACGTCGACGTTTTGAAATCTAAAAAAGGGACAAACAAAACAAACTTTGGTGTCAGTTGAATTACGTGGATGTTCGAGAAATAACGTAGAGTTTACGCTCAAACAAAAAGTGATTGATAAGAAGGACAAAATATTTTTTAGGGTTGTCGGAAAAACCAAAAGGAAAACGAGATGTCGTCTTCACTCTTTCACATTCGCCGTTTCCCTCTCTCCCTATTCCTAGTTGTCGTTTTTGTTATTATTAGACGGTGTCGTTTTTATGACTCCTCATTACGCGTTTTCATTTTTAACTTTTTAAGCACTGCCCACTACCGTTTAATTTAAATATATATATATTTAATTTAAACGAGAATTAATTTTGTTGACTTTGACTTTCTTGAAATAAAAAGAATTTTTGTGTTGAAGTGAATTTTGAAAGTTGGGTCTTGAAATTGATAAATAAATAAATAAATAATTAATTATTTTAATTTTGGATAGCTTCCAAATGCCGCAATTATCGCTGTTTTTTTTAATTAATAAATAATGAACATATAGTTCTGATATTGATTAGGGTCAACGGGTTAGGTTCCCACAATGTTAATTATTATTTAAAATCTCTTTTTTAATTATTTGAAATGAAATAACTACTCAACTAAACCATTATATAGAGTTCCATAACTAGAGTTTTAAATAAACCCATTTTCAATTATTCTTTTCAAATAATAATAATATCCAACCTCACAAAAAAAAAGTCAAATTAATCAAAAATCAATCTTATGTATAAAAAAAAATTAGGAAAATTTGCATGAATTTATTGTTTAATTATTACTTTACGTCAACGACCTAAAATCATAATATACGATAAATATATAGTTATAGATTATTGAGTTATACATAGTATTTTAATTCGTTTTTGTGCATGAACAAGAATTTTAATTGAAAAATATAATTTGTCATTTGAGTATGACCTAGTGACCAAATTTTTTATGTTAAATGAATGTTTTTTTTTTTTAAAGAATGTCAACCAATTAACAAAATTGTAAATAAAGTGAAAGATGTTTGGTTTTCTTAAAAAAAAAGAAAAAAAGATAAAGATGTTAAGATTGGATAAAAATAAATAAATAATAATAATAATAATAATAATAAGTACCTTTTTAAAAAAAAATAAAAAATAAAAAGCATTGACTCTCCAAATGAAGTGATTTGATAGAGAAGGATGATGTGAAGTTGTCACTAAAAATTAAAACATTGTTAGATAATCTATCTTTCATTCAAATCTTCCATATGACTCCAAATTTCTTTTCAAAACTTTTATTACTTTAATTTATTATAAATATAATAATTTATTCAAAATTATGAAATAAACAATTCCCAATTTTTTGTTTTGTGTTTGGTTTGAGTAGAAAGTTATGTTTTTTTTTTTATTATTTATTACACATGCATGTACTAAAAATGTTTTCTAATAATCATCG
The DNA here is from genome assembly GCA_037974625.1 of Cucumis cinereus. Taxonomy (NCBI): domain Eukaryota; kingdom Viridiplantae; phylum Streptophyta; class Magnoliopsida; order Cucurbitales; family Cucurbitaceae; genus Cucumis; species Cucumis cinereus. Next base: position 5,936,306 of record JBBPDJ010000020.1, read on the forward strand.
TTTTGTACCATTTGATTTTTGAAAATTAAATCTGTAAATACTTATTTTATTTTAAAATTTTTTGTTTTGTAATCTACTTTTTACTTATGTTTTTAAAAATCAATTTTTTAAAACTAACAGATACAGGTAAATTGATAGACACTAATAAAAGTTTACAAGTGTCTATCATTTATAGAATATGAATTTTTGCTATATTTTGTAAATATTTTCTATAGTTTTACCATTTACAATAATTTCTCTTCTTAAAACTTATATATTTTTTTTGGAATTTGTTAATGATTTCAACGTTTGACTTAATAATGATACATTTCGTCGTATGAATATAAAAAAAATAAACTTAATTTCCAACGTTAAAAACGACGAAATACTTACCAAACAAAGTATTAAAAAAAATGAGTGATATAACATTAAAGACTCGTTTGGGTTGACTTAAAAAAATGCTTTTGAAAAAAGTCACATTGATCAGTGATTGTCAAACAGTTCATTTCTTTTTATAAAGTGACTTATTTTTTAAATTAAACACTTGAAAATGTATTTTAAACATATCTTAATTATGTGCTTTTACAAGTTAATACGAGTGTGATTTCAAGCCATTATAAACAAGGATCCTGCATTTCATATACAGAGAGATTAGATGGAAAATAATATAGGAAAGAACCAATGTGATTAATTTTTTCAAAGTTAGGGACCAAAATGGCAAAAATGCATATATACACTTTGAACTTTAAAAAAAAACAAAATAAAATATAATTAAAAGTTCGAGGACCAAATTTGTATCTAAAACCAATAAAATTCCATCAATTTGATTATTTTTTTTGGCATTATATATATATATTTATAAAATTCCAACCAATTACTTTCTACCTCTAAATTTTTTGAAAAAATTAATATAAACAATCAAAAAAAGGAGTATCTAGTGAAAAAATAATAATTTATCAATTATGTATATTATTAATTTTGAAAAATAAATTGTGAAGGAAAATGTTGTATTCACCAACTTTATCTCATGAAAAACATTTCACATAGAAATTTATTTTTCAAATTTAAAAATATTCTTAACATAAAAAAAAATATAGTTGAATTGCTAATTTTCTTCGTCTAAATCATGTAATAAAATCCTTTTCTAAAAAAGGCAAAAAGAAAAAAAAATCCAATTTGATGGGGGTATAAATGTAATTTGACGCACTAATACCTAGTGGAAAAGTTGTGGGCCACGGTTTTTTAGGCAATGGCCCACTTCCTCGGAACAGGACCATCTAATTTAACACTCTTTAATTAATTACCAAATATATTAATTATCATTTTTTATTATTTTTTTCTAATTTTTACATTTTTTTTTCAATTGGCACTGAAAGAAACACCCACATAAAGCCGCACGTGCCAAACTCTCTCCCCCTACAACGTGGGCCCTCCAAGTTGTGTGTGTGTGTGGGTTTTTTTTTTTTTAAATGTCAAAATATTAACTATAAAATTATTATTATGATCTTTTTTCTACTATCTAAATAAATTCATTTTTATTTAATTCCAAAATCCATACAACTTAAAACAAAAACATTAAAGATAATAAATAAATGGAAAATTATTATAATCTACAAAATATAGAAAATTTTTAGATTATATCAATTTTGATAATTTGTCATATTTTGTAAGTATTTATCTATCAATGATATAATTTGAAATTTTATTTTAAAAAATAACTTTAGATATTTATCATGTTCTTAAATCTTAAGTGTACGTATGGCTCACATAAATTAGAATACGAATCAAAATTTCGATTTCATGTAATTGTTTGCTTATTTAAGTTGGAGAGTGTGTTTAATTTTTTTTTTAATTAGGGAATAAATACATAATTTAGAAAGCTTATTCTATGGGAAAGCACTTTTGAAGTTGAGTAAAGAATAAAAATGATTGAAATAGATCAGGTAGAATCTACAAGACTATTCAAAATAAAGTACTTAAATCATCCTATTGCTATTGCTAGATTATTACAATTATTTTACACTTTATTAATTATGCTATTTTCCCCATTATTGGTTTATTGATTATCAATTAATTCAATTTTCCATTTGTATTTTGTACACTTTCCAATACATGATTAGGTTCAAAATAATTGATTGAAGCATTTACACCATCTCTCAATGTATAATTTTAATTTATTTGTATTTTAAAACCCTAAATTATTATATCAGCATAAATATAGTCAACGATTAATTTGAAATTTTTCCGTGATAATTAAAAATTAGTTCATCCTATAATCGAAGATTCGATTTTCATTTCTCTCCATAATTATATTGTACTAAGAATGTACACATAATGTAACTATAAAAAACCCTAAACCCTACCTAGTTTTGGTAGTGTGATACTATTAGCCAACTTGGTTGATATTAAATTATGTTTTAAATCCAAATAATTTAGGTTTTTATGAGATTTACGTGAATATGCACGTTTTTCATTATCGTGTTACGTTAATAAAGATTTAAGAAATATTTTTAAATAATCAAAATCGTTATTTTTAACAAATATCAATAAATACAAAGCACTTCAAAGAACTTTGATGAGTTTAAAAGCTATTTTTGTAAGAAACCATTAAAAGAGAGAGATTATTTATAAATATAACAAATGTTTACGTTTTATTTGTGATAGATCACGATAGATTTAAAATAGAAATATATCCACTTTAATAAAATATATTGATAAATATCTTTCTGGGTTTGACTTATAGAAACTAAATTTTGCTATATATATTTGTAAATACTTTTAACAGTTTTTTTATTTAAAACAATATTTTTTGTTAGAAGGTCAATATATTTTAGAGTTTGTTCAATTTTAATTTATATATTTTTAAATGTCTAATTTTAGTTTTCATACTTTTAATAAATTTTAAATTTAGCTAGTTTGAAAAAAATCTAGCTAATCTATCAAAATTAACTTTCATCAAAATCGACTAAATAATAATAATAATCTCCATGAAAAAAAGAACATAAACATGTTTTAATAGTTTTTGCTTCCTTGAATAATATATATATATATATATATAATTTTTTTTTTATTTTAATAAGAATAGTTTAATAGTTAATGCAAGCAAAACTTTCCTAAAATTAAAAGTTAAAAATAAAAAATAAAGAGGATATACATGGATATATAGATATATATATATATATATATATATATATATATAATTATTTAAGAAATTAAACCCACACAAATAACATGATCACAAATTATATATATATAAATTAATTGTATTTCTTATGCCTACGTGTACACGGCCATTAAGAATCTAGTTTACACTGGAACCGGTTAACCGGTCAAAACTCCGCGTTTTAGAAGTCTCCCTTTTGGCCAGTCCTCTGTCATTTATTGCGAACACCAATCCAGTCACTCTTGTTTCTATGCCCATTGGTTACCGGCATCTGTCGGTCATTCATCCTAGGTGGGAAAACTTACACCCCAAGCTGTTCTCCAAAATCCCTCAATATCACTCTCTTTTTCTTTTTTTTTTTTCTGTTTTTTCTTTTTTCTTACACTCTCTCTCAACAAAAACAAAGAATATATTTTCTCATGTCTTAAAAAAAAAAAAAAAAAAAAAGAAAGAAAAAAGAAATCTTCCGATCGATCAATCGAGCCCAATGGAAAAGAAATTTGAAGAAGAATCAATGATGGGGTTTGATAATTCCGCCGGACTTTACTCTCCGGCGGTGTTCTCCGATGACTTTCCGTCTTCTAATTTTGATTCTTTTTCCAGTATTTTCGACATGCCATGTGATGCCCATAAAGCTTCTAATTTTGATTATTATTATAATAATAATAATGATAGTAATAATCCTTCTTCTTTCTTCGATTTGCTTTCTACGGCGGCTCCGCCACTTTCTTCACCGGCCTCCACCGTGCCGGAATCTTCCGAGGTTGTTAATGCTCCAGCCACTCCTAATTCTTCCTCTGTTTCTTCTTCATCCAATGAAGCTGCTGCCATTGAAGAAGTCAACAACAACAATACTCATGACAAGCCTTCTTCTTCTTCTTCTAAAGTGTAAGTGATTTTTTATTTTTGACAGTGAGACGGGTTTTGGTATGTCTTTACAATAGTATGATATTGTCTTTTTCGGATCTGATTCGGGATTTGAGGAAACATATAGGTTGTGTAGTACTTATTATTCTATTTAGTATAGATCTTTGTTTGGTTGATGATGAGGAAATTATGGAGAAAAAAAGGCATATGATTTTAATGGGGTTTTTGTTTAATTTGGAATTATTGTTTAGATTTGAGCTTCCATGATTCTTTCCCTTTTTTTTTTTTTTTTTGCTTTCTCTCTTTTTGGGCAAAAAGAAATGAAAATTAAAAAGTGGGTTTTTTTTTAAAAAAAAAATAAAAAGAATAAAATATTATTGTTGTTGTCTTGGGTTTAGGTTGAAACCAAAAAAGAAGAACCAGAAGAAGCAAAGAGAACCCAGATTTGCTTTCATGACAAAGAGTGATATTGATCATCTCGACGACGGTTACCGGTGGCGAAAGTATGGTCAAAAAGCTGTGAAGAATAGCCCTTACCCTAGGTTAGTATATTTTCACAATAATATGATATTTTTTTACTTTAAACCACTCTTCTCCTGAATACCCTAGTAACGAAGATGTTATATTTGTGAAACAGAAGCTATTATCGTTGTACAACGGCAGGGTGCGGTGTGAAGAAGAGAGTAGAACGATCATCGGGCGACCATTCGATAGTCGTTACGACGTACGAAGGGCAACACACTCACCAAAGTCCAATAATGCCGCGAGGGAGTATCAAAATTTTACCAGAATCCACCAACAACAGCCTCGTCGTGGATCACGACACCACCACCACCGGACTTTTATTCCAACACAACACTCCCCAACCCTTCATGTATAGCTCTCCACCCCCGCCATTTCTAACAATCAACTCGTCGTCGGTGGCTGCCACGAGTCCCCGTCATCCTCCTCCTATTTCGTTTCAGCCACCGTTGCCTCAAGCTTCCATCCGAGACCATGGGCTTTTACAGGACTTAGTGCCATTGCAAATGAGAAAGGAACCAAAAAATGAGCAAAACGGATGAATTATTCGAATTAAATTCTCTCTTTTTGGTACGTTTTTTAATTAAGATATTCAAAATTAGCCCTTTTTCATCGTTTTTTAAGTAGATTTTCGTCTCATCCTCTCATGATTATGAAACGCTTTTTTTTCTCTCTTTAAGCGTTTTTAAGATGGATTATTATATTAGTATATTAGCTGTGTTTTATATTAATGAGTTATTATATTTTATTCATTGTATAAACTAATCTTAATTAGCATAAAAACCAAGTTGTTTATTATGAGATTATATATATATATATATATATGATCATGTCGTTTTAGCTCAATATTCCTTCACATCCCTCTCTTCATATCATCTCATCTCTCTTTTAACTTTAGGGTTAGGGTTTTTCTTTTCCATTGCAATATTAAATAAATAATACGTTTAGCTCAATGGTAAATGACATGTACTTTTTTTAGAGGTCAAATGTTCGATTCTTCATTCTCTTCTATATAATCCCAAAAAAATAATAAATCAAACTTATTAGGCATGAAAATACTCGAAGGAAATGACCCAACAACAATGTGTAGTTATGGAAAAGGAGACCAATTTTTTTTAACTCTCGGTAACAAATTTGCATAAATCAAATCCAAACATTGTAGCTTTCGAAACAAGATAGGAAAGATTACATACGATACATCTAATCTTTCATACATAATTTTAATAGCGTAGTATCAAAATATCGACTCGAGATAATTAGAGTGTTTCTTGTAGCATGTTTGCCATTACAAGCAAGCTTATATTACATTATATAATATGGCTCTTGCTTGTAGATTGAGCCATTTCAAATAAGTTGTATATATATATAATAGTCTACTTTGAACCGTAGCTTGAAAAGGTTTACAAATGTTTGAGGATTAATGCATGATTGGTTACAAAAATTTTAGGCCACATAACCATTTTATCTTTTGAATGATATTAGTGAAATAGGACTTAAATTGATGCTATCATTATTTCAAGGTTTTAACTAATATATTCATAAACTTTATAATGTATCAATTGATATTTGTCAACTAATATACCTAAACTACTAAGATATGTTCATGTCACATATATTCTGTCAATTGATGTTATTGTTATTATTATTATTATTTTTAGAATATTCAATGTTATTATTAATATCATTATTTATTATTATTTTAGATAATATGTCCATTAACGTTAACCATGAAGATTAAATATATAATTCATAATTGAACGACAAAATTTGTGGACCATTTGATAAAAAAAAAAGGAAAAAGAAAAAAAAAGAATGATTTTCTTTTTTAATACACCCTTCCCTTATTTGTTAAAAAATAATGTATTTTACCCCCACAATTATAATAATTAATATTCAAAAAAAGAAAAATCCATAAATGCTCATAATAATTTGTAATAGAAATGTGGATTTCACGTAAACAATAGTTTTAAATAAGAGTTAACATAGTCAATTATTTTACCTATTATATTTTAATTTAAATATTTTTAGGATATTATAATTTGTTACTTTAATTTACCCAAAAATTGCATCTAATTCTGCAAGGCCGTTACCTTCATAAGGAATAATCTCTAAAACTGATAACTGTTTTAATACAATAATATTGAATTATAACAAATTTAAATAACAACACCATAAACTTCACAACTCCGAAATCCAATTGAGCTATATTCCAGTACATCCTATACCAAAGAAAGCAAAATAAATCAACAAATCAAATTCAGTTGACCAGAGATTTTCCAATCACAATGTCCAATCAATACTCGCCACGTCATTTTATTGGCTAATTTGACATTTCAAAACCTTCCAGCAGCCGTATACAGTTTTCTTTCTTTCACAGCGAAACATTCGTAGGATTACTAGGCGATTTAATCGCCAAGCGTGAAAGCCCTCGGATGAAAAACAAATACAAATGACAAGACCTAACCAATAGGAGATCCCCACGTGGCTAATTGTCCACATGTAGCGCGAGTATTGATTTTAATTGAGTATAGATCCAATGACTCATATGTTAGTCACGTGCGAGTACCATATTTGTATCGTTCTTTATCTAATTCCTTTAGACGGAATATTAAAAATAATTTTAAATAGTTAAAAAAGAAAAAACTCGTTCACCCGGTAGCCCTTAAAACCCCCTTCACGGACTGAACCTCTCTTTAATATCGTTTACGGAGAGCTTCTTCTTCCAGTGCTTCAACAATGGCGTCTTCATCTTTGATTCGGTTCTTTTTGTTTGCTTCTATTCTATTATCTGCTTCTTTCATTGAGATCTACGCTGAAGAGGCTGAGGCCAAAGAATTTGTCCTTACTTTGGACAATTCCAACTTCTCCGATGTTGTTTCCAAGCATAACTTCATCGTCGTTGAGTTCTACGCCCCGTGGTATGCTTTTCTTCTTCTTCTTTTTTCTTTTCTTCATTGTCATTTTCCTTTTGGGTCTTTCTCAATCAGTCGTCTCAGATCTTTTTCATGTCCGCTATCTGATTTGATTTTGTGATTTTTGTGAGATCAATTTGCTTTTGTTGTTTTGTTCTTAGGGTTTTTTTTCATTTGATTCATTTTTCGCATGTCAAATCTTCTTTTCGCTTTGTTTCTTTAGGTTGGTTTTACTGCATGGTTGCTAAACAGTTTTAGTGGTGTGATCTTGATATCAGCATTTTGGAACGAATGTGTGTCTGTTTGATTTCTTTCATGTGGTGTGTAATTGAGTATGCTGTCGACTACGGAGCGGGTTCTTGAGTTTTCATTTCAAGGGAACGAATGTATGGTTGAAATGTATACTTGAGAATCCTCTCCCAAGTTGACTTCGTTCGTTCTCAATTACACACATCTAAAAGGGATAAAGGAAGCATGTCAACGAAGATTTGAGATTCTCACAAGAGAAGATCTTGTTCATAATTACGGCGAAGCATTTCTTTAATTTGTTATGTATATGTTTGACTTTTTCGCCTTGGGATGTCCTTCCTTTTGGACCATTTTCCCTCTTGAGAAACGGTGGCAATTTAGTGAATTGGTGCAGATTTCAACCTTCTCATCATGTTTATGATGTTTTAATTTTTTGTTGTTACATTATGAATTGTCATTGAGCTTACCCATTCTTTTAAACGTTTTCTCCAAATAATGTAGGTGTGGGCACTGTAAGAACCTGGCACCAGAGGTAAACCAATCTTTTCTTTGTTTACGATGAGTTCTTCTTGAGGATCTTGTTGCTTGTGGGTTTATCTAATCTTTTCTTCGTTTACAGTATGAAAAAGCTGCCTCTGTTTTAAGCAGTCATGACCCTCCAATTACTTTAGCCAAAGTTGATGCGAATGAGGAGTCAAACAGAGAGCTGGCAACTCAATTTGAAATTAGGGGGTTCCCCACAATTAAGATACTCAGAAATGGGGGTAAATCAAGTCAAGATTACAAGGGACCTCGCGATGCAGATGGTATTGTTGACTACTTGAAGAAGCAAAGTGGGCCTGCATCTGCTGAAATAAAATCTGCCGAGGATGCGAGTAATCTCATCAAGAATGTTTTCATTGTATGAACTTGATCTCTCATCCTCTATTTCCAATTATATGTTGTTACATTTTGATGTAGTAGCTAAGAAATTAATTTTTCCCTGGGTTTGCAGGTCGGGATATTTCCAAAGCTTTCTGGAGAAGAGTTTGGTAACTTCAACGCTTTGGCTGAGAAGTTGCGTTCTGACTATGATTTTGGTCACACTTTGGATGCTAAGTTACTTCCGCGTGGAGAAACATCTGTATCTGGCCCAGTTGTTAGACTTTTCAAGCCATTCGATGAACAGTTTGTTGATTTTAAGGTACCAGAATTTTCGATTTGCTGTGTCCTAAATTTGTAGATTTGGCTTATGATTTAATTTTTGCACGCTGATTCTTATTGGAGCTATCAACTCAGGATTTTGATCCAGCTAAGTTGGAGAAGTTCATTGAATCATCTAGTATTCCCACTGTAACGGAGTTCAATAATGATCCTAGCAATCACGTATACCTTTCCAAGTTCTTCTCCAGTTCTAATGATAAGGTAATGTGACACAATCCACTGTGAGAACCGTTGTTTTTAGTTGAAGAATTGTTTCCATTCTCTGCATTCAGCTAATTGTGCACTAACGTTCCCAGCTTGCTTTTCTGCTGTTCAATAAATGAATGTCTTACTCTTGTCTAGGTCTTGTCAATTTCTTCTCTTAAAGCACCCTTGAACGCAAAAGCTAAAGTTTTCAATTATATAACACCATAATTATTTTAATAATTTCATTGTTATCTTTCATGCTCAAACAACTTTGAATTTTATTTTCTGTGGATTCAAAATGAATATTTTCTGTGGATACAGTAATGAGGTTTGATAAATATTTTTCTGTTTTGTTGTGTAGGCTATGTTATTTCTGAACTACACCACCGAGGCTGCTGATTCTTTGAAATCTAAGTACCGTGAAGTTGCTGAACAGTACAAAGGAGAGGGAATAAGTTTCCTAATTGGAGACAGCGAATCCAGTCAAGCTGCCCTAAACGTTTGTATTCTTTTTTGTTTTGTGTGTCTCTTTTAGTTGCTTACTTTGTTCTCCATTATGGCTCACATGTTTAATACCCCCTTTTTGATTTATATTAACAGTATTTTGGACTCAAGGAAGATCAAGTGCCTGTCCTTCTTGTGCAAAAAAATGATAGGTTTAAGTATGTGAAATTCAATGTGGAGGCTGATCAGATTGCTCCTTGGGTGAAGGATTACAAGGTCAAACTCTTTCTTACCATTGATGCGTTTTCATGACATGATGCTCAAATTCTTTATTCTTAGTTCAATTCTTTTTTTCTTTTTTGTGGGTTTCATAATGTTTTGTTTTTGGCATTTTGAATTCTTTTCTTATTTTTGCTTTTTGGAATTATATTCGGTAGTTTTTAACTCTGAATTTGATACTGCAGAACGGCAATGTGCCACAATTCATAAAGTCAGAACCCATTCCTGAGAGTAACAATGAACCTGTGAAAGTGGTTGTTGCTGATAGCATGCAGGATGTAGTCTATAAATCTGGAAAGAATGGTATGACAGTGTTTATTATTGTTAACTATAAGTTCTCTGTAATTGTACATATGCAGCAGCATTACATTTGTACTTAAAGGCCGAGAATTTATTATTGCGAAATTGTTAACTTCACTTGATGATAACTCATTTCTACTTCTAAGGAAAAAAAGTCATTACAACTTATTTCCATATCATCAAGCTTGGTATTGGATTTTTTCTTCTTATTTTCCTGTAATGTGAAACACGAATATGCGTAAAACTGGTTGTTCAATCAAAACCGTTTTCTTTTTTCATTTGATTTTGATGTTCAATTGAAATTTTGCAGCGTGAAAAATTTCCTCAATCAAGCCTATTCTCTAATTTTAATGAGCTAGCTTATATTACAGTAACTTTTACATTAATTTCGTTTTGTTCTTGTATTTCTGGTTAACATTCTCTTGTTTTGGACTGCAAGATCATTAGCTGCCTTGTTTCATTGGACAGTTTTACTGGAATTTTATTCTCCATGGTGCGGGCACTGCAAAAAACTTGCTCCAACCTTAGACGAAGTGGCTGTCTCATATGAAAGCGATCCTGATGTCATTATTGCTAAGTTTGTAAGATCCGTTACCTGTGAATCTTTAATGACAATCAATTTAGTTGTCTTACCTCTTGTGATAAATGCATGTACTAGTTTATAAGTTTAACCCATGTTAATGCCTGTGAACCTTTTATGCTGTAGATGAACATCAGTTAAATGATCTGTAATTTATATGTATTGCTCTTGTATGAATTTGTAGCTGATATCTGCATTTCTTTTTTTTTTTCTTTTTTTCTTTTATTTTTTTTATAAGGGTTATCTGCACATTTTATCTGTGAGACAATCCAAATATATTTGATCAATAATTTATTTGGCTTATGTTTCTCTGTGGTTATATCTGATCTCTACCCTATTTTTGATTCAGTTTGAACTTTGGTTTGATTCATTTACTTTCCCTAAATTGTTAGGATGCCACGGCAAACGACATTGCAGATGGTGATTTTGAAGTCCAAGGTTATCCTACTTTGTATTTCAGATCAGCAAGCGGAAAGTTGGTCGAGTATAATGGCGATAGATCCAAGGAAGACATCATAAATTTCATTGAGACAAATCGCGATAAAACTGCAGAGGCAGATACAAAACCCAAGGACACAGAGTCAAAACCTAAGGAATCAAAGCCAGATTCAGAAGCCAAGGATGAGCTCTAAAAAAGGTAAAAGAAAAAAAAGTTCTTTTTGATCTTTTATTATTACTCATCTGATGGCATCCCCTGAAACTTTCATAAGAGAAGATAGTGGACCACTAATTCTCTTATTTGAAATGTGAAGAAATGTGAAGAAATTTGAAGTTTTTAGCTTTTAGAACTGTTTGATTCTTGATCTTTAGTTTTTGAAAAATTAAATTTATAAATGCACCCTCCACTAATAAGTTTGTTTTGTTTTGTTTTGTTTTTCTTTTTTCCTTTTTTTTTTTTTTCAATTTTAAGGAAAAGTAAGTTCGTTTTGTTATCCACCTCTGGTCCTCTACCAATGTTTTTAAATACTGAGCTTATTTTGATCTCTTTGGGAAGCTGTTGGGCTTCTTACCCCAAAGATGTTATTGATAATTCAAATGTAAAAAGGTTATTCTCCATCTACTAAAAAAGGTGTGAATTCTTATTCAAATTAAGAAAAAAAAGAAAAAAAACAAAATAATAGCAAGCATTAGAAGCCCCTGTTGGTGTAAGTTTCAATTATACTGAATATTGTAAGGACTGACTTTTGGACATTTGGTGCATCTCTATGGAGAAACCAGTGAGATTTTTAAATTTTTTTTTTTTTTAATACAACCTGTTTATCACATAGAAACATGACACAAAACTCAAGAACTTGTGAATCATTACTTTTATTCTTTTATGTAGAGAAGTTAGTCAGCTTTTTGTTCATGAAATTGTAGATGGATGCCACATGGATTTAACACTCAGAAACATGACACAAAACACAATAACTTGTCTCTTTCCTTTTTTTGTGGGTAGGAAGGCAAGTCTTTTGTTGATTGAAGAGGTAGAGCTGAAGGCCATCTGGGGGTAAAGTAGCTGTGCAGCTTAAGTTGTAAGGGACATGTTTTGGCATCAGCTGCTATTCCCATGGAAGTTGACAATAGTAATTAGCACAGAGCATGTGATCCCCTTTTCAGTTTTTTCCAAATCTCACTTTTCCCTTTTTTTTTTCCCTTTAATATTTCAAAATAAACAATAATATGCAATGCGATCTCTTTGCTTTTGGAGTAGTTTTTAGTTCTATTATCCTCTACTATAATGATAATGTAACAATTATGTGACAGTATAAACACCTGAGTTACGTTTAATTTATAGGCGGAGTTTAGTGTTTTGATTTCAATTTGGAGTACCATATTTCAAAATATAATCACTCTATTTTGAGTGATTATATAACCTACTTATACTGTGGTTGGGGTATTATATTAACTTTGAGATTAAAAAGTTAATTAATATGCTCTTAACCAAGTTCACTAATGTACAATTACGATTTTCTGAAACACCACTTTATTGGTGTTCTTGGCATTATGTATTGAGCACAAATATCAATGATTTTCTCATCATATTTTTCCTAATATTCATCAACTCTATGTATTGTTTGTAGAAATTTAGAAATTTAGCAAATAGAATAAGAGCATTGTCCATTCTCATCATATTTTTCCTAATAATATTCATCAACTCTATTAGACCTTACCATTTTCACATTTCTCTAATTGTCTTTCAACTTCATTGATAGTAGGACGTCATTTTTCTTGCAACAAGTATATATATTTATAGTGCGAAAAATCATCAATTAAGCCAATGAAATATTTTTCTCCACCAAAAGGTAAAACATATAAAAGACCCACAAATATCAATGTGCAAATTTCAAGGAGAATGTAACCGTGTTATGGCTATTGGTGAGGGGATTGAATCCCAAGCATTACGAAAGCTTAATCGCATGTTGCTTTGAATTTGTTTAAAATTTAGGTTAATTATAAAAAATGCTCTTGAACGTTGTAGCTTGTGCAAAAAATATTTCTAAACTTTCAAAAGTTAAAAAAATGCACTTAAACTTAAAAAAATGTTAAAAAAAATATCCGTATCATTAGTTTTGGATGAAAATCGTGAAAGTTTTGTTCCAAAAATATCTTTGAACTATTGAAAGTTTCATAAATACCTTTAAACTATTGCAAGTTTCATAAATACCCTTGAACTTAAAAATAAGTTTAAAAAATACTCTCATTGATCCAAAATTTGCACCAACTTTCTCACCAACCAAAATTTTAAGTTAAACATAAAATTCTAAATAAAAATTTCTTCTTAAGACACACTAAAACAATAACTAGCCAAATAAAAATTATATTTGACTATTAACACGTACTAAACTTTTAAAAATACCCTTAAACTTCTACATCTTGCGTCGACGTCTCAGGCCACTCTCACCCATACAAATTAAAGGATTGTCCTCAAAGACAGGAGCCCATAACTCATTCCGAATTGAGATCGAGTTACATGATTATCCTATTAAATATTAATATCTTCAATTAATGGTATTACAATGAGAAATTAAGTATTTTGTGGTTTAGTCTTACACAAACTCATTGTATAGGATACTCCCAATCGCATGTCTTCACATGAACGATTTGGATAAAATCGTTTGTAACACTTACAACATTTGTAACAATTATAAAATGGATCGTATTCATAATGTTACCAGGATAAGACACCCAACCTTAATCCATATACTATAACTTTTTTAGGTTATTACTTGAAACATGATCCACTTGTATGTCCATTACATACTGTTTCAAGTTTCATGAGATAAACTTGGATTTTTTCCATGATAGATAACTAATTGTTGCATTTAAAATAATTAAAATATTAATATAAAATAGCTTATAAACTACAAGATTTTAGGGGTTTTTGGTACGGATGGCCCCTTTTCAGGGGCCCATTCGATTTTTTGCCCAAATTTAAAAGGTGAATGAAAAATGGTCTTCTGATGATGTCCACACCATGTGATTTTAGGGTTTTGTCCCTAAAGTCAGTGTGTGCGTCCTAGGCCTACTCGATGCACGTTACACGTTTAGTCGATGCATGCTGCTCGTTTACTCGATTGCTAGATACAAAAGTCAAACAATATACGCATCTTTGACTACTCGATGCACGCTACACGATTCACACGTTGCACGTTACTCGATATACTCAATGCACATTACCCACGAAATTTAAAAATCATACCTACGCTTAAAATAACCATTTCCAGACGTTTCCTCCACTTTCACTCTTTCTAACTTTTCTGTGCTTTCATTCTTTGCTCTCTGGTACTGATTAAACTTCTTCTCTTGCGTTTCGTAGTGCCCGATGTGTTCTCGTACTTTAAAAAGGTAACAATCATCCTTTAATTGCTTCATGCATTCATCATCTCTTTGTAACGTTTTCTTTAGTGTTTAGCGCAAGCTTATTTTGCATTTCGTGGAGTCGATGTTGTCAAGTTTGTATTTTGGTATTGCATTTGGGTTTCTTTGTGTTCGTCGTCTTCTTCTGGTTCATCGTCGGTAGGAAAATGTAGGGTTTGCGTTGTTCAGGTTGTTTGCGTAGTGAAATAGTGTCGAATGTCGAGGGTAGCGTGTTCAGGTTGTTTGCGTTGTGAAATCATTCGAGTGTTGAGGGTAGCCCGAGTCGAGTAACGTGAAGCGTGTAGGTCGAGTAATGTGCATCGAGTATGTCGAGTAACGTGTAGCGTGTATGTCATGTAACGTACAACGAGTATGTCGAGTAACGTGTAACGAGTTTTTTTCAGAGCCTATTGCTAACTTAATTTGTATTTTTTTCTTTGCAGAATGGCTACCCAATTTAAGATTGATGTGAAGGATCGATTTTTCGACCAAGTTACCAGTCTTTCTTTCCACATCTCGGTTGCCAACAAGATCGTGAAGGAGAAGTTAACACTTACACAACTTGCTCTCTTCAAAAAGACTGTCTTCGGGCGGTTTGTGGATATAAATGTTATCTTCAACAATCCACTCGTTCATTACATTCTACTACGAGAAGTGAAAGACAACAATAGAAGGGATGATTTGAATGGCACCCTTGTGACTTTCACAAAGGATGGTTTTCTTTTGGTCATGGGGTTGTGGTCGGCCCCCAATACTGGGATTACTAAAAAGGCTGAGTGCGAGCTGTAGGACACAGTCCTTAGGTACTACAAGAAGTCCATCACCAAGGGTATTTAAAATAATGTCCTTGAAGCGGAGTATAAGACAATGGAGTTTGAAACCGATGTAGATGTTGTCAAGATGACATGTGTCTACTACACATAACTATCAATGATAGGTAGGGAGAAGATGAGAGCCTACATTGACATGAGACTCTTCATGGATGTGGAGAACATGGACTATTACAGTAGTTTAGACTGGAGAAACATTCTATGGAAAAAGACTTTTCCGGGTCTGCAACGAGGCTTGGTTGGCAAGGCTGATAACTACAAGAAAAAGGTAAAGAATAACCCAGATTATATTATCAAATACAACCTACCGGGCTTCCCTTATGCATTCCAGATAAAACCTATTCCTTATCTGCTGTTTGAAATATGTTTAAAGTATTCTGGTTTAATATGTTTTACGTTAATGAAGTTGTGGGCATACGAGATAATATCTACTATTGCTGGGAAGTGTGCGGCTCGGCTTAACAACCATAGAATTCTTCGTTTTCTGAGGTGGGAATGTACGTACTCTCTACCCACCAAGTCCTTGCAAAAAGACGTTTTTTAGACAAATAAGGTATGCAATTACTTGTTTAAGTAAAGTTTAATAATAGTCTAACCAAACAATCTCATTAATGGTTTGTTATTCATGTAGATAGTGATCACAACTAGTCTAGTGATGTTTGAGGAAGATAAGATGTATAGAGACACTTCGATTAACGAGAGGCATGTATACGGGTCTGATGATGGTGATATGAGCGAGAGCGAGTCATTTAGTGGGGAAGATGACCGCAATCGACCTATTGATGACCTAGAGGAGCCCTTTTTGGACGAAGAATATGGTCAACACTACTCGCAAGAGGATCGTATACCTTCCTCACATAACGAAGATAGACAACAGTCCGTGGGTCGACAATTAGACCACGAGACGGTCCATTTCGATCCCCACACTAGATCAGAATAGAGAAGAGTTGCTGCACCCCGCAGACTGTTAAATGAACTGGTTGAGTGAGTCACATCAGTCGAGACAAAGGTAGGGGACATTCAGCCGGACCTTACCTCTTTGAGAGCTGATGTGACGGATATGAAGTCGACCTTACAACAAATTGTCGACTTCATTGGTAACTTTTGTGGGTAAGTTAAACAAATTTGCCTTGTTTATTTTTGTTTGTTTTCTTGTTTATACATGTTGACAAATTTCTTGGTTCCCTTGCAGGACTATACTGGACCATTAGAGGATGAACACCATAACCCACTTTCACCGAGTCCCTTACATCCCACCGAGTCCAATGAACCAATCCCTCCCACTGAGTCCAATGAACAAATTTATCTCACTGAGTCCAATGAACCAATCCCTCCCTCTGAGTCCAATGAACCACTACAACCCATCGAGTCCTATACACTTCCACCACCAACACCACCTCCACCTCTCACTCTACCACCACCACCGCCACCTCCTACTCTACCACCACCACCATCGCCCTGCATTCTACCACCACCACCATCGCCCACTCCATCTTTACTACCGCCACCACCCACTCTATCTTCCCCACTGCCCACCATGTTTCTACCAACACCACCTCCTACACCAGTCTCAATCATTCCATCGGATCCAGCACAACATCATGATATCGAGATCCTTCCTCTTCTGACGTCTAGATTTTCACATTCAGAGTTAATTCCATTCCCTCATCAGTCGAAGTTGGAAATAAAGACGGAGACTCAACCATTCTCTCATCTACCGCGGGCGGAGAGTAGTGTGAAGCTCGAGGTGAACCTTGAGAGCTACCAGCTATGGCGCACTGGTAAGAAAAGGAAGGCACCTCAACCGTACACACCACCACTCATTTCAAAGAGGTTGAGGGCCAAGTACACCGATCCAGACATTCCTCCACCTGAAAAAATCACGGTGGTCCCTTACGATCCGACGATTGCGGTGGATAAAGCCACTATGAGGGAGTTTATGTACTGGTTGGAGGCTTCAGATATGAGACCTTATAACGGACCAGAAAAGTGTGCCCTATTTCAGACAAACCACACGGCGAAAGTGCTCTTTAAGGAGCTAACGACGGGCAATGAGTGGATAGAATGCGATATAAGTACCCTATATGCTTTTAATTAATATTCATTGTTTTATATGAATGCGATGTGTTAACTCATACGGTTTTACAGGTGATGGATGCCTTGTTTTTATATCTTTGGAGATTCTTGTTCGCGATGGTCGAGCATTTGCATTCACAAGTGGTCAACACTCTCCAACGCTTTAATGGTATGTGACTTATGCATTTTTTACATGGCTTTAGATTCAATTTACTATATTTCATACTTCGTTTTTTTATGACTTTAGATTCACCTCAACTCCCGTGAAGAGTTTGCGGTGTGGAGAGATATACATGACAAAACACGTAAAGAGGCCGCTCTCGTATGGCAACGGGAACATTGTTATATGGACTGCGTCTTTGGTCTAGAAGAAGACCACCAGTCGGGGTGGGCAGAACTCGATTTTATCTTCACTCCCCTCAATTATCGTCAACACTGGATGATGCTGATGATCGACCTCAGCCAAGGGCGTCTGATCGTGTACGACTCCTACCCTACCTATATATCGATGCAGGATCTGGCGAAGTTCCTAAACCCTACATGTCACACCATCCCTTCCCTCATGAAGACTTGTGGGTTGTGAGAGTCAAAGTCGAACCTCCAACCTGGCCCATGGATGGTGTACCAGAACAACTTATTGAACATTCAGGAGAGCTCCACATTAGATTGTGGAATTTTTTGTTTAACATTTTTTGTATACTTATGTACGGATAATTTACTAATTTCTTTAGATAAATGTACATCTTTAGAATATAGATTTCAGTACGCCGTCAGATTATGGGCGTCTAAACATTTATGTTAATTTATTAATAAATTTTATTTTTTAAGTTTAAGTTCAATTTGTAAATTTGGTTTTGTTGCAATTTTTAGTTCAATTCTGTTTAAAAAACTACAGCATTTATCGAGAAAAAAAATAAGGAACTTAACTCTTTTAAAGGCTTCTACAACGTGTAACGTGTAATGTGTAACGTGTGTAATGTGTATAATATGCAGCATATGAACCTTGTAACGTGTAGCGACTTAGCGTGTAACGTGTAATGTGTATAACGTGAATCAAGTAATGTGTAGCGTGTGTCGGGAAAAAATAGAAAACTCAATGAATGATAGAATTTATTTATACAATCAACTGCATAGGGTGAATGGGTTCACATTGCGATTTCTAGCTGCGACAATAGCATGTTAACATGGGATCTCTAAACATTGAAACTGAACACATGAACACTATTTGGTGTGGAGATCGACAATTTTGCCTAACCCACCATCTTTGACCTCGAATCTATAGCATCAATTGGTAACACCTGGTACCGTCTCGCCAACTCGAACTTGATTTTTATCTTCTCCTCAGTGTACTTATAGTGAGTCGATGTAGAGCTTTACCAAGTGTTTCATCGTTCATAGAACCACCCTTGCAGGAGACCTCTAATGTGTTCCAACAGTGTTGTGATCGAAAGTTTTCTAGCTTCACTATTAATGGAGTTGAAACACTTGACTCCATTGCTGGTCATGTTGTCATAACGTCTTTTATATTGATAACATCGTGTCCAACGTTCAACCCCGACAGCCTCCAAATATCGTGTTAGTAAACCATTACCATAATTGATGATTTGGCCTCAAAGTCTCTTGAACTCAGATTTCCGAAATGACCTTGATGCATCGTGGAAAAGTTTTCTAACTGTGTCGTCCTTGAAATACTTTTCCACATTCTTCTTCAAATGGAAAGTACAAATACCATGGTATGCCTCTGGGAATACTGCTTTGATGAAATTCGAAATGGACGGATGTTGATCGGAAACAAAAACTAGACCATGACATTCGCCAATTGCGGATTTCAAATGAAACATGAACCACGTCTAAGAATCATTGTTCTCACTATCTACAACAACATATGTCAACGGGTTCAAACTGTTGTCACCATCCATAACCACACCCACCAACATGGTTCCATCATACTTACCCTTCAAATGGGTGTCATCCACAATAATAACAGGGCGACAAGAACTAAATCCTCGTAAGCTTGGACCCAATGCCATAAACACATACTTGAAGTATACGTCGTCCTCAAGCTTGATCTCAAATACGGTTCCAGGATTTTCTATCTTTAAAGCTTTTTCGTACGCATGCAACAATGAATATAATTCCTCGGAAGTCCCTTTTGATAGGGCGAAGGCAGTTTTCCTAGCACACCATGCCTTGTCATAACTGATATTTACTTCAAGTTCTTAACGCATGTCATCTATGATATGACGTGGGCAATCACCACGGCCAACTCCAAACTTGTCTTTAATTAAATGTCCAATGAAAAATGCACTCACTTGTCTGTGATCATGATTCAACACCTCAATTGAACACATGTGCTCGGTCGTACACTTGGTTATCATAAATATGTCACACCCTTTCATTCTAGTTGCTCTAACAACCCATTTGCAAGAAGAATGTATACAACGCACACTGTACAAATTTTTGTTAGATTTTCTAACCCACATCTAAAAGTTGTTCTTGATTGCCAGCAATGACAGCCTAATCTTAACATCACTTTTGCTGAAGAAAATCTGTCCCTTATGACTGTTTGTGTTCAAGTTTGATCCAGCAGATGGTTGGATTACAAACACCACTGGTCTACAACCACTACTTGAAGGTACGTTAGGAGTATTTGATTGTTCTCCAAACTGTCCATTACTGTCTCCAAACTGTCCACTACTGCCTCCAAACTGTCCACTACTGGAAAAACTTTGTACGTTTCGAACTGTGTGTTCTTTCCCGATTGGATTAGTCCCACCACTTGCAAATAGAACATTAGGAGGGTTTAGGGAATTAGAAGGGTTTAGGGCATCAGAAGTGTTTATAGAATAAGCAGTATATGATACCGTCTCAGTACTAGTACCGTTGTCATCATAATACTGCCATGTGTTTTCCATGTTATCTAGAGAGACTGCTGTTGGAAATGACCATATCGTTTCATTTTGGATCTTCTCAACACTTATATATATCAGCGATCTGCTGTGGGTATATTCATGAAGCAAAAATCGAACATCATCATCATCCTCCACTAATACAATAAATGACTCTTTCGTCCGTACGATATTTAACTCGGATAAGTAGACTATATTATGATGCACTACACTTGGACACTTTGTATATCAATTCTTTAAATGCATCATATGTGATTGTAGAATCCACTTCAACGCTCTTTTGGCGATCTTTACTGTAACATTGTTTCTCCTCATTCCATGTACCGCCAAATTGGATGAATATATACCGCTTTTCCATCCTATAATACAAGAAAACATCATAAATTATCTAAAATATTCTTCAATAAAAATATTCATCATTCTGTACAATACACGCTACATGCTACACGTTAGATACTATACACGTTACACGCTACACACATTACACGCTACACGTTATAAACGCTACACGCTGCACCACCTTCCTCACACTCGATGCACGTTAGAAGATACTCGACGAATGTATTTTGTTACTTCATTATAGCTATAGTGCAATCATTTCATAAGATGAAATGAAAAATAATAGAAGTTTAAGTGCAGTTTACATAAACTGATTATTATGTAAGCTGGTAAGCATACAAAACTAGAGTATGACTCATACACAAACTAAGTTGGTAAGTATCCAAAAGTAGAGTTTAAGTGCATCTTACGTGATTTACTTGAAGAAAGAAAATAGGTTGTGAGATGCTATGAGTTTTGTTTTCTTCTTTGTTCAAATTTTTTAGTGGAAAAAATAATTTTTTTGAAGTGTTAGAAACAAAAGGGTACTTTATTATGCAAAATGATTTTTTCATCGAATGGATTGTACCCATTGTCAGACTTTTAGCCAATATTGCGGCTTAACATCAAATCGCGTGAGCAGACTTCGTGGATAACGTGCATCGAGTATGTCGAGTAACGTGCAACGTGTGAATCGTGTAGCGTGCATCGAGTAGTCAAAGATGCGTATATTGTTTGACTTTTGCATCGAGCAATCGAGTAGACGAGTAGCGTGCATCGAGTAAATGTGTAACGTGCGTTGAGTAGGCCTGAAACGTGCACACTGACTTTAGGGACAAAATGGTAAAATCACATGGTGCTGACATCATCAAAAGACCATTTTTCATTCACCTTTTAAATTTGTGCCAAACATCGAATGGGTCCCTGAAAAAGGGGCCATCCGTACAAAAAATCCAGACTTTAGGGCATAAAGTTCAACAATTGGGAATTCATATTAAATATCTAATTGCCCCTACATTCTCCTGCATCTCCTACGACTTGAATATGTCATCTTTGTTTGTTTCAAACTACTTTTAAGAGTGAATACTATTCCCACAAATCAACATAGATCATTTCAGCATGTTTTATCTCCATTCAGATGCTTCTTAGAAAAAATTTTCAATAGGTTGCCACCCAACATATAAGTGCTCCAAGTTAAGCACACTTAACTTGGAGGTCTTATGATTAAGTCACGTCCATAAAGAAAGGTGCACTTTGTTGGTATACATAGTAACTTTCAATTATTTTAAGTTTTACTTAACGATACATTCATATCCTTAAGATCCCTCTCATTTGGATATGATCTTAGTTTATTCATACCTCTCTTAAACTTTGAACATTGCATGCCCATTAGATTTTGCTTGGTTTATCCTCGAGCTACATCTTATTGGAAGAGGTTTTATTTTGATACCATCTAATTTTCCTAACATCTTGCATCTCCTATGATCTGGCTACGTCATCCATATTTGTCTTAAACTACTTTTAAGAGTGATTTTCCTACAAACCAACAACTGTCCTTTCAGTATGCGTTATCCTTAACTCACATGCTTCCTAAGAAAATTTTTAGAAGACAACCCAATGTATGATTGTTCTAAGTTAAGCAGACTTAACTTTGTAGTTTTTACTATTGAACCATCGAAAATGAAGGTTAAACTTGTTGGTATAGATAGTAATTTAAATTCTTTTAAGCTTTGATTAACCATACTTTCATATTCTCAAGAATTGAATTGTCCTTCAGGATGTTTTCTACAATTATTGTTTCAGTTAGATTGATGTTCTTTAAAATATTGATTCTACAAATTATTTTTTCCTTATATGGAAAATCTTGGATGTTTATTCTTTTGATTGTGTGCTGTTTATTCTTCTTACTGTGTGTCCTTTTATGGGTGGTGCAAACTATCTTTTAATGTTATTGCCTCTATTCAGCTGCGCATTTTAAGAGCATACTGTACTATTTTAGGGTTGGCCATTTTGAAAATTTATAGGGTCGTTTGTCATGTGGGTTTGTCGTAAATCACAAGTGTGTCAATTGTTGGGTTTTATGTCTTAAAACTCGTAGATAATAAATGTAAACCATTGACCGTTATTAATAAGAGTTATTATTTCAATTTCAATAAATAGTTATTGATTATTTTTTTTCTAATTAACCCAAATCCAATAAACTAACATCCTAAGCTGTTTTATGAGTTTTGAACTATATGTGGAGACATATAGAGATCAATGTTCAAGATACAACTTAACGGGTCTATAGTATCAGAATAAGGTTGGGTACCTTATCCTGATAACATTATGGATACGACCCAATTTGTATTTGATACAAACACAATGATACAACGTGTTCGTGTAGGTGACACGCTTGGGGGTATCCTATGCAATGAGTTTGCATAAGACTGGACCACGAAATAGTAACCACTAGATGTAACCCCGTTGACTAGTTAGGTTTCTATTTCAAATAGGATGACCTAGGCAACTTAGTCTTAATCGTGAGTGTATTATGAACTCCTATTTACTAGGAATTGTCCTTTGACTTGTATGGGTGAGAGTGGCCAGTTTGTCGACTCAATAAGCCTACCATTTTGGGGCAAGATCGAGTGGGGAGCTTAAACATAATCACACAAGAAGGAATTCACTTCTTCCCGACTTTAGGGTAAGTAGATGAGTATCCCCTTAATTAGTGTCTCCGGGACTTGAACAAAAGGCTCTATCCTCTCTATGGCACGAGAAGAATTTCTGCTTATTGGTTAGACCACAAGCATGTTGTTCATTAGAGGAGCACTGATATTTAAGGACTAAGAAGTAACCAAGGGGTAAGATGGTAATTTGATCCAGTTGGAGTTATGAACACTTGTGAAGGACTAACTTGCTGTTATAGGTCTACTTCCGTGGACACAGAAATATATCTACAGTGAGAATAATTCAATTGTGAGTCTTTAGTGGAGTGTACACACAATTAACGAATATTGATTAATGTGGTTAATGAGTTTAACCAATTAATCTC
>JBBPDJ010000020.1:5966468-6041883 GCA_037974625.1 Cucumis cinereus
TTTGTCTTCAAGAAGTTTCTTGAATAATCATGAAAATTCATGATAATTATCAAACATTCAAGATAATTATCCAACACCTTCTCCGCCAAAAGGAGATTTTAGTAAATAACCAAATATAACACTTGGGCTAAGGGTCAAGTTGGTAATTTTTCTTACATCTCCCCCCCCCGGAGCCCAGGTATCATATACGCCCCCAAAATAAAGAGCTTTGAATACTAGAAGAAAAGCACCTATACCTAACAAAATTAAGTGAATACCCAGAATGGTACGTAAATACCTTGACAATAATATGTAATATATAAAATAATTAGTTGAATAGTCACTTTGTTGAAATGTCTTGAATCTATTATATCTACTACTTCAAACGACCAAGCACATGAATTTTGTAATTGAATTAAATTTAGCATATTTAATTATTTTATGGTTATTTACGATTGTGACTTTAGAGTTTTAGATAAATGCAGTATATGAACTCTCTAATCCTAGAGATGTTCTTCGTTGTATTTTTTAATATTTTCTTTAATAAAATTGTTTGTCATGTGTTCGTGAATGAACAGTGTATGGATTTTTCTAAATTTGGTAACATACTTATTAATGAATCAATAGATTAACCCCTTTAATTTTATATTAAAAAAATAAAAGAAAATTGATGAAATGAAATATATTCTGTAGAAAGGAGTGAAGGAAAAAATTGTAATTAAAAAGGACCAAAAGATTCTAAAAGATCCAGAGACCATTTTTCAATAAAATTTAAAATTACTACCAAAGAAACAGAATCTCAATTTTAAAAATTATATTAAATTGTTATTAGAATATATTCCTAAACTAAAGTTGTAATGAAATATTGAAATCGTGTTCGGTAATTATTTTGTTTTTTTTTAAATTAAGTATATAGACACTATTTTAATATTTAAATTTCTATTATGTTATCTATATTTTACAGTTATTTATAAAATCAAACCAAAATTTAAAATTTTAAAAAATAGCTTTTAAAATTTTGTTTTGTTTTTAGAATTTGACTGAGATTGTGATGATTTGCAATGCAAAATCATTGTAAGAGATTATGATGAAATAAACCTAATTTTCAAAAACAAAAAACAAAAACACGAAATGGTTACCAAATCGAGTCAAAGAAACTTAGGGCCTATTTGGTTTGCGATCTGAATTCTCTTTTATGGTCTCACATTCACTAAATTCAGATAATATGTGTTTGGTAGACAATCCCAATTATGTTTCTGATTTTAGATTTTATGATCCAAACAATATAAATTCTGAAAACAACATTTTCATTTTTTCATTCTATCCAAAATTTGAATTTCAAAATTAATTAAAATACAGAATTATATTAAATAAAGATAAAAATATTAAGTTATAAACTCAATTCAACTTTTTTAATTAAAAATATGTAATATGTAATTATTATAATTTATATTAAATTTCAAATTTCATCCCTATAGTTTGGATAAATTTAAAAAGTTAGTCTATACAGTGTTAGAATTTAAAAATTATGGTTGGTTAAATTTCTTAAATAGTCTCTATCATAGGAACTAATTATAAAATTCTTATCAAACCAGAGGCATAAATTATAATTATAAACTCTAAACCTAAATTTATTCGATACATTATATGATATTATAAATAATAATTTTTACAATTTTTTAAAACATATAACCAGGTTCACAAACAAATTATTATTAGTTTATTGTCGACTAATATTTAGTGGATAACTACAACTAGTTTGCAGTTATTTAAATTAAAATTCAATTTAAATATGAAATACACAGATTTTCTACAAAACAAACCTTTAAAGGGTGTTTAGGAGAATGAGTGAGTTATTATAGTCCTAAATTATTATAGTTGAAATGTAATAATTTGCGTTTAGGGTGTAGATTATTTTAGTTTGGATTATAATAGTATCTGTTTGTGGTGTAGATTATTTTAGTTTAAGAAGTAAATAGTAAACACGATAACGAGTAACAAATAAATGTTAATTATCAAATAGTAAAAACTTTAGTAAATAGTAAATAGTTAAGATAATTAAGAGTGGTTATTATAACCTTACATACTTTCCGCCTCAAACGACCTCTTAGTATTTTTTTTAAAAAAAAGAAATTAAAATAAATAATTTTCCTTTCACCTTTCTCTTGACTGATCTTTTCGAAGTTTCGTATTCACGGGAGAGTGAAATGAATAAAGAGAAAAGGGAAAAAAAAAGAAAAAAGAAAAAAGAAAAAAAGAAAAAAAGAAAAATGGATTTTTTGGCAAATTGCCTTTTACACTTTTAGACCCAAGCGAACGGCCCTTTACAATAATAAAAATTCGATTCCTCATTTCCCTCTCACACACACAACAAAATAAATACATAAAACAAAAATTAAAAAACAAAAAAGCCAACAACTTTTTTCTTTCTTAAAAAAAGTAAATCAACCTAGATTTTAGTTATATCTAAAAACTTCGAAAAAATCGTTTTTTTCTCGTTTATTATAAACTTTATGAATTCGATTTTAACATATTTAAGGGTCCAATTGTTATTATTAAAAGTATAAGGATGTAACTGTAACTACCACAAACTAATTAAAATAATTATGAAAGGATTATAGTCACTTTCGTCATTTGAAAAATTATTTTAATTTAAAACTTTATAATAAAAATTAAAGAGAATTGTCAAAAATTTCATAATGGGTAAACTATTTACAATTCGATAAAATCAAGGTGAGTTTTTTGTCTTTTATGATGTTTTTGTCGTAAAATGTAAATAGTTTGTTTTTTGATTATTTTTAAAAGAAATCTCTATTAATTTTGATGATATGAAAATTTTATTTTAAAATATATGTTCCGTTCGTGATCCAAAAATGATTTTGAAAAACAAAGACAAATTTTTATTTTTCATTGTATTAAAAAATATGTTTGGTTGTAATTTAAAATTTTAAAATTTGGATTCAAAATTTAAAAATTTGTGTTTGATTGTGATTTTGAAAATACAATAGTATTCCTTATGTTTACCATTTCTAAAAACAAAATCTAAAAAAATTATAATTTATTATTTTTGAAAATCAGCTATTTTTCGATGTATGAAATACATTTTTATTATATTCTTTATTTTTGAAAAACATAAAAACAAAAATGTTTATTCTGTGTCGGCAAAACTATGTTACCACCAAAATTATCCTTATTTAATTATTGAGAAAAGTTAAATAGTAAATTAAAACTAAGCAGAATAAAATAAAATGGAATCCACAAACCACAGCTATATTTTCATACCTTTTTTCTCTCAGATGACCTGGCATTTTTGTCCTCATACGCACGTGCACCTCTCGTGTTTCGTGTCAATCAAATCATGATTAAAAAAAAAAAGAAAAAAAACTTTTTTAATCCAACTATGAAATCACGCTGTGACTGATGCTTTAATCTTAGGTTTTCGCTATGAATATTTACTGAATATTTCATTTGTCACCTAACTCTCACTCCAAATAATAATAATAATAATAATAATAAATAATATATAATAATAAAATCAATAATATAATATATTTTATTATTATAAACTCTCTCTTTGTTGTGGATTTTAAGGGTTAGCCG
The DNA here is from genome assembly GCA_037974625.1 of Cucumis cinereus. NCBI lineage: Eukaryota > Viridiplantae > Streptophyta > Magnoliopsida > Cucurbitales > Cucurbitaceae > Cucumis > Cucumis cinereus. Next base: position 5,970,048 of record JBBPDJ010000020.1, read on the forward strand.
AAATTTCAGGCAGGATCGAAGCTCGGAAAAGCTTTTGTATGAGTTTGATCTTCATTTGTTGTTAAATTTGGATTCAATACCTATCTTACACTCCCATTTCTTCTGAATTGGTACCTGTTCTTCGTTAATTTCTGTACCGAAAGACTCAGAAGTAATGGCGAAGCACGAGGACCTTCCGATCCCTGTTTTCTCTTCACTTGACCCGGTTTACGGCGATGGATCTCAACTTGAAGAAGCTCGGCTTCGATTTGATCATCTCAAGGCTAAGTTTCTCCAAGTCTTCGGCCATCCTCCTGATGTATTTGCTCGTTCACCAGGTTTTTTTTTTCTTTTTTTCTTTTTTGTATTTTCTGTCTTTCTTCGGTTTATCTGTGCTCTTTGTTCTTCCTTATGATTGATTTATGATATTATAATCTCGTTGTAATTTGAAATTTGTTTTGGATGAAACGGCTGAGTGTAGGGAGAGTGAACTTGATTGGAGAGCATATTGACTATGAAGGATATTCGGTGTTGCCGATGGCTATTCGGCAGGATACGATCGTGGCAATTAGGAAGCATGACGCCGGAGAGGGGAATCATCTTCTCAAAATTGCCAATGTTAATGATAAATACTCGATATGTACTTATCCTGCTGATCCTGATCAGGTTTGAATCAGCCTAATTGCTTGGTAAAATTCACGCGCCATCGGTTTAATCTGCTAGTCACTCTTCTTCCTACGTTTCCTCGGGCATCTTGGATTTGTACGGCTCAGTTTCATATAGAAAGTTTATAGTTCGACATTGCAATCGTTGATCTGTGGATGTGTTGGCTTCTTTCTCCCTTTTTTTTCCCCGAAGGTCTTGCTTACTATATAAACTGTACACGTACTGTAGAAAATGTTAAGGATTCCCATCGGTGCTTTATTTTATATGTTATTTGAAATCATGTTAGTATTAGATTATACATTGTCTTGAACAATTCTAAACTTCTTGCTAAATTTGTAAAGATACATATTTATGTTAAACTATTTGCATACATGACTATCTGAAAAAAAAAATTATAATGCGATCATTCTTGCCAGTTGGAACCACAAGATATTCCCAACTTCAGCTGTGTTTATATTCGCTCTTGTTCATTTTGTATTCTAGGAAGTTGACTTGAAGAATCACAAATGGGGACATTATTTCCTCTGCGGGTGAGTAAACATTATTTCTTTTCTGATTTTATCACTATACATGCACCTTCTTCTAGATAATACAAATGCAAGATATTTATGTTTTAGGTTTCATTTTTATCCTAATCAATATTTTCAAGACAGTGATAATGTTAGTGCGATCAAATAAATGTTAAAAATGTAATGTCTTAGCATGAGATGTGTATAATCTGCCTTTTTCTTTTTTAGTTATCTATTTCCTATACAATTTTTTTAATCAACATCAATCCCCTCAGATTCTAAAGGTCTTCACCTTTCAGGTACAAAGGCTATTACGAGTTTGCTAAATCAAAAGGACAGGATGTCGGCATGCCAGTTGGACTTGACGTTCTTGTTGATGGAACAGTGCCTACAGGTTTTGTTTTGTATACCTTTTCATACAAAATGACAATGATGGGCTGTTAGTTACTACAGTATAGAAGTTTGCTTGCTATTTTATCTTTGGAGGTTAGAATTTTTTAGTAGAATTGTAACAAACAACTAAAGTCAATAGCTCGATATTTTGTTGTAGCAAATACTTGTCACATGATAAAGTAACACTATAATTTTTATTTTCATTCAGGATCTGGATTATCGAGCTCTGCTGCATTTGTTTGCTCTTCTACCATTGCTATCATGGCTGCTCTTGGTGCCAACTTTCCCAAGGTGTAACACCTTACCCCCATGCTCTGATTACTGTGCATTATTGGGTCTAAGACTGTCTTGGATTGACTTGATGATTTACATATATTGAGATTGTAAATTGTTCATTGGTATCGCAAATCCCAGCCCATATATTCTGGTAGGCATTGAAATTGCCCGACTATTATAATTATTTATTTATTTTTGTGGTGAGACTTGATCTTCCCCAACGGTTGGTTGTTAGTCAGTATCTCAGATTTGGTCCACAGATCAAGGGAGGTAACTTGTTTGGTTTTTATTAGTCAATGGACTTTGAACCTGCAGAAACTAGCGTTGTGTAACCTGTTACTAACAGGTTATTCCATCTTGAAGGAAAGCGAAGTTTTGACTTTGAATGTGGTAGATGTATTCTTGCATGAATTCGTTTGTTATTAAGACATGAACTTAAAGTAGGAGGCATTATATGGTGGTAGATTCTGGATCCTTTGTTTTTAGTTCAAAATCTGGATTCAATTCCAGCGGACTGACTTGATGGCTTAATACATGAACTTATAAAGTGAATTGTTGGGGCCATTGAAATAAATTAGGTGCTGTCTTGAGCATCATTAAGGACTTTTGGGGCCCACTGTCTTAACAATTTGGCCATCTTACTACTAGTGTGATTCAACTTGATTTGGTTTGGTGAAGTTTGTTGTTGCCACATCAAATAATGAAGCTCAATTATTTCATATTTTAGTTAGCTTAATTCCAAGTAATCTAACAAAAATTCCCTTGTGGTTGCAGAAAGAGATTGCGCAACTTACCTGTGATTGTGAACGACACATTGGTACACAATCTGGTGGAATGGATCAGGTAAATTAAAGTTTACTTCCCATTTAATAGACGTAACATGAAGAAACAGAGCAATAAAGGGGTTGTGTAAAAGTTGTTCTTAAACACTATATCTATTCTATTCTTTAGAAAAAGAGGGAGGAACATATTTGGGAACTCTAGTCCAAAATCTCTTTATTTTCATTAATTACACTCTCGCCATTCGTGAGTAATTTTTTAAAGGAGAATAATTGAAGTTCTTCTTTTCAAAACCTTGTGTTTCTTAATAGTTATACAATAACCTTAATTTTGCTAGCCACCTAACCATAGTCATTGGGAACAATTATACAAACTGAAGTGCCCAACGTTTTCTCCATTAATGACTTGTGGTACTGGTGGGTTTTGTTTTATGTTATTTTTATTGCAAGGGCTAAAGATAGATTCCAACTAAAATCACTTAATTGAAAAACTAGTGGTGTGGATAGATCTATTTTGTTCAATTATTTAGGTAGTGATTTATGGCTACATTTCAATTCTATGTCAATATGAGTATCTTTCTAGCTTCAAATGTGTTCCAGTGATTGTAAACTTTGTCCTATTATTCTTGCAGGCGATCTCTGTCATGGCCAAATCTGGGTTTGCAGAGCTGATTGACTTCAACCCTATTCGTGCTACTGATGTGCAACTTCCTGATGGCGGGACTTTTGTGATAGCCCATTCTCTAGCTGAATCACAGAAAGCAGTTACTGCTGCCACAAATTATAATAATAGAGTTGTTGAATGCCGACTTGCTTCTGTAAGTTCTACTATCTTCTCAACATGATGTATTTTCATCTATTGTTAATATAGGACACTAGCTGTCTTTTTATTTTGAGTTGTATGATTTGTTTGGTTCTTTACAATGTGACCAATAAATCTTATCCTTAAAATTATTCCAACGTCTAAGGAAATGAGTTATTCATTATATCCATTTTCCTTCTTCAGATTGTTCTAGGCATAAAGCTTGGGATGAAACCAGAAGAAGCGATAAAAAATGTGAAGACTTTATCTGATGTGGAAGGGCTGTGTCTTTCATTTGCTAAGGAGCGTAACTCTTCAGATCCTGTGCTTGCTGTCAAGGTATTTTTTGTTGATTTTTCACAACAACAAAGGTTATCAGTTCTTGTTAAAAGGGGGGAAAACACAAATATTTATTGTTGTAGTGGAGATTATAGTTACGAGCAGGTGATGTTACGTGCATGCTCTTATCTTTGGATGTTTCCCTTTTGAGGTTTCTTATTTACCTTTTTTTTTTTTGGAAAAAAAGTTTGCATGTTCTTAAGTCTTATTCGACGACCATGGGATATGATTTCACAAAATCTCCTTTTTTTGGGGTATAGGATACCCATGAAGAGATGGGGTTTTGTGAATGTTCATTGCCCCGTAGGCATCAGGTGCCAATTGCCTTTCCAGCATGGGAATGAGGTATCCAATCCTATTCCCAGGGGCATGGTGTTATGGGCTTATGAACATTCTTTCTTACCTTTATTAAGTTATCAGTATTTTCTTATTGCTCTGCCTCTCTCTGCAAAAGGAACTGTTGAAGGAGGAACCCTATACAGCTGAAGAAATCGAACAAATCACTGTGGACAATCTGCCATCCGTTTTAGGCAACTCTCCTACTTCATTGGACGTTTTGAAAGCTGCCAAGCATTTCAAGTTGCATCAGGTATGTTATATTTGGATTGCTACCGTTTTTTATCTCTTTAATCTGCGCCACTTACGTGTTTCTTTAACTTTACTTCTGGTCCTAAATCTACCCTTAGTAGGGATGCTTATTGATCTCTTCTTTTTATCTCTCTCAAGCTAGTGTAGGCAAGCTTACGGATCTCAACGGTCCCGTCTTTTTAACTCTCTTTCTCTAGTTAGTGTAGACATCCCAGTTGATCTCTATGGTCCCATGTCTTGATGCTCTCTCTCTCTCTCTCTATAATGTAATTGGTGGTTGTTTTCAGCGAGCGTCCCACGTGTACTCTGAAGCCAAACGGGTATATGCTTTCAAGGATGCAGTTTCATCAAGTTTAAGGTGATGGTTTGTATAATTATTCAACAGCCTTTTATTGTTCACATTACCTTTACATAATTTTCATTTGTTAATTTTAAGGAAAAAATAATTCGAGTTATTAAATGACATGGGTTTTAACTAACAATCAATTGACATGGAGAAGAGTAGTCCATTTGTCTTGTAAAGTGTATGAGATCTTTTGATGTTTCCTTGAGATTCTCAACGAGGGAATTTTAGATGTATCGTCCTTGTTTTTCACCAATGTGAATTTACAAAAAATTCAGTTATAGATAAGCATGGTTTCTCCGGGTAGAGGAAAATTAGTCTTCTTTTTCCTCATTTAACGTTGAAGGCATTTTCTTTTGGCAGTGAGGAAGACAAGCTTAAGAAGCTGGGAGATCTTATGAATGATAGCCACTACAGCTGTAGCGTTCTTTATGAATGCAGGTACATACCATTTTTACAATTTAATAAATTCGAGCAACTAGGACTTTATTCAATCATGAACTTGATTGATAAGAGCACAATTTTTTTTTGGTTTATGCATCTGTGCTGCATTGTGTTGCTTAACATTGTTTGATAGCAATCGGACTAGTGACTACCATCTTCTTATTTGTTTTCCCAGCTGTCCCGAGTTGGAGGAACTTGTAAAGATATGCCGGGACAACGATGCTCTCGGAGCCAGGCTAACTGGAGCAGGATGGGGAGGCTGTGCAGTGGCTCTCGTAAAAGAAGCCATTGTTCCCCAGTTCATTCTTAATCTGAAGGTTAGTTTTCTGACACTGGAAAGTGAACGTCTTCCTTCGTCCTATTGAGAGCTAGTTTATAACTCCTCCCCATTTAATTCACACCAGGAAAACTTCTACAAATCGAGGATCGAACGAGGAGTCATCGACAAGAACGAACTCGGTCTCTACGTGTTTGCTTCCAAGCCATCGAGCGGAGCTGCCATCTTCCAGTTTTAGTAATCAAAATCCTTTGGGAGGTAATAATAACAATAAGGTATTTATATATTATTTTCCCAAAATTTGGTTTTAGAATTGCGTGGACATTTCATACTCCAATTATTGAGCTGCTCATAACAACTCAGTTCTCCTATTCTTTGCCCATATAAATAAAGGAATGAATGTGTAACCTCGAAAAATGAGCCTTAATATTGTGGAACCAAAACGACCAATAATTTAATTTTTAGCTTAATGTTTCTTTTATCAATTTAATCAATTAATAGCACACATTTAAACCTTCATAATAGGATTATAAATTTATCTGAAGTTGAAAATTATAATGTTAACAATAAAAGAATCATTTAAAACTCAATAATTACAATATTAATTACGATCTAACTCCAAACATAAATGTATTTTAATCCATCTCAATTTTTGTTCAAAAAGTTGAATCCATGTCCATGTTTAACCCAGCGTAAATTAACAAATTAAGTACTAAAAAATTAAAAAATTTGAATTAGAACAATTTAAAGAAACAATTTAGTTCTCGTAATTTTAAATTTATAGCAGTTATTATATCATTTTTTTAAAAGTAAAATATTAAATTATTCAAGTTGCAAAGTATATAAAACTAAATCGTTACTTATTAAAATCTAGAAAAAAAATTGTTACAAGTGCATGTATTGAAGTATTATTTATTATTCTTTTTTTATAAAAGAAACCTAAATTGAATAAATCATTCAACTAAAAGTATAAAACTAACAAACTAGATCACTAAACCAAAAGTCAATCTTTCATTAACTAAAATTAAAAGAATCATATTTTTTATTAATTAAAAGGGAAGTTGAGCTGAATTAGTCATTTTGTCAAAAAAGGCATTTTTTTTTTAAAGATTTGGTTGCAATTATTAGTCATTTTGTCATTAATTTGCATTTCATTTTCTGATAGGTTACTCTTAGTTGTCTTAATATAGTTAGGAACTACATTCCTTTTCATTCTAAGGGAATCAAAATTAAAAGAAACATTTGCTCAAGGAATGAAATCATTAATGTGAATTATATGAAATGTTGTAATCTAGTTGATCGATTAATATCTCGATTACGAAAATAGTGAGAGAGATAGATGAAGGGGAAGTCATTATCATCATTATAAACCACATACCAAGATTACCCTAACCAAAGGACACAAAAATGATAAAGAAGTGTCTTTTTTTTCTTTTTGCAAAGATATAGCATGAGACAGTAAAATCGAACCTCTGTTCTTGAAGTTGATAGTAGTGTCAAATATAAATATATTTAGAAACATTTTAACTTAAAAAGCATCCCAAACAAGTGATAAACTAACAACAAATTCAATCTCTTCCGTTATCGACATTTTGGAGAAGAAAGATGAAGAATATAGTGAGATTTAAGAGGAGCAAGGGATAGGGATTTTATTTAAATTATTATTTTCTAGAAAATATCGATACATATCACTAAATGTCTTATCGACACAACGTCAAAGTTCAAAAGTAGAAATTTATATTTTTCCATTTCAATAAGTATGATGTATCAAAGGGCATTCAACTTGCCAACATAAGCTTAGTTCAACAAGATGTCTCGAATTAAAATCTCTTAACTCTCAATTTGTACTAAAAAAAGAGAGGCATTCAACTCATTTACCCAAAAGACGACATCCATGTTCCGTAAACAAAGAGAGTTACGAAATATGATACTTCTACAATATTAGAAAATCTTTTTTGTCCATGCCCAATTGTCCAAAACTAGGGTTCCTTTCGTCCACGTCCAATTGTTGTAACCATGATTTACCAAATAATAAATTCTTTTTTTCTTCTTATTTTTAGTTCTTTTAAAATATTTTTTAGGTTTAAATCCTATTTTAGTCTCTGAACTTTGAATATTGTTCTACTTTCGTCCTCAAACTTTAAAAATGTTCGTTTTAATCTCAAACCCCAAAAATTTTCAAAACTACTTGCCCAAGCCCTTGCTATTAAGATTTTATTGAACTTTTTAACAAAACAAAATGATTAGGTTACTAAATAATTAAATCTACATTTCAATTTTGAAAAATGTGGCAAAGCGGCTATTGATGAGGAAAAAACTCAAAAGTCATTTTTCGTTAAGATTTTGATCGTGCACTATTTGGACACGTCAATTGTTTAACATTTAATTTCACTCTCCATCTTGCTCAACACATTTAGAACCCAAAAAACACAAGCTCCTTCATATTTATGTTAAAAGAGTTAACAACATTTTGTCGGTAAAGACTAAAATATTAAAAAAGAATAGAACAAGATTCAAAGTTCTGAACAAATTAAGATTTTTTTTATTATTATTTTTCCAAAAGAGTTGAATCATTTTGAAATGAGAGGTTCCATCTAAGATATTTTCTTATATACTGACAAAACTTTCGAATATCAATTTTCTTAGTAAATTCTCTAAAATTCTTTACGCACAACACTTTGATGAACAGCAAATCAAAAAGGGAAAAAACATCTTTGATTGAATTAAGAACACAACGAAATCATTCGCAACAATAATACTGAAGAATCCTCCTATAATCTTTCAAAGCTGTTCAGATCGATTCAATTATCCGAGGCTTTCTAGTTCTAGTTAGGGATTCCGGCCATAAATCGATGAAGATGAAGAACGAAATCATCAAACACTTGACGCAAAACAGTAAAACTACAGAGGATATGTAATTGCTAAGATTTTGAAATCGATGAAGGAGCAATAGATATATATACAACATACTGAATTGGTAATTGAGAAAATCAGAGAGTAAATCCACAGCACAAGAAGAAACAGCACAACATTGTAAGAAGTACTAGGGATTCGAGAAGAGCGATGAAGGTCCATAACAGATCATCGAGAATTGAAAAATTAAACCACCTGATGTTCGGAGAGTTCCACTCGATGCTGAAGTTCGAGAAACTGAAATCCGGCCAACTGAACGACGCCGGCCGCAGCCACAAACCGAATTCCGGCCACCGGAAACTTGGCGCGTACCATCTCTGGCTCATCTCTCCGTCTACAGACCACTAAATTGACCACAAAGATATCTGCGGGACGAAATCGGATTTTTGTTCTTTTTATATATAAATTTATTGAGTTAAAATTACAATTATGACCTTTTAGGTATTTGGCCTCTAAATTATAAAAATGACACAAAAGATTGGTTAAATTACGGATTTTTGTAACAAATTGGTTTTTTATTATTATTTTCTTTTTCCTTCAAAAAGGACAAAGAAATTTGATTTTAATTAACATTAACGAATCATTAATTCATTGTTTAATTAAGCTATGTTAGTCTAAATTAGACATAACTCATTAATTAAAGATTATAACCTCAACTTTTATGTTGGTTGGTTCAGGAATTTCTCTTTTAATAACAATATCAACAGAAACCTAACTTAATTAGTTATTAAAAATAGTAATTACACATTATTGTTGGTCTATCATTGGTAGATTACACATTATTATTAGCACTAGTAGACATCACTTATTGACTTTGTTATATTTATAATTTTTTTAAAATGTTGTTATACACATGACTATTATTTCTAAAATTGCTACCCACGGTAATTATCCTAGTTATTATTAATTAAATAACGAAATTACCTTGAAATATATATATATATATATATATAAATGAGAGGGGAGACAAAATCATGATTGTCTAATGCAATAAAGAAAGGGGTGCGTTTCTTTATTATTACTATTTTTTAAGTATTGATTTATACATCTAAAATAATTTAAATTTTAAACTTAAAACTAATTCTAAATTAGTCTAAATGCATCCATTTAAATTCTTTATTATAATTTATTTAAATAAATTTAATCGAAAACTTATAATTACATCCATTAAATTTTTAAATGTTCATATACAAATCAACTATAGAAGTTTACATATGTGTTTGAAAACTAAAGTAGGTGTGATTTCTAAAAGTGATTGTAATAAATTATTTAAATTGACTTAATTTTTAATTTCTGAAAATCGTAAATTTTGAATTAATTATTTTGGATTTTTTCTTTCTTTTTTTTGTTTTTTTTTAAATCACAATATTGTCTCTCAACACGCAAACCATATGGAATGAGACTTAAAAAGGACAGGGTGGATGATGCAGCTCAAACATACCCACAGTTTCATACGTATTTACCAAACTACCCCTACATTATTATAGGATTTATTTGTGTATAATATTACATAATTTTATAAAATTTTGAAAAATCTCAATAGAAATGTTCCCTTTCAAACAAATATTTTAAATCAGTCAAAATATTTATTATATATAGTATACATTATTAATATTTTTTTATTATTTTCTTTTCTTTTCACGTCTAAATTTACGATTCAATCCTTGTGTGCGGAACGTAAATATGAAAAAATTCCTATATATATATATATAAAAAAAATAAATTAAACTATAATTTTATATTTGTTAAACTACAATAGTCCTGAATTTTCAGGTAGGTTTTAAAATAGATTATTTTTTAACTTTAAAAAGTTTTAGTTCAATTCTTATTCAACTTTGTTCAAACATACCCTTGAGATCCTTTTTAAGTTGAAATTGAAAAGTGTGGTACGGGCTACGGTGCGGTGATCCAAAACGATGAAGGAGAGATTGTCGCTCCTCAAACTATCTGTCAGCCGAAAGGTTTGACGGTGTATTGACTGTGTTTAAAAATTTCAAAATTAGTTTCGTAGATATTTTGTGTAATAAATACACAATTATAATATATGAATAGTTTCATGTATGTTTAAAAATATAGTTTAGTGAACAAAAACTCAATACTCCACATCTAACATGAGCAACATGTGAATCTTCTCTACCTTTGCTCCACACAACCATTTAACCTAATCATTCATCTTTAAATACAACCTTTGACAGCCAAATTCATAATTCTTTATTTTTTTTAAAAAAATTAAATATTATGTTTTGATTTAGTTTATAATATTTATTTTAAACTGCTAAATAAAAAAAAAATTAGAAAAGATATTTGCACCAGCCGGGAATCGAACCCGGGTCTGTACCGTGGCAGGGTACTATTCTACCACTAGACCACTGGTGCTCATGTTTTCTAATCGTTGAAAATTTACTAATATTTACAATTACAAAAAACCATAGTATGAAATATTTGCTATTCATTTCTATATATTTATCATAAAAAATGCAATAAATAGTAATAATAATAAACAATATAATGTACTGTAAGGGAAAGTTGGAAAGGTCACACTAGTAATTTTTATTTTTTGTTCTACTTTTTATTTTCTTACATATTAAATTTAAATATTTTCAAAAATTTTAATTATTTCACATTAAAACTTTATGTGTACGTTTTTCTTACTAATGTCGGAAACAAAACACTTTTATATTTTCTTTTTTAAAAGAATAATAAAATGTAGTTGTATTGTTAAGTTGTGTTCCTCGACAATCGTCTCACCCGTCGTTTCGACATTCCTTGACATGTTTGTTGTTGGTCATCCATCACCTTTGTCATTACCACTTGGCCTTTGTATTAAGATTGTCTGTCGGATTCTTAGCTCTTAAGATTATATAACATATAATGAATGTAATTATTTATAAGTGTTTTTATTATTAAATCGAATATCAATTTGATTTGGTTTCTATTCTTATTTTTTAAGAAAACGTGGTTCGATGTTCTAAATCGTGAACATCACAGTCAAAAGAACATTTAAAGAAAATTATTGTAAATGACAAAACTACATAAAATACTTATAAAATATTACAAAATTATAAATTCTATCAATGATAGACGCTAATACAATGATAGAGAAAGACTTCATCACTTTGTATCAATGTTACCGATAAACACAGATAGAAATTTATCAGTATCTATCTTTACTTATATAAAATATGAAAATTTACTATATTTTATAATATAAATTTACGATAATTTTGGGGCATTTTGACCTCGGACCCCTTATTATAAGAGAACATTTAAATGCATTAGAAGATTTAAATGCATTAGAAGAGAAGGTTAAAACTTAAAAGTACCTTTTGGATTACATATAAATGAAGCGGCAATAATCATACATTATTAATTCCCACAAGGAATATTAGAGACTCTTCAAAAACTTTGAGCCTCAAAATTCTATTTTTCTATACACAGAGAATCAGAGGAAGAAGAAAAACAGTCCCTCCAAAGAATCATCTGTTAGACGCAAGAAACATCTGTTAGTTTAATGGTTATGATTATTTGGTTTCGGATGCTGGCGATGGCGAGAGCACTTGTTTCCATTGGCTTTGCCGAGTGCACAAACGCAGTTTTGAAGAATCTCGTAATCCTCCTCCCAGAACAACAGAGACGCCTTCTCTGGATTCTCCAAAAGCAACTTCGATGTCAAGAAACCAGCGATGGTCCATGTTTGGAAGAGTCGTGATTGCTTGCCTATTAATCTTGCACTGCGCATATCGTAGTACTCGGGCCAACGATCAACTGATAGCTTTTTCTCAGCGACTGCAATGGCATTCCTTGCTAGCTCTGGCCTCCCCATCTTGATGCAAGCCAGTGTGAACTGTAAGTATCCACACAAAAAATGGTTAGCAATCAAGCTTTTGTTAAGAGTTTTAAGGTAAAAGTCCCTCACTCACCTGCCACAAGAGTGTTGGCCAAGAACCTCCATTATGATATGACCAAGGACTGCCAATAGGAAAAACAAAGGAAATGGTAAGTACATGGTTGTAAACATTTTTTGTTTCTGCTTCGAAAATCAAAAGAGGCTCACGTGTTCTTAGGGTCACTGCCAGTTATTATGCGCCATTCCTCGTACTCCATAGCTGGGAAGCATATCTTGAGAGGCATGTTAGCCACAAGATCATCCCATTTGGCTTCAATCAAGTTCAGAATGGCCTCATTTTGTTTTGGAGTCCCGAGTGACGACACAATGGACCAAAGATTCCCGAGCGTAAAAAACCTGAAGTCCATGTGTGCAGGCTGTAGATTGCCAATAAAGTAACCACCCTCCTCAGGAATCCAGTCCACCAGCCAACTAGGAATTTGTTCAGGATATATATTGAACTTATTTACAGCATCAGTAGAATATTCCTCTGTTTTGTAACGATAAATTTCGTTGATTTTGTTCTTATTGACCCAGTAATATTCTCGGATATGGAAGGAGAGTGCACTAAGTCTATTGTTGAGGGCAACCACCAAATTCTTAGTTGAGTCGTTGACAATCAGCATCTCTCTGGAGCAGCGTAAGGCCGAATAGAATAATGCCTGCAAAATGAATTAACTACATCAAGCAATTGCCTCCAAATGCTCTTTAACCATAAAGCATTGCTTTGTAAATGTTCTTGAACTAAAGATGCAAAACTACAAAGAACAATCAGTTATTGCTCATACTTGAATTTCAAGTGGGTGTCCATGAATCCCCATTCGTCTATCAATCATGCAGGAACCATCACTGACCAACAGAGTAGGAAACATGTCAAACCCATTCGTCAAGCAAAGATTAAGGATCAGTCTTATGCCTGTCTGTACATCGACTCGCTCCTGAAATGTGTAATCTCCTGTGATCTTTCCATAAGCTCTTAACAAAATGATCCACCACAACCCTGGAAGTAGGTATACACAGTAAAAAAGTTTCAAGCTCTATGACATGCGTAAAGTTGCATATTTGTGGAAGAAAACTTTTAAGTGAATCCATTGCAGAAATGACAAAGGAAAAAACAAAACGAAACAAAAATATGTTACCAGAGTCAACTGGTGCAACACGACCAATGGCAGATTCACCAAAATCAGGATCAAGAACTTCCTCGAAAGCTCCATCACTTCCATCAAGAGGTTGGCTTCTGACTTTGAAACTTGCTGGCATCAACCCTTGTCCAGGGCTGTAACAGTCGACAGTTTTCTCCCAACTCTAACCAACAACAGAGACAGTTGATTTCAATTCAAAGGACAAGAGGAACTTTAGTACTCATAAGTCGTTAATAGATATGAAACAGGATCATTAGGACTTCTAAAAAAAAGCTCTCTCAAAATGTTAGTGTGCTTCCACTTCAGGATAATTAGATGTTTAGGTACAGTAGATACAGATCATATCATGCTAAAGAAGACGCATCTAATAATTAGCTAAATTCACTTATTAATCACATCAAATTAAGGAGATCAAGTATCCATATAAAAGATGGGGACCATTATTTACATAAACGGAAAGCTCGACATGTAGGAATATACCTGTAATTGCAAGGTGTGAAGGAGAAAATTCTTGACAATCTCTGCTTCTCCATTTAACAAGAAGGCCAAGGCCGATGGAACAAAATCACGAACAAAGACCTGGTCGTAATTCAGTGGCTGAGCATCAGCTGGATCATTAGCAGCAACAGTTCCAACAGGATGTCCACAATAGAACACAACAGAGTTTCGAAGCAAGTCCCATGCCTCCTTTTCAATCTTGGACACCTCTCTCTCAACTCTAGAGTAATTAGAACGCTTCAAAGTACCCAATCCCTCAACCTCAGACACCTTTTTATCTTCCTTAACAATATCATGACCCGTCTCAATACTCTCAATCTCCAATGGCTTAACCTTAAACCCTCCTTTAATATAGATTGTGTCAAAACTCTTCTGTTTGACATGAGACTCCGCCGACGTCGATTGATTTCTAAAATCCGAAGCTACATTTGCAATCAAACACCTATTTCTACCACTGCTACCTTTATACAACCGATAACCATTAGAAAAACAAAAACATCTTCTTCTTAAATTATCAACAACCTGTACAGACCCTATAATTTTACACCCATTTGGCTCTAATTTCGAAAATCTACCGATCCTCTTATACTTTAGCTTGGGCGATGCGATTGTTCCAAACATCGAAGATGATTTGAAGCCAATAAGAATCCTACAAGGTTTGATGGAAGAAATTCCCAGAGAACTACAAGTATGCATGCTTATAACAAACTTCTTTAGATTCAACTAATAATAATCAGCTATAAATGGGAAGAAAATTAGGGTTTAGAGTACTTATATACAACTCTGTTAGTTCTGAAAAACCGAAAAAAACAGAGTACCTAACGTGTTCTTAAACGAATTTACAGATGAAAGATTGAATTTAAAGAAGTGAAAAATGAATCAGAACTTTTACTTACAGATTGATGAACGATCGGATTGAAATTGTCTGAACGAGAGAGAGAGCGTTTTCAAATTTCGAAAAAATCCCAATAAATACGGAAGAAACCTTAGCAAACAGGATCGCCTTTTATAGATGCTGGGGGTGGGAAGAAGGTGAATGGAAATTACTTTAATAGCCCTTCATATTTAACACGGCTTGTAGTGCCTGAAAGCTGAATTAATTTTGAAAATACAATAATACCCCCAGCATGTTCGACTACCTTCTGTCAGGGTGATGCTCCCAATTTATTAATTTTAGTTTTAAAGATATATCTTTTAAATTTAATTTTGGTCACAAAAATTAGTACTCGTGGAGTGTTGTTTTCAAGCCAAATCACTTAAAATCGAAATCTGAGTGTGTGAAGATAAGTGGTGAGTGACAAAATTACGTTGACATTCGACCGAAATGAAGCTTTTAATAGATCTCAAGAGGTAGAGATCACGAATGCAATCAACAGAGACCTAAAACTTATTTGAATTTTTCTAGTCAATAGATTTCAAATGATAAGAGAATATGTTTCGACTCTGAGAGAAGATCAACAAACTTCAGGAGATTTGACAAAAACGAGCATAGTGTTATCATTGAAGTCACGAGTAATAACAGTGATTTTCACTTCACTATTTAAGACCACGACATAAGAAACAAGTATAAAATGTATTTATATTTCAAGATTTATAAAAATAACAAATTGAAGAGATGTAGCAAGAATTAACTAAAATTTAAATTTTGAAATTGTAGAAATATAATGTTGGAAAATAAAAATAAGATATTTTTATAAAAACGATAAAAGCTGATGGTAGGTAATGAGACATTTGTAATGTGATGATAGGGACCTCTTTGAAAATATCAAAATTTAAATTGGATAATATCATAACTATTTTCCACGTATAAATTAGAAAATTCGTTCTTATTTATCTAATATATTTTATATCTTTTTAATTGAATCCCGTCAATAAGAAAAATTATTATTTGAAAATAAACATATAAGGATTAAATTACAAGTTTATCCTTTAATCTTATATCATTGTTGTATTTCTAGGTGAAAATTTGTTTAGTTTTAATCTTTATATTTTTTAACATCTAATTTTAGTTTTCGAAGTTTTAATAAATCATAAATTTAATATACGTTGCTAGATAATTGTTGATTTTCTCAAAATTTATTTTATTATATATTAACATTTTTACTACTAATTTTAGAAACATATTACGTACTACCGTTTCTTGCATAAAAATTATTATATTATTAGAAAGGTTATCATAAATCAATTTGTTTACTCAAACTTTATGGTATCACATATAGGCTCTTTTTTGTTATTTGTTTGTTAATGGCATCTTCGTCTTCAATGCCTACCTTAGATGGTCTCAACTCCACAAATATTACTATAATTCATGTGTAAAGTCACATCTCATCAACCCTGCCAACAAAGTATGGCTCATATTCACACTCCTCTCACACCACCGATTTCAACTCCTTTGTCCCAAATTTGTAACCCTACAAGTTTTGCGTTTTGCGTCCTCTGAACTTTAATATACCCCCTTTTTAGTCGATCTATAATTTGCATCCCATACAACACCACTTCATCAGAGAATGTGTTGGTCGAAATCAATTGATTGTTCGTTTTGTACCTTACAATGATCAATTGGTGGACATACTACTCGTTCAATTGTGCTGAGAAAGGTAATCACAAATTAATTTGTTTACTTAAATTTTATTATTTAACTAATTTAATAAAGTTCATTTTAACAAATTAAATTTAAGATTTATTAAAAACACATACACTTAAATTTGAATGGATTCTAGATTACATAAACCAATATAATGTGGGAACATTCTAATTGTCATTTAATAATGTATAAATAATCATAAATCGGGCAGGTTTTTTAGGTAAAAATTGGCGGGCGAAGTGGAGGGTATAATAGTCATATCACGCGTTACTAATTGGAACTGGATAAGATTCGTCAGTCGTCTGTCAGTGACGTGGAAAATAGTAAAAGCAAAAAAAATGTGTGGAAATCGAGAATGCCAAACTGGGCCCCACGTTACTTTTTATAAAAAATTATTATTATTATTTTCGTTGAGAGTCCGTCCAAAACCACCTACAGTTCGACACAGCTTGCTTTGCGTGTGCTGCAACGTGGCAGATTCTGATTAGTTTGTTACTCATCAGGTTGACGGGACCAATCAGGAACTGGATCGTGTTTCGTGAGTTGCGTGCAGGATATTAAATCCAAAGTCCACACGCCACGCACGTGCTTGAATTGGGCTTTTTGATTTTCTTTAATTGGTTGGGCTAATCCAAACCTATTTGTCATCTTTAATCGGCCTGTTTTTGGAATGTTCGAGGCCCAAGTACGTATACTGATCGGCTCAAAAAACTACTGGCCCGTTCAATTATAGGTTATAGATTTACAATAGAGTAAGTGCACTTAGTAGCAAGTTTTAGGGATAATTTGTATATGATTTATCATCGATAGACTCTTACCAACGATAATTTGTCATGTATATACTCTTATCACTGATACTCTGCAAGAATTGAATCTAAATTTTGTCATACAGCTAATTATTTTGAATTGTATTATATTTATAAATACTTTGGGTATGATTTGTATATTTGCATTTGTCCCTTTATATAATACATTTAAAAGAAAATCAGCCTACAAAAGTCTATACTTCTTGCCTACAAATGATCTGATACTATATATATAAAAAAAGGTATGAGGCAAGAATCTTTCCATCTCATTTTGCCATTACATCTTTTAGTAGTTTCAAAATTTAATTTTGTCATACTTTACATATATTTGAGTTGTAGTTGTTACATGCAAGTGATGTATTCTTTCGTGGACGTATTATGTTGAGTTTAGGAGGGGACATAAATGAATCTAAATCACATCTGAACGAAGGGGGTTACTATTCAAAGAGATTCTTAATGATATGAAAGTATGGTCAACAAAGGCTTAAAATAATTCAGGTATCAACAAGGTGCACTTTCCTTTTCAGTGGTTCAATTATAAGAACTTCAAAATAAAACGTGTTTAGCTTCAAGCAATCTTATGTTGAGTGATCTATTGGGAGTTTTTCTACATTGCATGAAAGTGAGGACAAAGTATGTTAAAAGAACCCTTGTTAGCTTGTGAAAACGTATTGCTTTGTGGGAACAACTTTTGCTTTAAAAAGTAATTAAAGATAGAAAATGACACATTCAAATTCTAGAGGATGCCCCAAGGGATTCAGGAGAATGTCGCCACCATCGGGTGTGTTAAATCCAAATTCCAAACCCTAGTACAAATTTTGGGTCTAACATGTTACATAAATGAATTCGATCACCACAATCTAATATTAGGGTTACGTTTGAACAGACAATTATTCCCTTCGATCCATTACAATTATTTAGGTCGAACTAGTTACGTTACACAAGATAGTAGTGTATCCTTTTATATATTGGTATAACTTAGACCATAAATTTGAAACACCATATGCTAAGAGTTATCATTGTGGAAACGTTGGTGCTTGAATCACGTAAATGAATAACTCTAAAAAAAAAAAAGAACTCATATTTAAAACTAATTAAACAATTTCTTAAAAAAAGAAAAAACCAAATAAATATTATAAAATTCCAAACACAAATAAATGTGGAATGGGTTTAGGGTTGTGGTGTGTATTTTTCGGCTTTGGTTGTAGGAATAAGAAATAATGAAAAATCCCACTTCACCCACTTCAAAATCAAATCATTTTCTCTCAATTTTTAAAAATCCAATAATTAAAGTTTTAAATTAAAAATAATATATTAATGTAATTTAGAAAGCGGGTTGACCCGTGTTTCGTGCTTCATGATCCAACAGCAAGTAAACGGGTGCTCTACTCACCCAACCAATAATGCGGCTGCTTCTTTTTTTTAAAAAAAAAATATTAAAAATATATTTTTAGAGAACAAATTAAATAAAAATATTTATAAAAATAGTCTATTGTGTACTGTGATATTTTGTTATATACAAATATTTTAGCAGTTTTGTTATTTATTTATTTTTTCTTATATTCATTTCGTTATTTATTTGAATAATTTGAGTAAGAATTTAGTCGTAAACACTTAAAATTACAATTTTAGTCATTGAATTTTGATCTCTTAATAGTATTTGGTCTCTATATTTTTTATTTTGGTCTCTATATTTTTATTTTGGTTTATTTGGTCCATATACTTCGAAAATATTCATTATATACTTTCAACTTTCGTTAATTTTAATCTCTATACTTTCAAATATTCATTTTGGTTTATATTAATTTCGAGTCATCTTTTGTCTTCGTACATTGAAAATGTGGCTACTTTGGTCCTTTTATTTTAACTTTTATTTAATTTTTAAGAGATTAAATTTGTCATTTTTTAAAAGTTTAATTAATAAAATAAGCTAAAGTAGAAAGTACAAAAAAATTCTGAAAGTCGAGAAACCAAAATAAACCATATTTTTAAGTATATATACCAAAATAATTGTTTTAAAATTATTTTTAGATCTATTAAACACAGAAAATGAAAAATGTAGAATTTAAATATAATAAATTAACTAATTTTAAAAATTTTAATATATTAAACTTTGTGACTCATATCCATTTAATTAATGGAAGAACAATCTTTGTGAATCCAGCACAACTCAAATTATACAACATTTACTATGTTATCGATAATCAATAATATAATTAGGTTATGTTTTATAACTCATTTGTTTTCTGTTTTTTATTTTTTAAGATTAATTTTTAAATAAATGTGTGTTTGGTTAATAATTCACTTTTTGATTTTTTAAACGAGAAATTTGTTTTTAAAATGACAAAGGAAAATATAAAATGAAAAAAAAAAGCTTTTAAAAGAAATGCATTTTATTTTTCTAAAACAAACACAAATCAATTATCAAACATATAAGGTTTTTGTTTTTAATAAACAAAAGTTTTAAAACAGAATTAAAACAAAAACAAAAAAATTGAAATAGTTACGAAATGAAACTTAGTTCTAAATGTGTATTGTTATATTTAGACGTGGACATGTATTAAAACTAAATAATATCTTTTTTTTCTCAAATTTAAATTTGACTAATTAATCATTTGACTAAACAAAGATAAGATTCGAAAACTTGAATCTATGCTAGAGGTACAACGCGATGAAATTAAAAGTTTGGGTAAAATATGAACGTATTCTATGTATTAATCGATATTGGTTAGAAAAGAGGACAACAAAGGTTGAGATCAACAACCTAGAACGATTGCAAGAACGAACGAGCTTTTAAGTTTCTTATATGAGTTTCAATATCTACATTGTATTTATTAATTATCCACTGCTTTTAGCTCGTATATGTGTTTGAATACAAATCCAAGCTACATATCGATACACATATGTACTTGAAGTCAAATGATTTTTAGATACGTTATTAGACATGTAATAATAAAGAAAAATAGTTACATAAACATTTATTTTCAACGAACAAACACTATCAAACAAGTTAGATAATAGTAAAAATTGTCCGGTTTGGTAACTAGTTTGTTTTTGTTTTTGTTTTTTAAAATTAAGTTTTTTTTTTCCATATCTTACAATGTTTTGTATCTTTCTTGAATACAATGGTTGATTTTTTAGCCAACTTCTGAAAACAAAACACAAATTTTTGAAGAGCTACAACTTGGTTCGGTAACCATTTCAACTTTTTTGTTTTTGTTTTTGTTTTTACTTTTTTGTTTATAAAAAACAAAAGTCATATATGTTTGGTAACTGATTTTGTTTTCTGTTTTTTAAAAACAAAATGTATTTTTTTAAGAGTTGACATAAACTTGGTGAGCCAAACTTAGGAATCATTTGGCCCCACCACCACCAACTTAGAAGTTGATGTAAACACAACTTCAACCTCAATAGTAAACTCTATTAAAGTTTATTTATTGAGTAATTCATATTCCCATCTTTTTCTACTTTTTACATTCATCTCGAAACTTCATTTTACTGTTTATCTCTACTTTCCACATTTATCGAGTAATTTTATTTTTTCTTTTTTAATCTACTTTTCAAATTTATGAAAGAATTTCATCTTAATTACAACTCTACACCCCAAACCTACTAACTCCAACCAAAATAAATTCTAAACTTATCAACTCTACCCAGCAAGTCAAACACCTCTCTTATATCTCTTGCAATGTGTCGAGAACTAACATAATATAGCAATGAAAAGAAACGTTATCAAACGAGACGAGACATAAGGAAGAAAGAGTGTTTGGTGTTGACACCAAATATTGGAGGGATTGTTTGTCAAACAAACTCAATAATAATAATAATAATAATAATAATAATAATAATAATGATGGTTGTGGCTATCACAATCCACCCAACGCCTAACATCAAGTAAATTAGCCACCCGAAATCAATGCAACCAAACAAGGAACTTCCAAATTGTTTATAGATTTTGTTTTCTACAACTCTTTTTTGTTCTTTTTTTGTTTACGTAACAAAAAGGGATTGTTCGTTTATTATTGCTTTCGACTTATCCTAACGAATCTCGATCGTTTTTCTTGTCTTATACGTGTCATGTTTAAAGTTTTATCACGTTTATTCAATTACACCTTTTTCAAATAAGTTAACCTATTACCATAAGTCACGTGATAACCACGAGTGAAGGAAAGGGGTAAAGTGTTGATATGTTTAAATTTACCTTAACTCATCAACTTAAACTCGTGCGACAAGTAAAATTTTGGAACAATAAATAGTCGGAAAACAAAAAAGTTAGTCATGGAAATATATTCTTATCATTAATGATGGGTTGAAAAGGCAAAGTTTTCTTTTTCTACGAGTTAAAAAGAGTTTTTTCTTCTTTTCTTTTACATTTTTTTAAAAATTTTATGTACATTATACTTACACGCTCAAATAAAACATATGGATACATTTTAAGACTAGAATTCAAAGTATTATTACGATTCACTAATCTATGTGTATGTGTATATCAGACATCATTAAGTTTATAGTGCTTGTCAAAGTGATTTTTAACTAATATAAATTTTAAAATTTAAACAACAAGATGAATGAATCGAGTCAAAGTGATATCGCACATGGGATTTTATAGGTAGGAGGATCGAAAATGTAGTGTGTGTTTCTAATTGGAAGGATTTTTTTCTTTAACACAAATGTAAATATTATTATTTTATATGATTGGCAGAGTAGCCTTAGTCACAATGCACAAAAAAAGAAAAAAAAAAAGAAAAATTAATAATAGTTCAATAAACAAAAATCGCTTTTTTTTTTTTTTAAAAAAAAGGAAAGAATGGATAAGCATTGACGGTTGACTCACTGTAGAAAGGACAGTAAGGGAACATATGAGGAGCACTAGTATAAATAACCCTAATTTTAATTACTTACGATGTATGTGTTTATTTATAAAAGTCAACATAAACCTACCCGATTCCCGCATTAAATGTATATACTATCAACTTTAAGGTAGAATGTTTGTCTTTCTCTAATTTTAAAATGGTCGAATAAATTTCATATATATATATGTATATATGTATGTATGTATGTATATGTATATACACACGAAGTTGACTAAACATCTTGATTTCTGAACTTTTCAATTTATATATGTTTATTTAATTATAAACATTAAGAAAATAGGCTAATAAAATCATTTTAAAAGTGCCTATTACATACATAAGGCTAAAAGTGTAATTCTTAAAACCTATAAACTAAATTGAAACAGAACTCAAAAGTTCAATAATAAACCAAAATGAGCATTGTTCAACAAACATAATGCTTATACTATCAACTTTGAAGTTAGAGATTTAATTCTCTCACCTTACATTTAAGAAAAACACTTAAAATCTAATTACGTAACGTTTCAAAATCTATAAACCAAATGGAAATAAGACGTTGAATAAGATATTTTTTTTGGAAAGTAAAAGAAAACATAATGTGTATCATTTAAACTCTTTAAGCAAAAACAATATATTTCATATATATATATATATATATATATATAATGATGAAGAAAAAGAAAGGAACAAATAAGGGAAAAACAAGCGTCAACTTTTTGTTTTGCAGCCATTAGCCATAAATGAAATATTCAACTTTGGTTGTGTGTGGCCGCCATTGATGCACACCTTTCTGAAACTGATAGCTCACAAACTCCCATTACCATTTTCTTCAATTCTTCTTCTTCTTCTTCTTTTTATAATTCATTTTCATCCCTTTTCTTTTAATTATTTCTAACTTCAATATATATATATATATATATATGTATGTATATATATATGTATGTATATATCGTTTTCAATGGAAAGCCTTCCACGGAAGTCCAAAGCCCACAAATATGCCGTCTCTTCATCTACTTTCCTCCCATTTTTCCTTTCCTTTACTTCTTTACACATATTTCTCTCCTTTTCAAATCTCTAACTTCTCCTATTTTCCAAATCTTTTCATTTTGCCTTCTGGATGTCAACTCTCTTCGGTCTTTAACACGTGTCCTTTTAAACCTTTGACTTATTAATACACGTTACGTTTCTTTTCAAAACTAACCAACAATAAAAAGATCCTTAACATACATGTTCAGTTCATCGCTTTTTGGATTAAAAAAGGTAGATTAAGGTATATTGTAAACAGTGTGAGATCTATATATTTTTTTAAAGTGGAATCTTTAACATACTCCTCCCTTATGTTCTAAACCCTAAACCCTATAACGAGGTTTCCACATTTTTTAAGTTTGATATGTCTTTTTATGAAAGGCAGTGCAACGATTGAGATGAATGGATTCATAATTAGAAGAATATATTAAAAAAAATGAAAAAAAGTGATCAAGAACCACAATGTTGAGAATGTGACCAAAGTTTTTTATTGGCTAAATAAAAGAAATAACATAGGTTGACTTGACAATATCTCTACTGATATGAAGAACAAGATCATTGACTGACGTGACTAAATAATTTCACACACATTCGAATTCTAACTTTATTTTTGGATTTGATTTTGTCTTTACTTACCAAAGGGATGAGGGGTTTAACATATAGTTTAAAAATTGAATTTATTGTTTATATCAAATTTACTTCAAGAGGAAGTGGGTATACCCAAAAGACCCAAAAGACAAATAAATAAGATTGAAATGAAAAATAATTAAATTATATAAAAATAATCTCTAACTTTTGAATTTTGATATTAAGTTCAAAACCAAAGTTACATACATACATATAAAGTAAATTATATAAATTAAAGTGATGGCTGATGAGTAAAATTTGGAATACGTACGTAATTACAATTTATTATCTTAAAATCATTTAGATAAGTTAATTGTTATACAATTTATTATCTTAAAATCATAAGAATTTTCCTTAACTTTATGTCCAATGACACTATCAGAACGTACCTATGGGGACTAGCCTCAGAACGAGGTAGTGATTCTCCGATTAGGCAAAAAAATTGGAAAAAAAAGTTCCTCGTGAGCTAAATGATGATGGGGATAGAGAATGCATTCGCGATCCCGCCCACCCCTGTAACTCTATTTATATATTATTAGTATAGTTATGTAAGGTTATTTTATTATTATTATATAAATATTACATTTAAATTTCAAGTTTGATCGTTTATTGGTCAAGATAATGAATAGGTTTATATTAAATATTTAAATTTTGATTATATGCGTGAATAATTTGATTTATGTTTATTTCTTTCTACTAAAAATTTGATTTGTTTTTTAGGTCAAAATTTGACTAATTTATCTACAAATTCAAATTGTCATATAATAATAAACATAATAAACAATTTAGTGATATAGTTACTTATTTAATTAGAATTTTTTATCTTAGTGATTTAAATTAATTAGTTTTTTTTCAAAAAAAAACTAACGAAAAAAATTATCCGTAGGAATTCGATCCCTACCAAAAATTTCTATCTCGATCCCATAGAAAATTTCGATAAGCATGAAAAATGAAATGGAGAGCAGAAATGAGAACGGAAAATGGCATCCGAGCTCCACCTTGTCGTAGGATATCTCCCATGGATAGTGGGAAAATAGTAAATAGAAGGAATGTTAGGCCCCTGAGATGAAAGAAAATGAAAAAATGGGGATTGAGAGTTAAGATAGACACGTGAGATAGTGGATGGATGGGGCAGCACAAGGGTTTGGATCCTCCAGGACGGACCCACCAACTACTTGACTGACAAGTCAGTTTTTTAAGACGGTCCCGTACGACATTTAAAAGAATGATCGGAGCCCACGTGTGCAAACCCCATTTGCCACGTATGCGTGTTTAAAGCGTTGGACTACAGTTGTCACATTTCTCACTCAATATTTTTTTTAAAAAAAAACAAGTTTATTAAAGTATTATTTTCCTCCCCTTTATTCTAATTTTAGATTAAATTATAAATTTATTAACAAATTTCCCTTTTTAAAATATATACAAAACTGTTAAATATTTTTAGTATTTTTTTATTTTTAAAAATGTCCCTTTTTTAATATATAAATGTTATAATTTTTTTTTGTCTTTTTTAAAATTAGAAAAAGACCAATGAAAAACACTTGAAATTTTTAGTTACTTAATTACGATCCATTAATAACCGTTCATGCATAAATATATTCACATAAAATATACAATACCCTACATATTGACGAGAATTTGATGTTAGCAAAACCTATTAAAATCTCGATAATTTAATTTTGACTTTTTTTTCTATTCATGACAATTTTTCATTCAATAACATATTTGAAAGACCTAATTCGCTATATTTTCAACTTTTCGTTTAACTTTTTCTATTATTAAAATGTGATTTTAGAACTATTAAAGGAATTTACTTGAAAAATAATTGATACATGAACACAAATTCGTACCCGGATTGAATAGGAATAATTTCTTTTGAAAGTATAAAGTTTAGATCAAGTTTTAGAAAAAAAAAAAAGCAAAAGTAAAGTACTATTTTAATTTTTTAAAAATGATTAATGTGTTTTATTTTTAATATATATTTAAAATAATTTACACGTCATAGGTGGAGAAGAAAACGGGGGTGTTTCAAGTGTTGCGGCTGTCAGTGCTTCTATTGAGGAAGCCTAATTTTAAATTCAATTTTAATTTGTCAGTGTGTTTTCGTTTACACGTGGCAGTTGATGAACAGATTAGAATTTTAGGACCACTGACAAAATGGGTTGGTTTCGATGCACGTGGCTTACGGAAGATACCCCGCCGCCATAACCAATCACCCCCCCCCCCCCCCCGCTCCCCTTTTTTTAGTTCTTCCATTTCATCACGTTTCGACCTTCCCTTTCGCACGTGCCCACACCTTCTTTTATTTTTCTTTCTTTTTTAACTACTTTATTTTATTTATTTGGTGTTTTAGTTTTCAAAATATATTATTATTTTTTAAATTTTAAATTTAATTATTTAGTATAATTAGAGATACGAAAATTTCAAACTCGAGTTACAATCGCGTGTTAATAACATCTTGAAGCTTGTAACAATAACTTTGTACGTCAACTCTAAATCTTAGTACCACTTATTTAAGGTGAAGATTAAATATAATAAACTTTGGGAGGTTAAAATTTAATACAAGGAAAAGAAAATAAAAAAGAAATATATTTTTCTTGTGAAAATTTGTTCTTGATTGATTACGAGAACTATTTTATATATGTGAGGGTGTAGCTATTTTCTCAAATGTATGTTAATGCAAGTTACTGCTATATACATTATGTAACGATTTATACGATTGTACATTGTACAATTGATTACTATAAAAAATAATTTAAATATTTTTAGGACAAAAAAAATCTTCAATGAAAGCTTCCCACAACGTATAATTTATAGAGAACAATTTTTATTTTCTAAAATCTTATGTTTATTTGTCTAGTTTAAACATTTGTTAATACAAAAATTACGTAAAAAAAGATTAAATTTTCTGGTCCCAACTTGTTTGAGGGAAAACTTATAACTCTATCCAGTAAGAAGAAAAAAGACGATCCATATAGAAAAATGACACTTTTATCCTTTTTGTTTACACACTTCACAACGAAGATTAAAAAAAAGGTCATTATTACATATAAAACAAACTTATAGTAAAGCATATTATACATGAGGGTGGGGATAGAAAGAAATATTGATAATTTATAAGGGTTAACAATGTGAACAAGTAGTAATAAGAGTGCAACTTTGAGGTAGCAATTTGCAAATAAACAAATAAAACAATGAGACATATAGTACATAGGTGGCATTCATTAAACATGATAAGAACATGTCTTAACTTTTGAAAAATTGGCCCAATAATATATAATATAATGTATACGACGAATGAGAGAGTGCCACGTCAGTGGAATGAAGGGCCTTTTGGCAAAATCTAGAACATTTGGGAAAACTTTTTTTTTTTTTTTTGGTTTGGTTCAATCCCTGTGGACATCAATATCTTAATTATAAAATTAAGATATTAATTATTATTTAAATATTTAAAAGTGGAACCAATTATTCACGTCTTTCATTATTTTAATTCAACATTATCTACTTACACAAACACAATATATACTTCCCATTATGAAAACATTTACATTTTAAATGTGATTAAATTACATATGTAACCTTCTTTGTAAAAGGGTTTTCATCCATTTTTTGTTTCGTACTTCGTCATGGTCGAGGTCGGTTTGAACATTTACTAAATCGACTATAGTTAGTTCCATTTCGTTTGGTCGAAAAATCGATTCTGATCGATCGATGCTCACCCCTATCTGCAACTTTTAAATACACATTTTCTAATTTAGCATTGACGTGTGATATTCGAATCTCAATCCTTATAATTATTTTATTGTTGTTTATCATTATTTTGTAAAGGAGTATTTTTTTCATTGATCCTAGCTAAATGGATACAATGCCTATTACTTCCTCTAAAATGAAAAGTTTACACATTTCATGTTTCGATTGTTGTTTCACAGTTATTTCACGCCTCGACTATTTACAGTTTACTCCAAATAATACAAATCATAAGGTGGATCAACTCATCCACTATACTAAATATTGTTCATTCATTGTTATGTCATGTGTTTGTACTTATGTTGTTAGGATAAGTATTGTTCATTCATTATTTGCTATATCGTGTCAAATCAACCAATAACAAATTTCAAGTTCACTATATCATAAATACACAAGATGAAAATGAAAGTTACTAGCTCATTAATAATTTTCTTTCCTTATGTACCAGCGCTATAACGACGAATAAGTTGTTTTAGGATACCAATTGACAATGCCTTTAAATTTGATTGTTAGACGACTCTCGTGATATAATAAGTACTTGGTGTGAGTTTTTTCAAGCTAAAATATCATTTTGGTATGTGTAATTTAAATTTTATTCTATTTTAGTTCTTGTCATTCTAAATGTCTAGATCAAGTTTTCATACTTTCCAACTAATTAAAAATTTTAGATAATTAAAATTTATTCAAACTAATTAAATTACAACGATAATTTGTATGCAAGAACACAACTCGGTACATATATTTCAAAGTGTTATAGGTGAATGTTGATCATAGAGATTTTTTTAAATGTACAAAATTAAACCCGAAACTACTATTGATATATGAATTATTTTAGAGATGTTTTTAAAAATAATAAAATAAGTCAACTTATTTAAGACCGCGATAGTCATTTATCACTCTAGTAGTAGATAAAATTTTATTATATTTGTACATATTTTTAATAATTTTATCATTTAAAACAATTTTTAACTTTTTCCAATATTTTAAGAGTTTTTTTTAAACTAAAAATATAATTATGTAAACTCAAAGGAATTTATGATGGAGCCATAAATTA
Organism: Cucumis cinereus; assembly: GCA_037974625.1. Classification (NCBI taxonomy): domain Eukaryota; kingdom Viridiplantae; phylum Streptophyta; class Magnoliopsida; order Cucurbitales; family Cucurbitaceae; genus Cucumis; species Cucumis cinereus. Next base: position 5,998,579 of record JBBPDJ010000020.1, read on the forward strand.
ATTATTTTAAAGATAAGGAAAGTGGGAATGAAGAAGTAGCTACCTAAGCTAGCAGCCTACCACTCCATTGATAGTATAGAAAGAACAAATTTAAAATAAAATAAAATAAAAATAAAAAACCCTCAAGATTCAATTATACAAATTCCCCCAAGCCCCCAATAATTGGAAATTTAAAGAAACACTTTTTAAAGAGAAAAAAAAAAAGGAAGAACAATCCAAAAAATTGGATCCTGTTCTTGGTAAATTCCTATAATTCTTCTAATTTTTTTCAGATCATGATCTTCAGCTCTACAAATTATGTATATTTTTTCCTTTTTATTTTCATTTTTTGATGCTGTTAATTCAATTGCTGCTGCAAGAACCAAAAGTAATCAGCTCCGGCGCCGGCACCGGCACCGGCACCATTCCACAAGCTCTCCGACGTGTCAACACCGCCGTCCCCCGCCATCCACTGGCAACTACTCTGCTCCATCGCCTGAAAATCCAATGTCCCCTCGTTAAAGAATCCACCCGCCGGACTCTGCAACGGCGCCACCGCATCCTGCCCGTAACCCCCTGGGAAACAACTAAAATTATTGTAGCAATCCGTCAACTCCGACACGGATGAAACCTGTGTCCCGTCGGAAGAACCACCACCGCCGCCAGAGCTAGAATTATCCGACGTGTAACTCGGAGTTACCTGTGGAGTACTGGCGAAATCATTCCCACCGTTCATCATCACCGCCGCCGGCGTCGGAGTCACCGATCCGTACGATATACTGCCGTTGACGGTAGCGGAAGCGGCGGAGGACACGGCGGCTGCCTGAATCCGTTCCACGAGACGCGGCATCCATAGATATCGCATGGTATCCTTGAATTGTTTAGAGTTAACGTCACATTTCAGCTGTTTTGCGTGCTTCTGAACCCGAGTTCTCCAATAATTCTTTATCTCGTTATCCGTTCGTCCAGGTAATTGTTGTGCAATTTTAGACCATCTATAGAAAAAATCCAATAAAAATTCTTTTCACTGCTTTGCTATATACGAATAAACACACATTTCGCGAAACGAAAAAAGTCGACGTACCGATTTCCCCAACGGGAATGAAGTTCGAGGATTAAGAGTTGTTCTTCAAGTGTAATGTTTCCTCGGCGGACATCCGGCCGGAGATAGTTCAACCAGCGTAACCGGCAGCTTTTTCCGGTACGTTTAAGACCTGTAAAATCAAATTACCGATTCAATTACATATTCAAATGTGAGACGCGATTGATAAAAACTCAAAAACAGAGGAGGAATCGGTTACCGGCGCAACGAGCAAGGGAATTCCAGCGGCCGTCGCCGTGATTAGCGATGTAATTGATTAGAATAATATCTTCTTCCACCGTCCACGGTCCTCGTCTAAGGTCGGCGTCATCGTCGCCGCCGTTTAAAGTACCGGAATCAAACATTTTGTCTTTATTTCCGTCCATTTTCCGGGAACCAGCGGCGAGATTGATGTGATTTTTTTTTTCGATCGGAGGTTTTTTAGAGAGAGAAATGGGGAAAAGAGGGCTACGGAGAGGACAAGAAAGAAATTGGGGTGGTTTTATAGATAGGGAAAGTTGAGGAGGTTAAAGTGTGAGAAAAGGAAAAATTAAAGGGGGGAAAGCCGCAATAAGGGAGTTTAATTAATTAATCACTTAATTACCACTTAAACTCCATTATTAATATTAGTTAATGGCTACTCTTTTTTTCCCTCTCTCGAGTTGTACATTTTGACTATTTTTAGCTTGTTTTGAAAATTGAGCTTTGTTTATTTTATTTCTTTTTAATTTTAATTTGGTAACTGAGATTATTTAAATATCATAATGATATCCGTATTAAAAACTCGAAATCAAACTTAACAAATGGTATTATTATATTTTTCAAAATTAGTTTTTGTGTGAGCAGTTTAAGTTCAATGAACGGATTCAAAAGTTTATGTTAAGGACAAACGTTCATAGTAAGATTAGGTTAGATACGTTATTTAGCTTGTGAACATTTGAATTTGCTTATACATACGGTAACTTTAAAATTTATTTTACAAGTCTATAAATTTATCTGATAGATTTAAAAACGTTTAATTTTATATTTAAATAGATCACTCATTTTTAATAATTTATCAAATTTAACGAACCATTTTGACTTTTTTTTTAAATATTTTTTTACATATATATAGATATAAAACATAGTTTACATAGACTAGAGAAAGAGTTTCATATGTATAGTAAAAAATATAAATACATATAAAACATATCACTTGAGTTGTCGGTATGTTTAGCATAATTCAATAGTGTAAACTTGGATGTTCAATTCACCCATTGTATGTATTATTAAAATAAATTATTTTAGACTGTCTCAAGTGTTCAAATGTTAATGTTTATTTCAATACAATATAATAGGGATGTAAATTTGAATTTTTAACCTCAAGAGATGTAGTACATATGTTCTATTGAGCTATACTTACTTTGACATTAAATAAATTTATTTGATATTCTATTATCAAACGATTTTCTTCGAGTTGTAAATTTACATATATATATATATATATATATATATATATATGTATATATATATATATAATGAACGAGTCAATTTAAATCTTAAAACTTTTAATTCCATCAAATTAAATAACTTAGTTCCATCTCAACCAAATTAAAACCCTACCAATGGAGCAACTCACAAAGTACACAAATTCAATCAAACAAAAAAGTTCCACTGAAAATTACAAAAATGCCCTCGAACCTAACCCCAAGTCAAATAATAGTAATAATAAACCTTAAATACAACCAGAAGAACTACAACATTCAAACTAGTTTCATCTATCTCCAAAATTACTAACAAACCATTCATCAAACTTAAAATAAAATTGCAACTTCACTTAACAAAGGCAATTAAACCCTACTCATCTATAAGTCGTTACGTACGATGAAATTAAAACGCCATCGTCAATATTAAACACCATCTCTAAGTCGAGCGTCAAGAGTAAAAATATATATATATAAAAATAAACTTTGTTGGTCTTAATTTTATTTCAAAGTCGGTAAGTTAGTGTACATGTTTCTTCCTCCTACCACACCTACATGTGAATCTCATGTATTTGAAACAACAATATTTCGATACGTTAAAAAAAATATATCGTGTTGAAAATTCTTATAAAATGAATGAAAAAAAAAACCATATAATTTAAACTCTAAAAACGATAATATGGCTACATAAAATTTTTTAAATAATAGTAATAATAATAATAATAATAATAATAATAAGAGGAATTATAATTGAAAAAAAAAAAATTCATCGACTATTGGCTCTATAAGCATAGGGTCGTGTGGCCGCAAAGGTTCGAACAAATTTACGGCTCATTGGCTTTTTTATTTTTTTTATTATTTTATTTTATTTTCTCCCAAAACTACCCTCCTCCCCCTCTCCCTAACCCAATTCTTTTATTTTATTTTTAAGTTTTTATGGCCCATTTCTATATAAATTGCATTATTTAAATATTATTTTGATTATTGAAATTTAAATCTATCAATTTTAGTTTTTAAACCTTCAAAATACCTATTTTAGTGTTTAAATTTTAAGTTTATTTCATTTTAATCTTAAATATTCAAAATATCTATATAAGTCAATTAACTCTTTTTGAAAAGATCATTCTATTCGTTATTATATATGGTTTTTCATCTAATATCTACGTCATAAATCGCTCGTCTCTAACTTAAAATTATGCACGTCGCTAGTATGCATATTCAAACCTATGTCATTAATTTCTTTAAAAGTAATAATAATAATAAAAATAAGGATCAAAACGAGTGTATTTTAAAACGTCGTGTACTAAAATAATTTAAAAATATATCGATCTAAACATAATTAAAGTTGATGTTAAGAATTAAAACAATTTTCAATGCTCCTAATATACGTGTATTTGTTTTCTCTTTTAATTTTGTAATTAGGAATGCAAAATAGACAAAAAAAAAAAGTTATATAAAAATTTTATATATAAGGAAAAACAAGAAGTCAATGTGGTTAAATTTTAAAAGTTATATGGTTGTTAAATTTAAAGTTTGTAGTAAATAATAGATATTTAATTAAAGTAATAATAAAACCATATATTAAACTATATTATATTAATGTTATTTTATTACAAAATGATGTTTTAAATATAACAAAATAAACAAAAATATTCACAAATATAACAAAATGGCGTTATCTATTAGTGATAAACATTGATAGACTATTATAAAAAAAAATGTATTTTTGTGTTTTAGTGGTTTTTTTTATAAAATATAAATAGTTTGTTTGTTTTAATTATTTTTGAAAAAATCTCAATTATTGTTAGGCTCTATCTAATTAGCTCCTACCAGGAATATGGTCTATCATTGTTACACTTGATGTTATGATCTAAATTGTGTTACATTTACAAATTATTCGGTATTGTGCTATATATGTCAATACTTTGAATCTAGGTTTTTTATTTTCATTCACTTAACATCTAAAAAGACAATGTCAATATAATTATTGTTTGAGTTAAGCTCACTTTGGTAATGCACCACTCCTTTTCATTTATATAAGAGTCGTCGAGCTCTTTTGACTTGCAACCACTTAAAATATCTCGAACAATTTTTATCAAAAGAGTTTAAATAAAATTGAGTTTTCTTAAAAAGCATTAGTCAAACTAATAAACAGAAAGTGATTTTTAACCATTTTTAAATTTCTTAAAAACATGTTTTTATTTTTAAAATATTTGTTCGAAGTTAATTTTAGACCTAATAAAAGTGATTTAAACTATTTGAAAACTACTCTTAAACATACGTCCTTAGTAAAGTTAAGTCAATCAATCTAGCAAATTATTATTAACGTAGATAGTGATTTGCTTTATTAAGATCATAGACAATATGATAATAATAAGACTTAATTCGTCGATAATTATAATTAATTAATAAATCTAAGTCCATACTTTATTATTACTATTGATTGATATAAATCATGATAGACATATATTATCAGTGTCTTTCATATATGACGGTCTATAATTAATAAAAAGTAAAATTTTGTTATATTTATAAATATTATCAACAATTTTGCTATATTTGTAAAAGTGACACTCCGAAAATGTAATGATCAACGATAATTTCACTAGTCATTAGTAATTAATTAATTAACAAGATAGTTGTAAGAAAGAAATGGTTGAAAGACCACCACGTAGATCTATTAAGATACAAATCTTTTACTTGAAAATAAAAGTTGGATTTGAACACTAAATATTTTCATTAATTTTCTACAAATTTTTATTTAACAACTAATTTCTTCTTATTATTATTTATTAATATTATTATTGGATTGACTAATCACATAAAAATATCCCTAATTTGTAAATAATATTTTTAAAAAAAGTGTCTCTTAAATATCATTTGTTGTACTCACACATAGACTATAGATTATAGGAGGCTAATATACTTTTTTTTAGTAGCTTCTAAATTCTACCCTTCTAGTGTTTAATTTCCATATTTAATTAATTAACCCTATCCTCTACATAATTTAGGTTCTTTAATCGAAGTTAATTTATCATATAATAAATACAAATTGTTGTGATAATAATATTATATATATATATATATATATATATATATATATATAATATAATACAATATAATATAAGGTTGTGGAGTGAATAAAGTTTTTTTTTTTTTTTTACAAAAATAGAGAGAATATATAGAAAAGCCTAATATTCTATGGGCATGATGGTCACGTGCTAAAACCTTTGTTCTATTAGTTCACTGATTTCTACACTCTCTCTCTCTCTCTATATATTAGCCTTTAAGTTGTTATTTTATTTTAAATTTTGTAACAATTTAGTTCATAAAATTTTGTTAAAATTGAATGAATTTCTTAGGTAGGGAGATCAATAAATTAGTGAGATAAAATATGGTTCCAAACTAACGTATTTTATAATAAAGATATTTTCAAATATAACATAATTAATTAAAATATAGCAAAATTTTAGATTTAATGATAAATATTGATAGACTTCTATAAGTGTTACATTGATATACAATAAAAATCTATTTAATATTCATTCGTGTTTACCATCCTAAACCCTATTGATAGAATTTAAAATTTTATTATGTTTTATAAATACTTTCAAAAGTTTAATTTTATCATTTACAATAATTTTTTTAAATTACTTATTTTAAAAAATATTGTGTAATACAAATGATATTTGATATGAACTCTTGTCCTTCTTGGAATGGTTAAATTAAAATAAAAAAAAGATAAACAATAGAAAATTTTAACCCTAACTCAAGTGTGAACAAAATCAAAATTGTCTTTTTTTGAAATTATAATTAATTTGATGAAATCCCATTAGGAATATGCTTTAAAATATTAATAAATTGGATAGGCAATGATAGCAAAGTCATTTTCAAGAGGTATCATCATATAAATATTAGCAAATACCATATTAATTATTAATTACTATTTCCTAATCCAAGAATATATTCGGAAACAAAGACCATATAATATCTACAAAAATCATTATTATATTCATAGTATCATTTAATAAATTTTCAATCCATTTTGAGATATTTTTAGAATTAATTAATTAATCAAAATATGATAGCGTGTAAGAAGAAAAAGGTTGGTAGAGAAAATCTAGAACATTTTTTGTCCTACTCCCTCAAAGGGAACTAAAATAAAATTAAAAATGATAATCATAATAAAATCATAAAATCCACCCTTATAATTATATCTTGTATTTCAAAATTAATTCCAAATATTCATATGATTTATAAATTTGCAAAATCATATTCAATTAATTAGATCAATAACTCCATATATAATTGATTTTTTTTAGAAGAATACACTTGTAAGTTCTCTACAGTTACATTGAAGATTTAAAATATCAATGTCGACAGAAACATCAAGAACTTAATTTTATGAAAATATTGACGACAATGGATATTTTTGGAAAATTATAAAACAAAATGGATATTTTTGAAAAGTTATAAAACAAAAAATTCAAAAAATATCAAATTCTCCATACTTAAACAACGTAAGAAGATTGAACCATCAACTTTAAAATGAAAATAATATTTTATTTATTAAGTTATAATTATACTGTCGTCACTGTAAAATAAGATCCACCTAAGTTACATGTTTTTTTATACATTTAAGCCAAAATAGTCTTTAAGCTCGACTCAAATTCAACTTTCAACCATTACAACTAACCCCGCATCTAACTTATTGAAACAAACGTCACATCACAAACGAAAAATTTAAATCAATAGAAATTTTAGTGCTCTTACTAATACGGTTAAATGTGAACTGATTCGAAATAAAACTAGATACGAATCAAATGAGACTTTTAAAACTAGAGTACGAACAAATAGATCAAAACTAACGTAAGCTAAGAGATTCGTAAACATATGGATTTAAAGATAAGATTAAAATGTGGAGAGCAATTAAAAAGAAAGGGGAAAAAGAGCATATTGTAATGAAAATGAGAGTTAATAAAAAAGGACTGAATTGGAATTTTGAAAATTCAAAGGAAAAGCCGATTTTTCAGGATAAATAGCTTTGACTTAGTCAAAGGACGGTGTGTTTGGGAAGGGAAAAAAATATTTATATTTATATTATTATTATTATTATTTCTTCCAAGAATTTATCTGAAGCGTCTTTGACCCAAACACGTCATTGTTTTGTTAACTTAAAATTATTTAAAATTATTAATATTTTTATTTGCTTCTTCATCCCATTTTTGACCTTCAACGCATGCGTTTTTTAATTAATATTTTAAATCTCACTTTTCGCATTTCTTGACCATTATACCCTCCTAAACCCTAAAATAATTAATTAAAAATTAAAATAAATTAATCGTATTGGGATAAAACTATACGTAACTATGTTGGTTTCTAACTCTACATACATCGTACTTAATGATATTTTAATTTAAGATTCAATTCTACCATAGTGTTAGAATGTGACGTTTATTCTGCTTCGATGACTATTTGATTTTTTTCTTTAAAAAAATTAATTGTTTATCTAAATTTATTTAAATTGTTATCATTAAGGGTGAGCATGATAGACCGAAAAATTGAGAGAAATTGATCAAAGTAGATTTGAGAAAAAATTCAAATTGAGAAATTTTAAAAAACTAAACTGGCTAACAACAGATTATAGTTGGTTCGGTGGTGGTCTAGTCGAGTAACGACTCCGATCGATTGATGATTATCCTAACGAGTTATCACCGGTAAATTCATAAGAAATAGATTTGTAAAATAGATATTTGGTTAGTTCTTTAAATTTGATTTAGGTTATAAAAATATTTGTAAAAAGATAGATAAATAAAAGAAAAAAGAAATTCATTGTTAAATTGACAATTGTTTTTTAGCTAACAATTTAACCGAGATTTAAATTCATTTACAAAATTTGACTATTAACAACCTATTGCTATATGTAATGATATTATGTTTCTATTCAATTATATATATATTTTTTTTTTGGAAAAAAAAAAGTAATAATGGCCAATGATTTAAAAAAAACAAACTTTTAGAAACTAAAGTCAAAAGTTTGAAATTTAAGGGGGAAATATTATAAAAATATCAAAATAGAGTGACTAATTAAATATAATTTAAAATTTTATTTAAGATTTCATTTTTTTTTTCAACTTAGGAATGTTTTAGGTATCCATACTAATCCTAAAGCTATGATTTAGTTCATAAATTTAATCACAAAACCTCAGGTCAATTAAATAAAAGAAATATTGTGCGTATATAAACAATAGTATTGAGATATTAGGATCATACCTTTAACTTATTTCTGTCTATAAATCATTGGTTGTTTGGTTAAAGAAATAGTGGTTCTTGAAAAATATAGTCATTGTGGTGATCTCTGGTGAGAGCTATATCAATCTAACAATATGTTATGACAAAGAGAAGTTGGATCATATAAGACTTAAGAGTTAGACTAGGACAGATAGATGATTATTTAAGGGATCCTTTATTCTAGGAGAAATTGTCCAGAATGCAAACCAAGTTCTACACTGACATAAACCCAGTCATTTAGCATAATTAGTGGTATCAGAGACATGTCCTTGACTATGGCAAATACATATATATCCATATGGTGTTGAACAAAGTAGATAATAAATCTCAAAAGATATCGACACAATAGAGATCTAGATCGACGACCTCTATCAACCTCTAACACTATGTTTTGCCGAGAAACTAAATCGCACCACAAATTTTAAATTACATGAAATAAATTAAATTGTTACACATTAAAATTTATAAACTATTGTTTTAAAATTTAGAATTCATTGATTTAATCTTTATTTTCCTTAAATAGTTTGATTAAACAAGTAGCTTTGGTTTCTTGTATTGGAGACATGCCACGTGTTAATTGCTCACAAACGCCACTATCCAAAACCTCCATCATTTTCGGCCTCTTCATAGGATTACTCAAAATGGAATCATCTGCTGACGTGTACCTATAAACAAACGAGAAAATTTTCTCCGATCAATATAATTTGAAAAAATATCTAGCTAGCTACAACGACATGTCATTAAATTATTAATTAATTTATTAAATATTTATCTTAGAATATTTACATAATTTTTAATAATAAATTGAGGTAATATAAAAGATTTTTCATACCATCGTATACTTGAATTTTTCTAATATAATTTTAATTTAGTATTTATTTCGTCGTTTTTTTTTCCAAAGAATTGGTATGTACTTTTTTCACTCATATTTTAAAGTGATATATTAATTTAATTTATAGATGTCGTATAAATTTTAAATATTTTTTATAAATAACGAAAGGAGGTAATATAATTTGTTTTGATTAATTAATCCAGTTTAACCAATATTATTGGAGTAAACATTTTCCCAATGTCATGCCAGATGGCTGCTGATGTGTCCCGGTCACGTCCACCGTATTTGAACAATGTAGATTATTAGGTTTAATATTATTATTATTATTTATTATTTATTATTGCAAGTTGAATTCTCTAAATGGTGTCCGTTGGTTGATCGATTCCCATTATAAAAATAAGTTAATTTTAATATCATTTAATTATTTATTTTCTTTTTTTTCAATAATATTATAGAAACTAGAGAAAAAGAAACCCTAAATTAAAGAGTCTTCTGTTCAAGTATTCATGGATGTCATATGCTATCGACCATATATGTCTGTGTGAAATTAGAAAATATTGAGATGTTGAGAATTCCGTATTGAAAAAATCGAGAGACTCAAACTCTTTATAAGATAGATCGACTACTCCTCCTAAAAAAATATTAATTCGATTTGATAGATTATATTATTAAAAGAATAACTACGATATAACCAACGAGACCTTAGCTCAACTAGCATTTATATGTACTAAAGTCTAAAATAGGTTAGTGATAAATTCTATCGCCAATTGACTTTTACCAATAATTATTTGTTGATTTATTTTTATTTTTTGTGTTAATGATTCGGTCGTAAACCATCAAATGAGGAAGTAGATTTTGGTTTAATTTCTCTATCTATCTATCTATCTATCTATCTATCTATCTATCTATCTATCTATCTATATATATATATATATATTTGAAATGGAGTGAATAATATTGGAATGAATTAAACGTATTAGGAATAGAAATTGAGTATATTAAAGTTTAGTAGACGCCAAGTTGGCATAGTGATGATGACGGCGGTGATGACGTGTAAAAAGAAAAAAAACAAATTATTTTGAAAAAATAATAATAATAAGTAATTTGTTGAAAGGACAAGCATTTGAATGAAGTCTACATTCACTGGCACCTCCACCATTCTTTTTTTTCTTAAATTACTTTTTTTTTTTATTTTATCTTTAAAACTTTTGGATTAGAGAGAGAGTGAAGAAATTAATCTATTTCTAACACAAAAATTAATAAAAAAATATTTATTTACGAACGTATTTTATATTTTAGAAAGTTGTATAATGATTATTTTGTAATATTGTAGAATTTATACCCCGTTATTCTAATAAAAAATTATAGCAAATAACACAATTTAAAAATATAATCCAACTTTAAAATATTTGTGAATATAGTATTTATTGATCATTCAGTGATAACAATTGATAACACATTTCTGTTATCACTAATAGCAGCTATTTGGTGATAACTCTTTTACTAATTTTTGTACTAGATATGTAATTATTTTTATTATTGTGCGATATATTATGTTTTTTTTTACATGTCATTTATGCAAGTGACCCTTCTATAATGCATATTTAATTTAATTAAAAAAATGAATCTAAGTTTATTATATCAATATAATGTATTTCTCATGTTTAGTATTTAGTTTAATAAGACTTTGCATTTAAAAGATCGAATTCAAACGCTCGAGTACAATAAAAATGTGAAAACGTTGATTTTCAAAATTTACATTGTTTGGTATTGTTGAATCCGAAAACACTTTTCAAAAACATAATATTAGTTATGTACCGTTGAACAATTGCATAGTTGGGAGATTCGAATCTCTCACCTCTAAAATTGGATGTCATGTCAATTACCGTTAAATTAAGTTCGCTTCGACACCAAACATATATTTTCTAAATAAATAATCCTAAAGTAAATAATACACTGTGAAATGGTGTTTTATGAAATTAGAAAAACAATTTGAGCATAGTTCAAATTTAATTTTCTTGTAAGGTAAAATAATGTAAAATAAAATTTTAAGAAGTTTTGCATATCTATTAATTAATATTATTAATTTCTTTCATAATTTGTACTTAACATTGAGAAACAAAATAATTACTTTAAAAATTAATTGACATACATATTTTTTTTCCTTTAAAAATTAATTTTATTTAGAAAAAAATTGTGGAAAAAAAACCTTTATGAAGCAAAAAGGTGCTTTCAGGACTAAAATAAAGTGTCTTTGATAATTGCTATCATTGTTGTTGTTCGTGTTATTAAAAACATTTTAAAATATAGTAGCACATCCGTAAAATCTAAAATTATTGTAATTTATTATAAATAAATAATGATATTTTGTTATATTTAATATATAAAATTTCTTTTTGTTTTAAAAATAATTATTTTTTATATCTTTTTTTGTTTTATAGATAACAGTTTATCGCAGTTTACTATCAATAAACTATGATATTTTATTATATTTATAAATATTTTTCAGCAGTTTTATCATTTAAAGTAATTTTTTAAAATGAATAAATAATAATTACTATCATAAATAACTTTACTTTAAACAATTGAATTATAACTATGAATTTGGACTAACATTTACAAAACCTTATTTATTTTGTCCTAAAAAAAAGCTTAATTTCTAAAATACTAAAAGACATTATATTAAAAGGTAGGAAATAAAAAAGTACCAATTTAAGTTGAATAAATTTTAAAAATAAAGCTTTATTTACCAACTCATGCCAAGCTGGTTTATAATATATTGTAAAAATAAACATTTTATCCAACACTTAGGGTACATTTTAACTGATATAATTATTAATCAATCAATGATTAGACTCAAATAACTTATTAACTTAAACTTCTTAGATTTCTTAAAGAAAAGATCTAAAATTTCTTAAATAAATTATGGTTAAATTATCTAATATTTATTGAGAAAATTATTTAAATAACAAAACTGTTGAAAATATTTACAAAATATAGTAAAATTTCATATTCTATGTATGATCGACATTGATAAACTTCTATCAATATCTATCAATGATGCAGTGATAGATACTTGATAGACTATGTCTTTCAGTATCTATCATTGATAGAATATGAAATTTTGTCATATTTTTTAAATATTTTAGTTCATTATGCTTTATTTTAAAATACCCATATCTCCAATGTATTTACTAAATTTTAATTTATATTTTTTAATTCATCGTATAGCTAGATCAGTAGGGATTCGAACCTCAAACTTTATGTCTAAATAAAGAAGTTGAACGATGTTGGTGTCATTTTTACAATTTTGTCGTAAGTTTTATAATTATTATTATTATTTTGAAGTTTAGACATGATATTGTCATTTTTACCCTCATAATAATAATCCAAATAGTTTGATTAAGAAGATGTTACGTTTAGATAATGGATTATATCATAACCCACTAACTTCATTATCAATTAGGTTTGAAAAATGAGTGTAAATTTTTGTAAATTATTCCATTTTTGTGACCAAAAGGGTCCTTTAAATGATCATTTTAGGGCCTTAAACTCCTCTATTTTCAAACCCTAGGGCTGCCTATTCTTAGTTAAATGCACCTAAAAGTCAATGGGCTTTAGAGAGTGAATTCCTTTGGCCTTGTCGATAAATAATTGTAAACATCTACTTATAAATAGAATACGTCAATCCGAACATAATTCAATGTACTTAAAATAACTTTTATTATCTTAGAAAATGTTTGAACTAAAAATGTTCGAATAATTATTTTGTATTTTTGTGGATTATCCATCAACTGAATAACCACATAAAAATTATAGATTGAGTTGTTACTTCTTAAATATCTATTAGAGCACGGAATATTGTTTTAAAGTAATTCTTTTAAATTAAACTTTTAAAAAATTAAAATACTATTTTGATCTAGGTATGTCATGTACTTTAAATGGTTCTATTTTGGTCTATGTGCTTTCAGTTTTAGTAATTTTCCGCATGTTATCAATTGACATTGTTACTGTAAATTTTGTGCCAAAAAAAAAAAACCAAAGATTGTATTTTATTCTACGAAAATTATTATTATTATTATTTAATTAATTTTCGGTAAAAAATAACTTTGAGAAATGGAAATTTAAGATTTAGTAAACACACAAAGACTGAAATTAAACAAAAGCTAAGATATAGCGACTAAAATGATATATTAACCAGAGAAAAATACATAATTTATTTTAAATTGAGGTATCGTATGCTATTGTGTTCAAGTTTTAAGCAAAAACCATAATGAAAATTTGAAATTAAATTATAATATATACTAAAAATGATGAAGTTGGAAAATTTAAAAAAAAAACATGCGAAGTAAGCATTTAGGTGATAATTAACTTAATTAATTATTAAATCATACAAATTGAATAAATAAAATAATTAAAAAAACAAAAATAAATGAAATTCCAAATTTACCCTTTTTTTGTCCCACGCGAAAACCGCGTTTGTCTTTTGTTAAGTGGGGCATAGAGCATAATTACAGTTTTTTCTTTCTAATAAATACTTTTCTCAAAACCAATTCCTATTTAAACTCTGACGTTTTTATGAAATTTGATTATAATTTAAGTCAGTATTCAATATGCAGGGGTTATGACATTACGAGTGTAGGCATCGATTTGAAAGACTATAGATGTGATCTTTCGAGTGTAATTGAAGTTTAGATCCTATTAGGATGCATCGGGATGGAAGGTAGTTACACACATTGAATAAACAGATAGAGTGCTTTGACTTTTCCTACGTACATGTGAAATGTACGTGTAAAAGAAAAACAAAATAAATAACTTAAAAAATAATTTTATGAGATCCAAAGTTATGAGAAATGATTTAATTAAATGAAATTAATAATTACTACGCTGAAACAATGCCGTCTTTCGGGTAACTTTATCTTAGATATATAAAAACATTTGAAGAAAAATTATTGGGTTATATAAAAAAAATTATTAGTTGTCAACTAATAAAAATTATTTTAAAAAATAGTTTTGCATCAAACGGATTAGGTTGAATATAAATTATTATAATTTATTTATGAATATGGTAATAATTTTACAATGTCACTTGGCTCATAGTGTGTGTATATATATATATATATATACACACACATAGATAGATTTATTTATTTCTTGTTTCTTGTTTAGTCTCGTCCTTCTTACAAAAAATCTATTTTTTATTTTAAATATTTAAAGAATTTAGTTTAAAATATGTGGAATCGATTTCATTAATCTTTAAAATGATAAGATATACGAATTTTAAAATGATACCAATTATCATTAAGCTAAATTCACTTAGCTTTTAATTAATATTTTCAAAATTATAATGGATTCTTGGGTATGTTTCATATAAAACATTAATTTCATATCATCCATTTTCAAAGTTTATTTTTTACCTATAATATTTGTAATTCCACTATAAAAATTTATGTTATTATAAAAAGGTAACCATTAAGATCAAAATAGCTTAATTGATACTATATTTTCGTAGATAATTTCATTTATTATCGGATTCAAACTTTCATTTTTCATTAATTGTGCACTTCAATTTTAACTACGTTTGACGTTGTGTTAGGTGCATTCATTTAGAAAAAAATCTTAGCAGCTTTTTGCTTTTAGTAAAACATATTTAAACTAAGTTCGTTAGAAACACATTTAAAAAAACACGTTAATTTTTTTGTGTACTTCAAAAGCAGGATCTTACTAGCTTTTAGATTCATCCATAAATTAATCTTTTAATTAATATTAGTTTTCAATTTTATACTTTATTCTTTATTTTATATATTTAACAATTTTTCATCTAATTAAATATATTTTCTATTTTTCATGAATTAAATACCTTAATTTTTTAAAATGTATATAATGTTGATTTTAAAAAAAAAAAATTATTTTCCTTAATATTTAAAAACTAATCTATACCAAAAAAAATCAATCACATTAAACAATATTTTAAAATTTTAAATTAGAAATTTAAAAATTAAAAAAAAAATTAATTAGAAGTCTATGTTAGTTATTATAACTAAAATAAGATGTTTTGTATTTATTTATCAAACACTATAAACTACTTTTTCAAGTTTAAACCGAAATTCACTAAACACTATTTTACTTCTTTTCACAGTTGATTGTTCTAAAACCACATCCAGCGACAATTATTTTAAACCCTAAACCAAAAGCTCTTTAGAACTCAAAAGAGTCGATCACAAAATAAAAATTTTAATGTAAAATTTAGTGCCTACAATAAAATATTATAAGTACGATCAAGATCAAAGTTGAAATATATTGTGTAAAAGCCTAAGGACTATTTATAAAAATAAAAATAAAGCTTAAGGACCAAACTATAAATAAATAATACAAATTCTTGTCCCTTGTCCACAAATTAAATAAAGATAACCGTGTTTGTCTCACTAGCTAAACTAATAGAAATTAAATTGATTAAATTTAAATCTTAAGAAATTAGGGTTTATATAAACTTTTTTTTTTTTAAAAAAAAATGATAATAAAGTATATGATATATTAAGGTAATTAATATTAAAAAATGTTGCAATTATGTTGAAGAAACGTGGCGAAATATTACAACAAATTAAAGTATTATCTGTAAAAATCAAAGAAATTTAGAGAAATGATATGATAATTGCATGGTTTTATATAGAAGTGTTGTATGATCTTTTCTCATCTATTTATAGCATTCTCTAATGTGGCAACACACAATTTAATGTTATTTTTCTAATTCTACCAAAATTATTTCATCTACTTCTTTTAACCAAACACCACCGATTATTGTAATTATTATTAGAAAATTATTTTAAATGATATAATTATTGAAAATATCTATAGAGTTTCGGATTATAAATATTTTGGTTTATTATGCTATATTTGAAAATGTCGATTATTGTTATTTGGAGACGACCCTTCATCTTATTTGATCGATGATATATGCGTTTGATAGTTAAGTTGTATTAAACCTATTGAATGGGCTTGAATCTCAAGAACAATAATCTTTTATTCCTCCCTTACAAATCAATGGTGGTCTTTTCTGTTCGCTTTCAAATATGTGAGGATCAATGGCTTAATCTACATTGTATTAATATAATTATGAAAAGAGAAAATACCTAAAAAAAAGCATTTAAAAAATTGCATTAAATCACGTGCTTGTAGACTTGAATACGTTTGTGTATTGGTTAGCCTTGAAAATGACCAAAAGAAATATTTGAGAATTTGGAGAGTGAAAAGTGGACCTTGTATTTAATTAGTATATATATAGAGAGAGAATATAGATTTATAGTTATGAAATTAATCTTTTCAAAGTTAAAAAAATCATTTAACGTAAGATTAAGAAAAAACAATTAAAATTAAAGATCTTTTCAATGGGTTAATGTGAGGGTGGATAATTTTATTTTAAAGAACAAATTTAACTTATAAATAGCTAATCTAAAAATTATTTAAAAAATCAAATAAAAACAAAAGAAAATTGAGCATGATTTAAAGGATGATTTTTAATTTATGAAAAAAATGTCTAACCTCTCGACTCGAAATTTTTTTATAACTCCATATTCATACCAACATAAACTTATGTTATATGTGGTTTCTGTATTCAAATAAGGGCAAAATGTATGTTCATTAGTAGCATTTTTTCCTCTATATTTATAAACAATTTAAACGATTTGTTTTTAAACTTGTAGCAACATTTTATAATCTCGGAAAAAGAAGTTTTTAAACATGATTGGATTTCACCGATTTTCACCATTGAGCTTGGAATCGTACGAGAAAATCCTAGAGGCCAACTGCACACTTTTCTCTTGTCCAAATAAGCAATTCATCAACAATTACTACTTTGTTTGTGTGTCCCCCAAAATCAAACTCCCCAAAACTTGTAGTCAAATGCAGAGTTCCTTATAAAAAAGTTTAAAAAATTCGGTGCTTCCAAAAATGTAGGTTTATTGAGAGAGTTTTTGGTTCATCTTCAAGTTTCTTAAGATTTTATAAATGATTTCATTATACAGCTAAGATTTCATGAGGTGTGAAATGTAGGATTAAGGGGCACTATATTGTTACGATGGAATGGTTGTCAGTCATGTCATGAAAGTCATTATAGGTATGTATGAAAAAATGAGGGACAAAATGGGAAGTGAAAAGTTCTTCACTTATACACCCATTTAATATATATAGTCGAGATTTGTAAATAGTTTGAATCTTTTGCTATATTTAAATATGTTTATTTTTAATTTTTTTTATATAGAAATAAAACATACGGTTAAAATTGTATAAATAACCTTTTAACTTTTTTATTTTTTTTGAAAGTAGGTTCATTTAGATTGCCCAAATGGACTAAATTCCTTAAATAGTAGAAATATAGGGATTAAAATTGGAATGAAAATGTTTTGAAGATAAGAAAATTTGACTTACATTGTCCAAATTTTATGTATTTGAGTGACTCACATCAATATTCTTCTCATTAGTTAAACTCAACAAGTCTAATCATAATTTTTAAAGGTAAATTATTAAATAGACATATTCTTCAAATTATATACAATGAAGATATTATATATATATATATATATATATATATTTCAAATCAATATATTAGTAAAAACCAGTTGAAGAACCAAATTAATTAATATCTCTCATTTGAATTATAACTAAAAAAACAAACAAATAAATAAATAAAAAATAAGAAACCTAATTTAATCAAGATAGGGTTTCTTACACGTTTTTTAGTACAAAAATGGAGTTAGATTCTTATTGAAATTTAAGAATCATATCGTAAGTTATATTTTTTTTTTTTTTGAAATTGTTTAATTTTAAAGAAAGAAATACATTAAATAAAACGACAGTTGCAAATATAGCAATGAGATTCAATTATCTTTGATTAATATAGACTATAATTGAAATATTAACTTACTTAAACTTAATGTTTAATGATTGTAAACTTGATTGTTTAATAAATCAACTAAAATAGACAACAACTTAAAATTATTTCATAAAGTTTAGTTTGTTAATTAGAGTGGCAGAGGGAAATTAAGGATATAAATACAACATTTCCACAAAATTTCAAACCAATCCTTTTTGTTAATAATTATTATTTTTAGAAATGTGTCCAATATTTTCAATAAAGGTGCCACTAAATTATAACCTAAACATATTTTTTCTTCAACTTGATTATTAGATATCTAATATTCAATTTTTATTGGAGAAATTAATATGAAAATCTTCTAAAAAAAACTTGAATAATTAATTTTATAAAGGGAGAAAAAGACTTGGACTTTTTCCAAAATGATAATGAATGATTAAACTTTCATTAATAATAATTCTTTTAATTCCCTTTTGTTATTATTGATTCCTTTCACATTCCACAATTTCTTTACTCCACCAAAAATAATTAATAATGGAGATTTTCATGTAAAGTTTCTCTCACACTCAAAGCATTTTAAATGTAATTATTTAGAAAATCTACTCTATTAAGAGTGTTCCGCATCTGTTAACGCAGGTGTAACTCAACTATTAAAAACATTTAATCTTAAGACATGACGTTTTTAAATATAATAAAATGAACAAATTATATATGTGTGTGTGAAAAATTTATAACTCGGTTTTTAACTTTTGGCTTTATAAAATTGTGTTAGTTATGTAAAAATTCAAAATCTTACTCGTTCTAAAATGAGCTATTTTCAAATATAGCAAAATGAACCAATATATTTACAAAATATAAAAAAATATCAAAGACAGATGGAAATTCTATCGTGGTCTATCACAAATAGATTATGATGTTTTGCTTTATTTGTAAGTATTTTCAATAGTTTTGTTATTTAAAATAAAATTTCTTTTGAAAAAAACAAAAATTACTTTTAAAAAACTATGATTTTATATAATTTTAATTATACCAATAGCACTTTTTAACAAGCGTTCATATTACTCTTGAATAATTTGATAATTTAAATGAAAAAGTGATTAAAACATTTAGATAAGAACACAAAAAACAAAAGTTCACTTAAAAATCCTAAAAAAAATATTGGATGTTTTCAAGGCTTTAATCCTCGTGGTGCCGCAAAGTTAGTTCCATAGTCGGCTAAACCCTAATGATAATGCTAAAGTATGAACACACAATACAATATCATAAATTTCATAATTATTTTTATCTAAATAAAAATAAATTATTATTTTAACTCTTATTAATTAATTAATTAATTAATTAATTAATATTATTTGTCATAATGCCAAAAACATTGTCTGCCCTTCTGATTCAACTTTCAAAAGAACAAAACATATTTCCAATTTGAATATTGTCCCCTTGTTTCCCCTTTTTGGGGTTTCTTCATTAATATTCACAATAGTTTATGTTTAATTTGTGTGTAAAAATTGTTTATTTAAGTTTGTGTTGTTGTTGCCAAACTTACCATCATCAAAATTTTGAACCATCTTTAAAAACATTTAATGTCTCTCACCCTCTTTTTCTAATGCACTTCATTTCTCCTCTTCGCTATGATTAGGGTTTTCGATTTTATTGATACTTGGTGATCAAACTCGAACTTCATCAAATCATGTAATCTATAATCAATCAATCAATCAAGCTTGGTCATTAGTTGTCGCATACCACTCCTTCCATTAATTACTCTATTGTACTCTCTTCTTCACAATTTTTCTATAAACATTTTGATGGTCGTTTGACTACTACCAGACTTCAAATCTATACTTATTTTTTCATTTTGTGTATCAAGTTCTCTTGCGAGCTCAAGAAATTACTTAACTATTGTTTATATATTAAAAAAAACTTTATTTTAAATTTTCGATTAAACAAGATCAAAATAGTTTTAATAATCAAATTAAATAATCCCAAAATGCACAAGTTTGATTAATAAGATCCATTATTTTGAAGGGCCCAGGCCCAACAGCAGTGGATTAGACATAGAAGACAGTAGTCTATATTGAACCACCATACTTTCATTGGCCCAAAAATAATAATATAGAAAATTATAGTTTATCGTTCTAATTATACAAACAGAGTGAAATTTGTCTACAAAAAATAGTTTGCCTTTTACATTCTAATAAAGAGATTACGAAAGTGCTGAATCTAAACCTAACTCAACTAGTTTCACACCAACTACAACTACAAGTGATGTTTCAACGTAATTTGAGAGTGATTTTAAAATAGTTAAAATTACATTTATTATGTTCAAAATAATTCTAGAACACTATTAAACCACTTGAAATCAAGTCGATGTTCAATTTTTACACTTCAAATGCAACTATCGTACAAAAACATTTTTGGAGTGATTCTGAAATTTATAAAAGTGATTTTAGAATCACTCCTGACTAATTTCTGAAATGAACTCTCAGTATATGTAGAGGATCAGATGAAGATTTTGATGTTATATGAGAAAAATAGATGAATTACACAGCCATTCACTCAAACCATGGCTGCAGGAGATCATCACCTTTGTACTCGTCAGCCTCCATCAACTTACTGAAAAAATAATGAACACATTAAGAGAAAGCCACCCGAGTGTATCAGTCGGCAGTGGCACAACATTCATAAATACTTGCTATCAGTATACAAATTTAAGATACCATCTACTCTTCAACATGAGAAAGTTATGAGGAAACTAGAAGAATTACACCTCCACTCACTCAAGCCAAAGCTGCATGGCATCTTCAGCTTTGCGCTCATGGATAGCCTCCAACAATTTCCTGAAAGAATAATGAACATATTAAGAGAGCCACCAGTTGGTATCAGTTCATAGGCGCAAAAGAGTGTAAGATTTAAAGTACCCAGCTACTCTTCTTCATCAAATGCAGCTGCATCTTTAACATCCACTGTGAAACTATATTCCTGGTCGCAGCCCAAGTACGAGTCACACATGAAATAAAGGGTGTACGATTTCTTTCCGGTATCTGTAGGTGCAGTGAAATCAAGCTTGACCTTTGCCTTTCTTTGAAGAGAGACTCTTTTAATCGCTAGTAGCTGGTTACTCTTTGTATCGCCAACAACAAGCCACCAGCCTTCTTCTTTGGCTTTGGGATACCTTAAAGCATCCACAGGCCCAACCTCAGTCCTCCCGTCAAGATCCCGCTCAAGTGTAACCTGCAATGTTACGTTCTCTCCTGCTGCAACATTTTCACCATCTAGTACCTCATATGCCATATCAATATTTGGGAACCGATTGCAAAAGCGTGCAATATCCAGCAACTGAGAATCAGACATCTGAAGTAGTTCACGCCTTTCATCGTCCTCCATTTCCACCAGGTCAAATATTGTCTCTATGTTCTTTCCAGAGTTCTCTTGGCATCTCTTGGCTAGCTCCTTAGTGAAATGTGGTAGCTGAAGAAGCATGGAATCCCGCTCCCACAAGCCTTGGGTTACCATTTGACTGACTTCCATTGTGAGAAGGGCAAGGCTCAGCCAACCATTGCTTGAAATGACATCCACCATTGCCTGCAGCAACCTACTGGCTGAAATGATTACCTCCCGTTGATCCAATGCCAAGTTACCACCAACAGATTGCCTTGAAAAATGAGCTTGCAGCAAAGCATTTGCTTTGACATGTGGGTCTGTGCATTTTGGATTTTCGAATGAAAATCGCTGATGATTAATCAATCTACGAATCAACTCTTCTTCACCCGGTCGTATTGGGAGCAATGCATACTCAGAAGCTGAAGCCAGAATCTCCAAAAGACCCTTCATCTTGGTTTTAGCAGTTAAAGAAGAACTGAAACGCTCAATGGTAGTGTAACTGATGTAATAATACGATGCTATCATACCAAGATTAGATGGAGACAAGTCCATGTCATCCTCAATGCTGATGCACTTGCTTGCTTCTAAGTCACTCAACGTGTTCTCAACAAGCTCAGAAAGGTGGTCAGAAAGATGCCTATGACTGACACCTTGAAGATTATAATAATTGGGATTCTGAGTAAGCCTTCTGTACATGAGAGTCCACGTAATATAATCAACAGCATCTTGCTTGTTCTCAATAATTCCAGCAACAATTTCTGCATTTATATTATCATGGAGGAAATGGTGTAGGTGGCTTTCAACAGGGAAAGCTTCATATAAGAACTTCTTGTAGTATTCTTTACGGGGTGCATGGCAGAGAATGACACATTTCCCAGAATTATCAAGTAGTGGTCGACTAGCATGGCCCATCATCTGCATCAAATCAGTAACAGGATAGTCGGTGTGAGCATTTTCTCTTCCATCATAATACTGTGTTCCCATTACTACTACCAAATGGGCTGACAATGGAACACCCCAACACATCGAGCTGCTTATAACACAAACTTGAATCCACCCTGCTTCAAACAGTTGCGTCACAACTTCTTGATCCAAGCTAGACAATCCCTCATGCAAATAGCCAACTCCATGACGTAAAATGGCTTTCAGCATCTCGTCTTTGATCTTGTCAACAAAGGGCTCAATGTCTTCAAGAGATCTCAACAAAAATGGCAGTTTCTCTCCATTATCTGCAGTTGAGTATGTCATTATATCCACCGCTGTAAGTCTGACATGCTTTCTCGTGGGAACAAAGACAATGGCAGGTTTTCCATTCTTTGCATGCTGAACAATAGCAGTGTATGTTGGTTTCGTCATTGCCTGCATTCTGGCTTCAAAATTAGCTATATCCACCCCCTGAATATGAATCTCCAAAGGAACGGGACGAACACCGGGTGGGAAATTGAAGAGACCATGAGAAGTAGCCCCTATCCAATCCCCAATATCTTTTGCATTTGCAAGAGAAGTAGAAAGAGCCACAATTCGAATCTTGTTCTCAATCTGACTAGCAATATATCTCATCCTTGACACAATCACCTCCAACACAGGACCACCTTGACCCCCAATCAAGTGAAGTTCATCAATAATAAAAAGACTGACCTGTTGAACATACTTCCGTTGCTTCCAACGACGAGATAAAGCATCCCATTTTTCTGGGGTACTAATGATTATTTGACCTTTCTCGAGAAGCTTCAAATCAGTAGCTGTTTCCCCTGTTAACTCAACAACACGGATTCCAAGTCCCTTTCCAAACTTCTTATCCCAATCCCTGTAACGTTCTTTGGCAAGAGCTTCAATAGGGGCAATGTACACAGCACGTAATACGTTGTCCTGTCCTTTCTGATAATTCCTTAATATAGCAAACTCCGCACATATAGTTTTTCCACTTCCAGTTGGTGCAGCAACTAGAACATTGTCGTCTGTGTTATACAGCACGGTAAAGACTTGAGTCTGAACAGGATTGAAATGCTTGAAATCTTGATAAAGAGCTTCATAAGATGGATTTCTTAACGCAGTCACAGGAAGAGGTTGCAAGTCTAACAATTCCGTTGGTGGGGGGAACTTTTCTGGCAGAATGAGGTGCCTAAAAGAGACCGGCAAAATAGTTTGTGACCCTAGCCATCTATCTGACACTACACGTATGAAATACTGTGGGGGTAGGGGTTCACATATTGGCACCGTGAAATTCAAAGTGTGATCCTCATCGATGTACTGCTTCTTCAACAAGAAATACTCGTGATGATGTATAAATTCACCATCATTATCCTCCACAAGTACCCAAAACGACTCTACATATCCATGAACCTTGTCCTCCCACTGGAAGTCTGGTGTTATTGTAAGCTCAACTCTCAGAACCGTACGTGTAATTGGCTGAACATGTGCTGCCAGATTCAATTTAGGGAATTGATGGATGAACTTATGTAGAGTTCTACCCATTTTGGGTGCACGTATAAGCTCACCTAGCTCCTGCGATGAGAGATCATAATACCGTTCCCAAGCCAAATCCTTCTTCTCTAGCTTCATAAGAATATCATTGGAGATACCATGGAATTGCCGCAGAGGTGTCTGGACACTCCACATCCTTTTACTCACCATCTTGCACAAGTTCAAGGCCTTCTCAGCAAGTTGTGCCCATCCTCGTTTCAGAACAATCTCAAAAAGAGCCCGCATAAGCCGTCCAGCACTCTGATAGAACATGAAGGAAGTTATATTAATTCAACGAAAACCAAATTAAAATAGGCCTTAATATAGGACAAATGAAAGTAGTACAGACAATAAAAGAAGTTCAAAAAGAACAAAGCTAGCAAGAGTCCACAAAGATGAGTTCTAAATTACCATTAATAACAAAGGACAAGCTTTAAGATTGAAGTGTGATAATTCAATTTGTATAAATTCACTGAATAAAAGCAAACTGAACAGACCTGAGTTATGAACACCATGTCAGATGTCAGTGACAGCCCTTCCAGCTTTAACTGAGATATATACGCTTGCAGCAAAACATTGATCTTGGCACTGGGTTCCTCCAAGCTTTCCTTGATAGGAATTGGAACACGTTCCAGCAGCTTTGCTAATTCCATTTTCTCATCTTGTCGCACCGTTACATATTTAAATTCTTCACTCAATGAGAACAAACGACATAGTTCAATATCCCCCATCATTGGCTTCAAATGCTCGTTGTAAGTGGATATTGTTCCATGTGTTATATAGTAGTAGCTAGCAATGCGACCCAAGTCCGTAACTTGGAAATACCCACTTTTCCGGTCATACTTCACAAGATTATTTTTATCTAAAATTGTAGCAGCTGAATGAATCTGCAAGTACGAAGTATCCTCGTAATGAGAAAAACGGAAGTATCATCATACAAAACTACTATATAAAATAACAAAAATCATTATCAGCAACACAATCAATATGTATCCCACAAGCTGTTTTTCTCAGACATAAGTGTAAGGCAACATGCATTTTTCTGGGCAGTTTTCTGCACAAGGAAATATGAAACTTGTTGACTCAGGTCGGAGAGGAATAGAAGGAAATTTTTAACTAATATTACAAAGCTTATCCAGCCTCTAGATAATTTTCTCTTTAAATTTTGTCTAGTTCCTTTTACTTTTCAACCAATTAGAACCTCTCATTGGTTTTCTTTCCACGAGTTCAGTATAGCACCAACCATTATTTTTAAAAGAAACAAACTCTTTTTTCTCTTTTTTCCCCCTGAACGTGAAATTTTACAATAATTTGATAGAAGCTAGAAGAGGCAATAGCTCCAACCCAAGAGAGATTACACAAAACCACTTCAATAGGTTTCTATTGGTTCTTTTCATAATAAACTTCCTCGTCATTACTAATCTCTTTCTAATAAATGAAACAGTTTACCACATATATCAATTTATAGTGCCAACTTTCATCTTCTACCCTATTTGACAATTGAAGATAATAATTCATAAGATTACTAACATCTTCCTATATGTAATTCAGTAATTGGTAGAGGTTGTTTTTGTGGGTTATAGGTCCTCTACTCTAGCATCTCCTTTGGGCATTAGGTTGAGGAATGGGGAAACTATTTGATCCATTTTGATTGAGTGGCGTGGAGAATCAGATGCTTCTGTTCACCAGACCGAAGCATCATAAAAACTATTCACGATCCATTTACATATTCATTGTTCAGATATTCCTAATTTCTTTTCATTCTAGACTACAGATCACAATCATTATAATCACCGCCTAGCATGTTGTATAGCCACTTCTCTTTTTAATCTTGTTTGATCTTAAATTGAAGTGTTGTTTCTTTTCTAGAAGTAAGAAAATATTTCTGAAATGATAATTATCACCTATCATATTTGTTAATATAATTTTCTGAAGTGTTGAATCTTCGTCTGACACCTAAGACCTATGATCTCAAACACATGGAAACAATGAACATTCTACAAATAACATGCAATCCAGCAAAAAACCAATATTAGACATTTTCAAGACGACAGATAAAGTATTTTGAACATACCAAATCAGCTCTCCTCTCTTCCAATGTTATATCCCTTGTAGGAGCATCAGCTGATAGT
Source organism: Cucumis cinereus (assembly GCA_037974625.1). NCBI lineage: Eukaryota > Viridiplantae > Streptophyta > Magnoliopsida > Cucurbitales > Cucurbitaceae > Cucumis > Cucumis cinereus. The sequence continues at coordinate 6,025,067 of JBBPDJ010000020.1, forward strand.
CCATAGAGGGTGGGATTCCTTAGCATACGAACGTACAAGTAAGTATATCCAAGCCAATTACACGCTTCCCTTGCATTTTGAACAGTTCCAAGAACAATTTCTGCATTTAATTGATCGGCCAATTTGGACACAAACTGACTTTCAATTGGTAGCTGTTGGTTCATTAGCGAAAGATAATACTGTAACTCACTATGTCCCGTGATGATTATTCCCGTTCCCTCAGAATCAAATTGTGGTCTTCCTGCACGACCCAGCATCTGCATAACATCTAGAGGACTCAACTCAGTCCATGCTCCTTTCTCTGGATTGTAAATTTGGGTTCCCTTGATAATAACACAATGAGCTGGCAGATTCACACCCCACGCAAGAGTAGCTGTTGAAACCAAAACTTGAATATGACCATCAGCAAAAAGTTCCTCAACAAGTTGGCGATCAACCCTTATCATCCCAGCATGATGAATTGCAAAACCATAGGGTAGAAGGTCTTTGAGATCATTACTTTTAACTAAATCAGTATGAGTGTGAAGAATCTCACGGCTAGCACTGTCCTCCTTCAAGAATCTGCTAAGTGTATCATTGGCAAGAGCAGCATCTCGTATAGCACGAGCTGTTTTGGATGTTTCTTTCCTTGAATGGACAAAGATAAGAACCTGATGCTTTCCTGCAAACGACATTACCTTCTCATAACAGAGATCATTCATCAACTGGAACCTCTGCAATGGCTTCTTCACCGTTATTCCAATGTACTGTTGATAGAGCGGGACGGGTCTATAGCTATTGTCAAAATGGAACAGACCTTTTTTTGGATCAACTCGCAAAAATAATGCTACATCTTCATAATTAGGGAGTGTGGCTGATAATCCCACCAAGCGGATATGCTCCTTAGTGGTCTCAATTTGCCTCACAGTTCTAGCGACAATGCTTTCAAGCACGGGACCTCTGTTATCATGAAGAAGATGAATCTCATCAATAATCAAAAGCTTTACAAGTTGTGTGTATGTGCGATCACCTGACTTCCTAGTAATGATATCCCACTTCTCAGGAGTTGTAACAATAATTTGAGTCTCATCAATCTGTTGACGAGTCAATGTCTGATCTCCACTAAGTTCCCGTACTTTGACACCATAGTCCTGCAAGCGATTAGATAGATTGCCAACAACTTCAGCAACAAGGGCTTTCATAGGTGCAACATATACAATCTTATAATCATTGTGGTTGTACGAACCATCTGGATTTGTGTGTAGAGCAATCTGCTGTAGTATAGTAAGGACTGCAACGTTGGTTTTTCCGGCACCAGTGGGAGCACACAAAAGAACATTGTCGGCTTTAAAAAGGGCAGTCTCGTAGACTTTACTCTGCACCCTATTTAACTGAGTCATTCCCTTAAAAGCTGGTTGTGCCCAATCTGGCATGGAAGCAATTTTCACAAATTTCTCATCGCTACCAATAGGCTTTGCATTCAGTTTAGGTACATGAATCTCTTCATAACCCTTACCGAGATGTCTGTATGATCCATCGGGAAGTACACACTTGTTGTTTGCCATCAAAAGACTACCTTGTTGAAACGCAATACTGTCAAGATCAAGCAATTGGCTCTGTCCAGTCAACCCCCCGTTGTCCATATCTCTCTCAACGGGATCCCTCCTTCCCCTTTCCGCATCCCCTCCGCTCTCATCCTTCAATCGACGAGCCTCTTCTCTAATACTCTTCTCTAAATTCTTTTGTCGTTCTTTTGCTGTTGCTCTAGTAGCATGGAGCTGCTCAAGAATTGCAGCTAAATCTGGGCCCAGATGCATCATTTCCTCCTCGATTTTTTTTCTCTCTTCTTGGTCTTCAGATCTAGCCAAACGGGTGCACCATACAACCTTCAATCGATTCCGTAGAAGAAATTTTACAAGGCTGAATTTTTCAAACTGGAGGTGCACCAACAACTTAGTCTCAATTTCCCGGTCGTCACCTTCAGCCAATATCTTCAGTACCTCTTCTGCAAGCTTCTGGCATTGCTGTGGATCAATTTGTTGCTCGTAAGCCTGAGAGATTTTCCTCTGGAGCCAGTAAGCATCAATATCCTGAACATTCAGGTTCATACCTCCATCATTTTCCTGCAAATCATCGTCATCAATTCCCCCATCCATCTGCATAGCCCCAGAACCATTAGGCTCTGCCACATCATCCTCGTCTTCTTCATCCTCCTGAACCATGTCAAGATCGCTCTCTTCCTCCTCCTCATTCTCCTCGAATTCAACGGCAACACCTATATCATCATCAAGAGCACCGTCCCCATTAGCAGTGGCAGGCCCAGTAGCATCATTCCCATCTTGATAATCCGTAATAAGCCTCCCAATGGACACCAACTGATCGAACACATTGTTCGGAATAGGATTCAACAATTTCTCAATTTCCTTTTTCTTATCCGGGTTCTTGAACGAATCATTTTTCAAAACCGCCAAAATCTCATCCGCCGCACCACTTACTATACTCAACGGTTGCCCACCCAATTGCTGTTGAATGACACTAAGCATCGCCTCGTAAGCAGCCCTAGTCTCCTTAGTCTTGGGCATGTAAACACCTTCTTCAGTAGAAGTAAGAACACTTTCTTCCTGAAGTCGACGGCGCTTACCTTGCCTACTAGGCTGCGGCTCCGCAATGGGGTCGAGCTCTTTCTTCTTCCTCTTAGATTTCTTGAGTTTCTCATCCAATTCCGGAGGTCTACCTCTGTAAGCCCTGTCGCCAAAGCTTTTGGGATCGATTTTTCCATAAAGAGACTCGGGCTCGCCGGTGGGTTCATGGGTGTCGCGAGGGCGAGAGTCGGTGGTGAGGACCAAACTGGAGTTGGCTCGGTACTCGTATTGCTTAAAGCGGGCGTGTGCTTCGGCACCACCGCCCAAGTGCGCCATGATAGAAGTTAAAGAGTTGAAAGAAGAAACTAGGGTTTTGAGGAAGGAAGAAGACGCTCCCAAACCCTTCGAAATGTAACAAACGGATCGACTTCCCCTTTTCTATCACGGTCTCACCCAGTTCTTTTACTTCTCTCAATGTCGGTTTTTTTTTTTATAAATATTCGATTTAATTTAATCGACCATTTTAGCATTAAAAAAAATACCTAAATAAATTAAAATATAGTAAAATTTTATATTTTATAACCCATAGTAATAGAAATTCATTAACGCCTGTCAATGTTTATTAGTAATAGAATTTAAAATTTGTTATATTTTGTAAATATTTTTATTAGTTTTATCATCTATAATAATTTCATAAATTTAACGTGTATAAATTTTTAAAAAATATTTACATGTATGATAATATCACAATCCATATTTGAGATAGATACATATAATAATCTATATTTATTCTACGTAATTTATCGTAAATAGATGGTGATATTTTGATATATTTTATAATTATTTTGGTTTATTTTGCTAAATTAAAAAACAGTTATTTTAAAAATGTAAAAGAAAATAGGTCACTAAAATCTTAATTTTTTTATTCTATCCTTAGAACATATTCATTATTTATTTAAAATTAACCCCTTTATTGTACATAAATTTAAATTTAGTAAATTATTTTCAACAACAAAACGGTTGGAAATATTAATAAATAAATCATAATTAAATTTGATTAAATTTATAAATATTTTAATTCATTTAATTTATATTTAAAAACCAACTTTTTAAATTTTTGTACTTGTTTAACCCATCAAGGCCTCCTCCAATATCCTTTTACATTTTTTAAGATTGAACTTATTATAACTGTTACTACCCATAAATTTATTTGTTTTGTTATTAATTTTATAGTGATGTTTTCAAAACAACGTCGAATTTTGAAAACTAAAAATAACAAATTGGAAACTTCATTTTTTTCTAAAAGTTTTTTTTAGTATGTACAAACTGAGGTAGAGGAATATATATTTCATACATCTTATTCTCAGATACCTATCGTACTAGTTGAGCTAAACTCTTGTTGATATATATATTTTTTAAGTTGACAGAAAATTCAAATTGTTTTATAAAAAAGTTGAAGACCATAACTTAAAATAAAAAAGAAGCATAAATTTCAAAAGATAAGAAAACGAGATCATCACGAACACAAAGTCTAAATTTTTCATTTCACGTATAATGGATCGTTGAGCTTTTAAAAAATGAGAAAAATGTAAATTATTTTTCGAAACACAAGCTTATCACTTATAAATATAAAATCAGACATTTTTTAATTTACTAAACATTTTAAGTTTTTAAATCTATTAAACATCAAACTTAAGAAATTTAATACCCTTTTACCAATATATAAATATATATATGTATGTATATATCTATATATATTTGGCACAAAAACTAGATTTGAACTATAGTTAGTTGGATACTAGTAAAATACAAAAATAAAAAGAGTGAGTCGATTATATATTTGCAAAAAAGCAATCTTCACTACCTTATCCAACCCAAACACCACATCAACTGTCGGAAGAAGGAAGATGGCTTCCATGGCTCAGCAATTTACTGGGTTGCGATGTGTTCCTCTTTCTTCATCGCGTCTCTCCAAGCCTTTTTCTTCCAAGCATTTGCTTAACAAGTCCCGTTCGCTTCCTGTTCAAGCTGCAGTCATTTCGGGCCCCATTCCCAGTCTTGAGACCAAGGAGCGTTTCAGGCTCAAGGAGGTCTTTGAGGAGGCTTATGAACGTTGCCGTAATGCTCCTTTAGAAGGCGTATCTTTCACTCTTGAGGACTTCCATGCCGCTCTTGAAAAATACGACTTCAATTCTGAATTGGGAACTAAGGTTATTTCTGGGTTTTCGTTTTTTTTTTTTTTTTCCTTTTCAATCTTGTATTGTTGTGGGGTTTTAGTTGATTACGCTCGATGGGATGTCGTGAAGTTTAATGGGTTGTTGATTTGATGTTTCGGGAATTGGGATTTTTTTTATATATATAAATAGTGGTGGGTTTTAGTTTGTTTATGTAATTTGATGAATTTTCTTGTTAATTACACTGGAATTTGGATTCTGTCATGTTGAATGTTTTGCTAATTTTATGTTATGGGAATTGGGAAGTAACAGCAATGAGATGCTTGAGGTTGAAGGAGATTGGGTTGTAATTTATGCAGTGTCTTTTTTCAGGTGAAAGGTACTGTGTTTTGTACGGATAATAATGGAGCACTTGTTGACATTACTGCCAAGTCATCTGCATATTTGCCAGTGCAAGAGGCTTGCATTCACAGAATAAAACATGTAGAAGAAGCAGGAATAGTTACTGGCTTGAGAGAGGAGTTTGTTATTATTGGTGAGAATGAAGCTGATGATAGCTTGATTTTGAGCTTGAGATCCATTCAATATGACCTGGCTTGGGAGAGGTGCAGACAGCTTCAAGCAGAGGACGTTGTTGTCAAGGGTAAGGTGGGTATTTCCACTCCAATTTGTCGTGCTTTTGTTTGTCTACGTCGTCTGAAATGCGGGTGTGAGATCGTTGTCTAATTGGGTAATAGGAAACTAGGAAGTGTTATAGCATTCATAGCATCATTTACCGAGAGAGGGATGGTTGTTCTATGCCCTTTTGTCACTTGTTGTGCTTTCTCTATACTCGGTGTTTTTTTTCCCATAGGTCATTCATTTTAAATAACCACTAGACCCAAAGGCTTAAGGTTATGATTTCTTGTAAATGTTGTTCTATGCCCGTTATCATTTGTTGTGCTTTTGTCATACTCGTGTTTTTTTGCATAGGTCATTCATTTTAAACAACCACTAGACCTAAAGTCTTAAGGTTATGATTTATTGTAAATGTTGTTATATGCCCGTTATCATTTGTTGTGCTTTTGTCATACTCGTGTTTTTTTTTCTTAGGTCATTCATTTTAAATAACCACTAGACCCAAAGGCTTAAGGTTGTGATTTATTGTAAATTTAATTTGTGGAGTTGGAAATTTGCACAAGGCTCAACAAGTGATTACGAATTAAGACAAGAAAATGGCATTTCGTGATGCCATATTAAATCACCACTAAATATAAAAATATAGGTGCTGGGTTACTGTAATTTTATATTTTATTAGTACTTAACAATTCATATGTAGCCATTTCTTTTGTGTTCAATATTCAGGTGGTTGATGCAAACAAAGGTGGAGTTGTGGCAGTTGTGGAAGGCCTAACAGGGTTTGTCCCTTTCTCACAGATATCAACGGTATTTTCTCGTAGCTATTAATGACACTCACATTTTGAGAGTTTTCCTAGTTTTATGTATATCTAATATATAATAGACTATACTTACTGCTGGAGTAAAGCTTATTAGTTTCTCACAATTGTTAATCAATGAATGGTTGTTCGTGGTGTTATTTACAAAGGTCATGCTGATTTTCCACTTCCTATCCCCACAATTGTCAATTGGATAGAAATGATATCCTCTTCTTTCTTTTGTGCGAATTCCTTTCCTTTTTGGTGTCAAGGATTTTAGATGTACAAATTGGATCAATGGTACTATTTTAGTTTTATTCATGTTAATTATATACTGCTAATTAACGCCATGCCTGCTTTGTCTTTTTATCCGTGCAATGTTTCAGAAATCAACTGCTGAGGAGCTTTTCAACAAGGAGCTTCCTCTAAAGTTTGTGGAGGTTGATGAAGAACAAGCAAGGCTTGTCCTTAGTAACCGTAAGGCCATGGCTGACAGCCAGGCACAACTTGGAATTGGATCAGTGGTCGCTGGGACGGTTCAAACCCTTAAACCTTATGGTGCATTCATTGATATTGGTGGAATCAATGGTCTTCTTCATGTGAGTCAAATCAGTCATGATCGGATATCGGATATTGCAACAGTTCTTCAGCCTGGAGACACTCTCAAGGTAGTTTAATGCCTTTCAAGTGATTTTTAAGGTGCTTCTTACTCTCATGATTTCAAGTTTTACAATGAGCTCTTTTGGCATAGGTCATGATATTGAGCCACGATCGTGAGAGAGGCCGAGTTAGTCTTTCTACCAAGAAGTTAGAGCCCACTCCTGGGGACATGATTCGCAATCCAAAGCTTGTTTTTGAGAAGGTATCCTCTTTGCTAGCTAGAGTTATCTTTTTCTGTTATTTTTGTTCCGATGCTGCCTTTTCTTGTTATATGTGGTTTTGGCGAACTTGCTTTGGTCTTTCAGCTACAATGCTACAATTTCATTTCACTACTTAAAGTGAAACTTTTAATATGGCCAAGGTTTTGTGCTTGCTAGGGTAGCAGAAACGGCTGACTAATTGCTAGTTTACCCTCACCTTAGCATGTCTTTCTTTTATGCTTTCAGATTTTTAAAACTACGATTATATCAAACTCTTTCTTATAGAATTTTGGTGGTTATCCCTTGAATGTTGAAAGCAAAATCTAGAGTCATGTGGAGGAATGCTTGAAACCTCTGCTCTATTGGTAAATTTGGATATGGACAGTAGTAAATATTTTGAACATAGGAAGTGATCTTAGAGTTTCTGATCCTTTGTTTTGGGTAGTCTATTGTTAGAGCGCCCTTGATAGTTGATAGGAATATTTGCAATCATTACTTGAAGGCCTATATGTAACCTCGTGTAGCTTCAGTTGGGGTTATATCTTATCTTCTTTCTAGATTCTTGTTTTTGGATTACAGATTTGATTTCCTATCAAATAGTGAAAAAATGGAGGAAGAAGCAAAATAGCAAGAGATATAATTGTAACTTCGATTTTTTTTCCATCTGCAGGCTGAGGAGATGGCACAAACGTTCAGGCAGAGAATAGCCCAGGCAGAGGCAATGGCACGTGCAGACATGCTTAGATTTCAGCCTGAGGTACTGTACAGCCATCTATCCTTGAGATTTCTAAACTTTACCTTGAGAATAAAGAAAAAGTTAATGATAAATGCAATTAAATGGTTCATGCCGGAGTTCTAAACCATAAAGTGGAAAGTACATCCAATCATTCACTTATGGTAGTAGAATTGAGTTCATGGTTTTATTTATAGTCTAGTACTGGCTACATGACTGAGGATGTATTCTTTATATTGGCTCAGCATCCTGCATTAGCTTAAATTCTCTCTATTAACCAACTTGATAAACAATCTACATCAATGCTCATTCTTTTTTTGTGTCAAACAGAAAGACAATAATATAGCATTATTTAATAGAAAGGAATATTATCATTGATTAGGAAATTATTATAGGTTGCACTCAGTAGGATATTGTGTTGGATGTTCTTATATTTTTTGGGTTGATATCCTATGATTTGTGAGAATTCTCGTAGGATAGTGTTGGACATTCCTGTGGTTTAAAAGTGTATTGGCTATAAATTTTGGACTAATTGTAAGTTTTTTTTTATTAGAAATTAAAAGTGTTCATAACTAATTAAGAATACTTTTCCATGTGGCCAAAAGCACCATCTGAACCATTTTAAAGTGCGTTTAAAATAAATAATTGTTAAACGATTGTTGAAAATGCTTATAGAAGTAGTAACTCACATGTAAGTTTCTCTGATGTCATTGAAACACATTCCAAGTCCTTACTAATGATATCAGACTCGAACAATAAATTGGTTTTCACAATCATCTGTCATCGTCTTTGTATTTCTCTCGACATCATAGTATGTGTATTGTTGGATCTGAAATTAAGTGGTTACTTGTTTTCTTAACCATACAGAGTGGTTTGACTTTGACTACTGATGGAATATTGGGACCAATTACTCCAGAGTTACCTGTAGAGGGTTTAGATTTGAATGATATACCTCCAGCTGAAGAGTGAAGATTCAAAGCTTTACCATTGTTGTATTCTGTACAATGTTTCACTTTGTACAAACTTCTGCCATTGTAATTGGATACGCAACTTCGTCCTTCTTGTCATAGCTTGATGAAAGCCCACGTGCTAGTTTTTTTTCATTCTCTATTCGTTCATTTCATTTTTACTTTTCTCTATTCTTTTGTTTTATTTTTATTTTTATTTTAAGGAAACACAATTTTTCATTTATAACATCAAAAGAGACGTTCAAAATACAAGGACACAAAAAGAAAGAGACTAAACTTTAAACAATATAGTCTCAAGAGTACCCTGAATTAGACCTAAGACCGACAAGGTGGCCTCTCTCAATCGCATATTCGTTTGTTAGCTTGTTCACAAACGACTCGGAAATGGTTGTTTATCTTCTTGTCCTCGACCATATTTGGTTTTCAAAATGACACTTATCTTCAAATGATGATTTTGGTAAGTTTTAGAAGCCTCCTTCCAACTATTGGAGTTTGAATATTTTTTGGGTTTAATAGTTAGAACTTAGATTCCTCCTTAAGAAAGAAAGAGTAACCTTGACAACAAGGGAAAAAAGGCTCCTTCCTACGTGGGGGAGAAGGTCTTATCATTTCTAACATTAGTGTCTGTTTGGATTGACTTTCTAAGTATTTATAAACACTTTGAAAGTCAATCCAAACACACTCTTATGTCCCGTTTGGTTGGAAGTTTTTTGAGGTGGACATGTGTTTGGATATTTGAAGTCCATGTCTGTTCGATGAGTTTTGTTCATTTTCCTTGAAAAGTTTGGGTTTGCTTTATCTTGCAAAATTGTGGATTTCTTACTATCTTTTCTCTTGTGCAAACTTTTTTATTTTATTTTATTATTATTATTTTACATTTTTCTCTTACTTGCCATTATTTCTTTTAATAATATAAAATTTACAAAAATACTTTTTATAATATTTAATTCAAATTCAAATTAAGATATAATTAATTTGATATTCTATTAAATATTAAATAGTTAGTTTTAATTATAAACTATGCAACTTTCAAATATTTACCATTAAAATTAAAATAGGCTCTTAATTATTTTTAATCAATATAATTGAATGATATTTATTATTGTTATATAAAACTGGCAAAGTTGATTTCATAAATTAAATATAAAACATTTTTTTCCATAAAATCTTGATGGCATTCCATGTACAACCAAACACAGTTTTGATTCTTATATTCACAAACATCTTATATTCCTAGACATTTATAAAATCTTGAACTAAAAGACCCCTTAGTTGTTTTGTAAAGAATATTAGACATCAAATTTGAAGGTTCGTCTAAAAGTGACCGTGTTAATCTTCATACTAGCAATTATCTTAGTTGCAAAACCTTTTCATTTATGTCAATATTCGCTTACTATCCCTTTCTCCATTGTAGGTAAAATCAAAGACAACATCCATTCAAATTACCATCTTTATTATTTTTTTAAAATTGACTCAAAAGTAGGGGTAGCCATTCAAAGCGCAAAAATCGAATCGAACCAAAAACTTAATGAAACTGAAAATGTAGTTCGTCCGGTTTAAAGAAATTCGAAACTAATTTAATTCGGTTCGATTCAGTTTCAATTTAAAAAACCAAATTTGAAATTGAACAAATCCGTTTTTTAACAACTATATATTCTTTTATTTAAAAAAAGGAGTAAAATCGAAGCAAACCACATAAATCAATCGGTTATGGCATAAAAGATTAATGTGGTTCGGTTAGATTCAATTTGAACCAATAAATCGATTCGATTTTGTTCACCCATAGAAATTTTAAAATTTCCAGTTCGATTCGATTGGGCCACTGAACCGTTTCCAACTCTGCCCAAAAGTCGAAGTGTACGAGTGATGTAACATTTTAAGTCTTCAAAACGAAAAAAGAAATATATATATCTCATGGGGATTGGGGTTGTGTGCTATTTCTATCTTTTTTAAAAAAAAGATAGAGTTAAAATCTACCCTTAGTGAATTTTGAAATTGTATGGATTGAAATTGATATATGGAATGGCAAGACAAAGAAGATTGGACCATCCATTGAATTGCAAATGAAGGCATATCATCTTGTATTTTAGATTGGCCATTCATTCACCACCAAACATCCTTTGTGTGATGGTAAACCATATAAGGCCACTATCTTACCTTCTTTGTGAACTTCATAATATAAGATAATGTTGTTTTTTTCCTCCTCAAATATGGGCAAACCATCCATTTGTCTTTTCATATTTTGGGATCTTTACCTATTATTTTTATTACCATTTAAGAATAAAATATTAAATATAAGTGACGTAATAATGGAATTGCTAACATGAACTTAACTTAATTTGTTGGAGCGTGTATCATAGACCAAAGCTAAGAAGCTCAAATTTTCGTTCTTACATATTTAAACTAAAAAAAACAAAAAAAAAAAAAACAACGATTATTTCAATAAAAATAAAATGGATTTAAGATCCTATTTTTTGTATTTGTCATTGTCTTTTCAAAATTATAAAAAATGAAAAATAAAAAAACAAACTAAAATAATGATAGGCAATTCTTAGAGGTTAAAACAATGGTTAAGAAAAATTAAGTTATATTTAGAATCTCCACGGCATAGATTAGTTGAACCATAATATTAATTTTTTTCATCATGTAAATATTTTCATGCATTGATACCATCGTGAAGAATGACTCAACATTATCATTATATTGTAGAAAAATCTATAAAATATTGAAAACGAGCAACAACATATCACTAATGTAAATAATACAAATAATAGACATGATCATCTGTTTTAAAATTACAAAAAGTTCGTTTACTAATTGAAATTAATTTTTTATTTCTATAATATTTTTAATAAAATAATTATGAGGATTGAGGATCAAACCTCCAACTTCTATGGTCGAAGATGATGCTAATTACCGTTCAGTTAAGCTCGTCATGTCAATTTTGATAAATTTTGCAAAAATATCCTTTGACATTGAGATTTTATTGATATTTCCATCCCCGATAATGTAAAGTTAAGATTTTCGATATTTTTGTGGACATCCATATTTTTATTGACAATGGAATTTTAAACCTTGGATGAACTTGAAAATAGTAAATATGTTTTTTCCACTTTGTTTGATTATTTTTTTATTATTATTAGGAGTTTATTATTTATAAAATACAAAATGAAAGAAGTACAAAGTAAATTAATTAATTAACTACGAAAAAGGGTTTATTCACAAAATGATAAAATGAATTCTAACAGTTACGCAGCGCAGCCATTGTCGGAAACACACACAGCCGAAATTATTATTTTATTTAGGGGTTGAAGAAGAAAAACAGAAATCAAAGTTATAGCGATCCAAAACACAAAGGTGTAAGCTTTCGATCGAGTTCCTCCAAATCATCAACCATGGCTATGGCGAGCTTTGCTAGACGGAAGGCCTTCTTCTTCTCCAGAAATGCCTCTCATTCTTCCTCCATGGATGTTCTCAAGCTCACCTTCTCCAGGGGCTTCGCTTCATCGGGATCTGATGAGAATGACGTCGTCGTCATCGGCGGCGGCCCTGGAGGCTATGTCGCTGCCATCAAGGCTGCTCAGCTTGGCCTTAAAACCACCTGCATCGAGAAGCGCGGGACTCTCGGTGGTACTTGTCTCAATGTTGGTTGTATCCCCTCCAAGGTCATTTCTTCGTTTCTCAGATTATTTCTTCGCTTTTTTTATTTTTATTTTTTGTTGCGTTTTTTTCTCTCTGTTGTTCTTGTTGAAGTTTTCGATTGCCTTTAGATATGGTGTTTGAGTGGTGTTTTTTTTTTTTTGTCTGTTTTATCAGTTGCCCTAATATGATTGCTGGTTTGCTGAATATCTCAGTTTTTTCTTCACTATGGTTGGATTTTTAGGTTTTGAACTCTGTTTTCTCTCTAGGAAATGTGATGCAACTTTTTTCTTAACCATGGATTAAGAAATCGTTGAATTTCTCGGGTGTTTTACGGTATTCTCTGATTGAGCTTTCCTTCAATGGAGTTGAATCAAATATGATTAGCATATCATGTCTCAATAATGTTGATCTAAGAAGTGCAGGTCCGTGTCCGACGCTCGGTGCACACTTATCGAACACACAAATGCATTAGACATGCATAGAACTTGAGTAGACTAAAAAGACACATGTATTATAATAACAAAATCTTTTGCGTGTGGAATACATTGAGCTAAGTCATTTAAGCATATAAATGCATCAATTCATATGCTATGAATTTTCTTTTTTAAAAAAATGATATCTTTTTTAAAATGAATATTTTAATAAACGTGTCCTTGTCGTGTTGTGTCTTAGATTTTTAAAAAATGGCATGTCTCCGTGTTCGTGTTGTATTCGTGTCTGTGCTTCTTAGATGTTGATTATCCATTAACGACTTCTCGTGCTGCTCACCACTGATTCAATATTTAGATCATTAGATGCAAGTCCAAGTCTCTTAACATATGGGTTGTGGTATATTTGTGTAATTTCAGGCTCTTCTTCATTCCTCACACATGTATCATGAAGCTACACATGCATTTGCAAACCATGGGGTGAAGTTTTCTTCTGTTGAGGTTGATTTGCCTGCGATGATGGCACAGAAAGATAAAGCAGTTGCTAATCTGACTCGAGGTATTGAAGGCTTGTTTAAGAAGAATAAAGTGAACTATGTGAAAGGTTATGGAAAGCTAATCTCCCCTTCTGAAGTTTCTGTTGACACCATTGATGGGGGAAACACGGTTGTGAAAGGAAAGAGTATTATAATTGCTACTGGTTCTGATGTCAAGTCCTTACCTGGGATCACCATCGATGAGAAGAGAATCATTTCATCTACTGGAGCTTTAGCTTTGACTGAAATTCCCAAAAAGCTTGTGGTTATTGGAGCTGGTTACATTGGCCTAGAGATGGGTTCAGTATGGGGACGACTTGGCTCGGAGGTAACTGTGGTTGAGTTTGCTCCTGATATTGTCCCCACCATGGACGCGGAAGTTCGCAAGCAATTCCAACGCTCTCTAGAGAAGCAAGGAATGAAATTCAAGCTCAAAACTAAGGTGGTAGGAGTCGACACATCTGGAGATGGCGTAAAGCTGACCCTTGAGCCAGCTGCTGGTGGAGACAAGACCACTCTCGAGGCTGACGTTGTTCTTGTTTCTGCTGGTAGAACTCCATTCACTTCTGGACTAGGACTCGAGAAGTTAGGAGTGGAAACCGATAAGATAGGTCGGATTTTAGTAAATGATAGATTTGCTACAAATGTGCCTGGAATATATGCTATTGGGGATGTAATTCCTGGGCCAATGTTGGCTCACAAGGCCGAAGAAGACGGTGTTGCTTGTGTGGAGTTTTTAGCTGGTAAGACAGGTCATGTCGACTATGACAAGGTCCCTGGGGTTGTATATACACATCCTGAGGTCGCCTCTGTCGGAAAGACAGAGGAGCAGGTGAAGGAGCTTGGGGTTGCCTATCGTGTTGGGAAGTTTCCATTCATGGCAAATAGTCGAGCTAAGGCAATCGATAATGCTGAAGGTATTGTCAAGATATTGGCTGAAAAGGAAACTGACAAGATATTAGGAGTGCATATAATGGCGCCTAATGCAGGGGAGCTAATTCATGAGGCAGCTATAGCGTTACAATATGATGCTTCAAGCGAGGACATAGCCCGTGTTTGCCATGCACATCCCACAATGAGTGAAGCACTAAAGGAAGCTGCGATGGCAACATACGACAAGCCAATTCATATATAAGACACAGTTAAACGTGTGTTATTCCATTTTTTCTTCTTAGTTCATATTTTCATTTTTATCAAAAGGAGCTTGGAGCTTTGAAATGACTTTCTTGGGTCATTTAATTTCCTTGTCACTCTCTTCAGTGAAGGGTTTGAAGTGTTTCAAATACACATTTGCTGTTTTTCAGCTTTCATTTCACTCTGGTTACAATAATGTTGTGCTTTTTATACTCAATTTTCAAATAACATGGAATCAGAATATGTTGAAGAGTTGAATCATTGAAGTTCGTTCGAGTTTGCTTCTGTGCAGGAAAATAAGTATGGCAGCAAAACACAAAATTAGAACACAAAGAAGGATTTGTTCATTAGAAACTGAACGATCGTTTTCATAACTAAGTGCAATGTGCAGATTAGCATAAGAAAGCAGAACAAGGCGGGTACAAGAGTTCATACAAATAAACTGGTAATAACTTTTTAGTATAAGCATCATCTAAGCTTATGTTGTAAAAAGGGTTCACATTTATTCCATAAGACAGCAGACGTATAACTATATTTCTCTCAACCATACTTTTAGCCTCCAAATTAGTTGCAAACTAATGTCGGTTTGTAGTCGATAACAATAACTTTGTCCAAGGAAGAAAGGAACTTGTTTGCAAATTCCACGTGTGCGGGATGCGATATATACTCTGCTATGCCCTGCGTACTCTCAAAGGTAGATTCAAACACGTGAGTGAAACCTTGGTGTAGATTTTCAATGCTAACATCCTTGCCACTGTCATGTAGAAGAAAAGGAAATGCTTAAGGTCATTGATGGATTTTAAAGCTAACATTATATGTAGATATTCAAAGTCCCAAAGAAGTTTTATAGCTATTGAAATATATTATTTTTGGGTAGTGTGAAGTCCCAGTAGCATGAAAATTTTGTCTGAGAAGCCTTCTTTACCTCTTTATGTAACTTGTTTATGACCATTCAGTCAATCTCCCTGCCTCAATACAATACCCTTGCTCAAATGTTTCCTTTTTCATGTTTAAAAAAAAAAAACCCATAAAATATCAATATGCTATCTATCAGCAGAAACCTTGTACTCAGCTTCCCCCACCAGTAAACAATAAGAAAACAAAATACTAGCTCAAAAGGATGGACTTATTATCAACTTATCAATATGGCTTACATGCATGCTCGTATTTGATTAATAAAATGCTGAAGGTGTGATTGGATGAAGATCAAGAAAACAAGATCCTGTACAACGGTTTTCAAAATAGTTTAACACTTTTCTCGTCATCACTGCATATAAGAATGGTGAATGGCGTATAAAACATAACCCATAAAATCTTATTATTAATAAGGAAGTCACTTCATAAATTTTTATCTTAAAAGAACGAACAATTGATTTACTCTAAAAATAAATCCTATGTGAGAGAATATACTAGATGAAAACACGAAAAAAAAAACAGTAAAAATAACATTTACTATTTTGCTCAACCCTTTTTTCTTATTATTTTTGTTGATAGGGTAAATAGATCACTTAGTAACATCATGTAATATTTGGCTAAATAGAAAATGCTTATCAGACTAGCCAAGCGTTGTAGATACCGTTACGTTTCTACTTGTTGTCCAGTTATGTTCATGGATACCTGTATCATGGTATCTATCTTAATTGCTAGAGCGTTGCAATAGTTTCTTAAGAAACCAGCTTTCAGAAAACAGTTTTGCAGAACAGTTTAGATGTCACTGGTCTTTTGTTCTGAAAAATAGTGAGGTAGTTCTGAAAACAATTCCTCAAACGAACCCCAAAATTTACAAAGAACCTTGGATACTGTACTCTCCACCTGGATTTTCCAAGTCAGCCTTGACGATTCATTGTGTGGTCCTCTTGAGTGACCCTTGCACCCGCCCTTTACAAATGATTCTAAAAGCAAGCATTTTTTTAAGGTTGGAGAACAGTTAAAGAAACTCTTCCATGATCATCTGGAGATTCTCCACCCAGGTTGAGAATAAAATGAGAAAGTTCCCCAAATGACCAGGGTGTGAAAAATGGACCAACAGATCCAAAAGGCTTGGAATGGGACCTCTGAGAACGATTCAAGAATTCTTTGTTAGTATTTTCTCCATCGTAACAAATGACCAAGAGCTCTTGGAGGGTTTGTTCGGTGAAAAAAGTCTTTTCCTGTTTTAGAGGCGTTGTAGGTGCTAGTATCCTCACTAAAGCTTGGCTTTAGTATAGGCTCGACCCCACTCAACTTTATGCTCTCTATATATAATATATATATATATATATATATATATATATATATATTAATTGAAGACATACCTTTATCAGAAGGTAACCTAATGGTAAAACTGTCTTCTAGCTCCCTCTGTTTACAATTTTTTTAAATTACTT
>JBBPDJ010000020.1:6055112-6074054 GCA_037974625.1 Cucumis cinereus
CGTCAATGATGAACTGCTTTTGTTTATTGCCTATTGTTGGTGTAGTCTGATCTAAGCTCTTTGTTCTAGCCACAGACAATTTCTAAACTTGCAATCATACGTCAATGATGAACTGCTTTTGTTTATTGCCTATTGTTGGTGTAGTCTGATCTAAGCTCTTTGTTCTAGCCACAGACTTATTGACATAGTTTTTATAATTATCATGCCTTGATAAGTTTTAAATCTCACTAGCTATAGAGATATATGAATTTTGTGATGTTCTTATGCTTTAACTGTTGTCATGATACTTTTTTGTAGGTTTTGCATTTGCTCAGAAGATATCTGGGGGAATATGTCCAAGGACTATCATTAGAAGCTTTAAGAATAAGTGTCTGGAAAGGTTTGTTGACCGATTTTTCACTTACTAACATGCTTGGTTTTGTAAAAGTTGGACTGTTGGACCATCTTTTATTTTTATTATTTGTTCTTTTTTGTAAGAAACATTGATTATCTGTTATTTGCCAGTAGATGAATGGCCAAAAAGTTCACGTTTACAATTTAGAAAATATTTCATAGCTTGGTAACCAGAAGTTTTTCTTATTCACATGAAAAAAATGTATTTTTTGGTATTATTGCATGGTACATTAAGCGTGACACATGAAATGATGTGACTTGCTACCTATTTTGCAGTTTTTGTTATTTTTGTAAATTTGAGATGAGCTGCTAATTCTCTTGCTATTTTTGTATCATCTCGTTTCATAAATGATAAACATCTCCTGGCTGCTGAATTATGTCTTCTGTTTGATATAGGTGATGTTGTCCTCAAAGATTTGAAATTAAAGACCGAGGCACTCAATTCACTTAGGCTTCCAGTCACCGTCAAAGCTGGTTTTGTTGGCACTATAACATTAAAGGTAGACAACATTGTTGCTAGGTGTTTTTTAATTGGTTATAAGCTATAGTTTTTTATGGGTCACATTCTTCTATCTGATTGCGTACTTTTCTTAACCTTAAGGTATCTTTCTTTCCTCTGTGAATACCTAGGTTCCTTGGAAAAGTTTAGGCAAGGAGCCGGTTATTGTTCTCATTGATCGAGTTTTTGTTCTTGCGCACCCTGCGCTTGATGGTCAGACTTTGAAGGTAGGATGCTTTATTACTTTGAGGAATGGTCATTACGATTGGATTTCACTGTCAGAATTGCCCTTTCTTTCTTTCTTTCTTTTTCTTTTTTTTTTTTTGGAAAAGGAATCAAAACTTTTTGTTCTTCTTTTGAGGAATTGTCCTTTCTTTTAATCATTGGGGTTGCTTGTTTTACTATTTACAGGAAGAGGATAGGGAAAAACTTTTTGAAGCTAAGCTTCAACAGATTGAGGTGATTTTTGTTTCCACTGAATTATCTGTAATCATTCAGAGTATAGTACATCTTTAATTTATGTTTTTAAGTTAGGTTATCAGTCGATAAATTTATGAACTCCATAGTTTTTTTTTCTTTTCCTGAACATGATACGGAAGGTTTTATTAGATCTTTTGAGTTTTCCCTTTTGATGGACTTTGGATAAGTTAATCTTTGCCAAAAAATTACAATGTGAATAACGCATTATAAACAAAGAAACCCTTCAAAGATACAAAGTATGCTCACGGCCTGCTTGTAAACTATCCAACTATGTTTAATGGAATAAGAAACAAAACTTTTCATTGATATAATGAAAAGAGATTGATACTCAAATTATACAACTCTATCATGCTGAGAAAAATAATCATCAAACTGAAGAACATATAAAGGAGCTCGAACTCAAATATATCAAGTAGCTGTTTCCTTTCGATGAAGGTTACCCTTAGTTCCCACAGGAGACTTTTGCCTTAAAAATCAGTATTTTTAATATATATATTTGTATTTATTTATTTATAAATTTATTATTTTTTCAAAACCATAAAGGGGGATGCGTGGATTGGAGGGCAAGCTTGCTTCTTCAATTTTCTAGTCTTGGTGTTTAATGGTTGGGACTGGGAGTATCATTCTTGGATATCACTAAAAGAACTAAAGAAGTTTGAGGGAGAAGGAAATTAGGAGTTCAGTTCTTGTTTCTTCTATAAAAAAGTGTCGGTGACGAATTGAGATTTTCTCTCCAACTTCTTGGTTTTGCATGCACATCTCTTCTCTTCGATATTATTTCCCCAAAAAGGTAATTTACCATGTTGACAAGGTGCTTGGTTTGGTCTTCTTTACTGCATGCAGGAAGCAGAATCTGCAACACTTGAAGCCATCTCAAGGTCAAAGCTCGGAAATGTATGGTTAAAACTCTATATTTCTTTTCCATGGTTGATTTAGCGGATCTTTCATTTTATGCACTTGTTTGGACATGCTGCTTGGTCAGTTTCCTGTAGCAAGTGCTTTGTCCACCTCTAAAAAATGACGCTTGGAGCAATCGCAAGATGTTTTAGAACCCACATTTTATTTGGTTTATTCGTTGACTGTCCCATGAGTGTCTGTCCAGTTTATGTTTGCTTTCCAAGCTTTTGCACATTGCTTCTGTTGCGTAGGGGCCTCTCTTGCTCAGGGAGATGCTTGTATAGTACCATGGAATGATAGGAAGGGATTGAAATGTTATGAACCTTTTTAGGTTTTTAAATGGAGTTGTGTCTTTAGTCTTTACTGTCATATTACGTTTACCATGGTTCAGTTTACAACTGTTCTGTTTTGCAGCCACCTGGTGGAACTTCATGGCTTGGTTCTCTAATTTCTACAATAATTGGGAACCTTAAGATTTCAATTAGCAATGTACATATCAGATATGAAGATTCTGTCAGGTTGGTGGGTGCTGTTTTTGACAACCTTCTAAACGGAAATGGAGTTTTGTCTTATTTTTCTTGATCTTGTGATGCAAGATCAATATTCTCAACTTTTCTTTTTAACAACTTTGATCTGCAGCAACCCAGGATATCCATTCTGCACTGGTGTTACTTTAGCCAAGCTAGCTGCAGTTACCATGGATGAGCAGGGGAATGAAACGTTTGATACAAGTGGCGCTCTTGATAAACTCCGCAAGGTTAGCTTTACCTCTCTTTTCATGAAGCTAATGTTTTGTTGTGGGAGACAGTCATGTTAATCTTTCCTATATGCATGAATGGGGTTCAAAATACATGAATTTTCTTTTATATGTGCATCCTTTACATACATATTGCAGAAGAAAGAAATTCTATTTTGAGAATTTGATTATCTTTCCATTTTCCATATTTATTCCTACTCTTGTTAGAGTTTGTTTCTATGTTTCTTATTGAGATGCATTGGCTATGGTTAGCCCTCACTTGGACTTTAATTGTTGTTTGGTCCTTTATTTTGTTTGGATATGATGAGGGTGCTATCGGGGTGTCAACCTAGTTGAGATGCCTGGGTGCATCTCTTGATCTTTTTTTGGTTTTGTTTTGTATGCTCATAGTCATTGTACAATCCTCTTGTACTATGAGCTTTTGTCTCATTGTTTATCAATAAATGAGGCTGTTTCCTTTTCAAAAAAAAAAAAAAAAGAGCAATATTTCTTTTTCTGAAGTGTTTCATTGGCTTTTTGCTGCAACTGTAATGGTTTTTTCTAAGGCATGAACCCCTTGTTTACAGTTAGTGCAACTTGATAGGCTTGCCATGTATCATGATTCAAATACCTTGCCATGGAGTTTGGACAAAAAGTGGGAGGATCTTAGTCCGAAGGATTGGATTGAGGTATGTTCTCTAGTTTTAACGACCATCTGACATAGTCACAGATAGACTTAATTTAGTTTCTGCAGTAAGGCTGATGTTTTGTTTGGTCAAGGCAAACATTATCATTATTATCTTTTGAGGAAAAATTTCTTTGAGTGTCAACAGGTATTTGAGGATGGTATAAATGAACCCACTGCTGACCAGGGATTGGGGCATAAATGGGCTGTGAATCGAAATTACTTGGTTTCACCGATTAATGGAATTTTGAAATATCATCGTCTTGGAAATTTAGAAAGAAATGATCCTGAGATTCCATATGAAAAAGCTTCCTTAGTTTTGGGTGACGTGTCTTTGACAATAACAGAGGTATTGGATCTTTACTTCTTTGTTTAATTTTGTCGGAATATGTTTCATGTTTATGGAATATTACCTCAATTTCTTACCATTCTTTTACTTTATGGTGTTGATTTTTTCGTTTTATTGATTTATTATTGTTTTCGGCTAAACCCAAAAGTTCGTAGGGTGGCTAGAATGATTTGCCTTTCTTTCTTATTATTGCTTTAGATCTATGTGCCTTCTTATTATTGCTTTTGATCTATGTGCCTCGTTTTCATTTTGTTTCTTTGCCTCCCAAATAAGGATGTTAATAACATTGTAGTTTGTATCCTTGAGTAATAGTCTCTTGGAGTGTCAACCTAGTTGAGATGTCCAGGTGTACCTACCGATTCCTTGGTCATGTAGTCTCTTGTATTACAAATGTATTCTTTGAAACTTTTTGTCTTTTCATTATCTAAATGAAATTATTGTTTTCTTTTACAAAAAAAGAAGAAAAAAAAAAAGAAAAGAAAAAAGAAGAGAAGTTTCCTATATTATTAAAATAAAATTGACATTGTATAGAATTTTTCTGCAAAGAAATAATTTTATCATCAATTAATGTTTTGATAGGCTCAATACCACGATTGGATAAAGCTATTGGAAGTTGTTTCAAGGTATAAGACATATGTCGAAGTTTCCCATTTGAGACCGATGGTTCCTGTTTTGGTTGCTCCTAATTTGTGGTGGCGCTATGCTGTTCAAGCATGCCTGCAGCAGAAGAAAATGTGGTAATTTATAATACGGTTTGCAATCAATTCTCTTCGTTTGATATAAAGAAATTATATTTGTAACTGCGATTTCCCCACACCAAAGTGATAAAATATTTGTGTGATCCCCCCACCCCCAATAATGGATAAGACTGAATGACTGAATGATTCAATCCATTGGATGTCAATGCACCCATACAATCTTTATATTCTTGTTAAGTTTAATGCCTAATATTGATACTCACACTTTATCTATTGCTTCTGAATAAGTTATCGGTTTTCTTGGGAGCGAATACGGCAACTTTGTCAACTTCGTAGACGCTATATCCAGCTATATGCTAGTTCATTGCAACGAATGTCAAATACTAGTAACGACGAGATTAGAGAAATTGAGAAGGATCTCGATTCCAAAGTGATTCTTTTATGGAGGTACATAAATTATTTTCTCTAGTTATTTATGTGTTAGACTGGTATGAGTGTGTTTGAGTTGATCTTATTGCTAAATTTTTGTTTGAAAATAAACAGAACTTTTCATCGAAAAAGTGAAAAAAAACTAAAGCTTGAAGATACAATTATCCTCAAGAGAGGAAAGAAACAAAGTAAAACTGAGGTAGAACATAAAAATGTAGCTTAACCCCATTTCTTTCCCACCACTCCCATTGACAAGAAGAAAATTCTTCAGCATCTGATTTCAATAACCACCACTCCTGTAAAGGCAAAAATGTTTGAAGATCAGAATCCTGATTTCTTAGAAGATAAATGTGCACAAATTCAAGCTTCATCTCTTTCAAGCAGGTCGGACCATCAGAGTTCATTCCATCCCCATTTTAATTACTCTGTTTCTCTTTACCTAATTCAATGGTAAAGTGTTTTAGAGGTTCTCTGATCCTCGCATCTAAAGAGAAGTGTGTTTCAGATTTTGGTTCTCCTATTAGTGTGAGCAGCGTGGAAGCTGATTATTTGACAAAGTCAGTTGAGAAAGAGGACCAGTCGTCAAATGACCCCTTAGATTATGATCTTAAGGCTCTTTTTCAGATAGAGGAGGATTTAAATATTGAGAAGCAAGCTGCTTTAACTCCCTCACACGTTCAACATTACAAAGTACCAGATCATTTGAAGTCTTATCGTTGAGATCTGTGGATTAGTTTTGGGTTGAGTCTTGAAAGTAAATTGCTTCTGTTTACATCAACCATCTAATATGAAATTTTGTTTACTGGATCACGAGAGTTTTTTATTCCCGCTTTAGGAGTTCAGCAGATTGGAGCTTTGATGGGGTTTATTTGAAGTCTTTTGCAAGGCTCCCGAACAAAAGAAATTTTTTCATCATGTCAGACGCGAAGCAACTTGGTTGATGGTCTTTTCTTGGTGTTTGCTATCCATCCATCCATTTTGAAGCTTTTGTGTGGAAGTGCTCAATTGTTTAGGGTTTCTCCTTGAAAGATTTTTATGTTTTTAAGCTTTGCTTTGTTTTTCAGATTTTCTTTGTTTTGTTTGGGGTATTTGAAGGTCTTGATCAACTAGTTTGTACTTTTGTTGTGAATATTTTTTTTTGAAACGAAACCGAAATCTTTATTAATAAAATAGCTCAAAGTACATAAGGTGTTTACAAAGAGCTAGGAAAAAACTAGGAAAAATAAAAAAAATACAAAGATTAGCGAAAAGCAAAGCAAAGACAAGAAAAGTAAAGTGAATGTAATTTGCTGCACCCGTGTCTAGAATCCAGCTCTATCTAGCAGGTCAGTCTCTTCATCTCAATCATTAATTGTTCAATCATACCTCTTTCACAATTCCTAACTCCAAGATCATATTTTTGAGAGGTTCTCCACGCTCCCAGCCGGATGCCTTACCTCTCAAAAAGAAGGAAGTGGAGCTTGATTCCCCTGTCAGTGTTAGTAGTGAAGATTCCAAAGTCTTTCCAGCTGTTCATGAATCCATACTAAAGGAAGACATTAGCGGCAAAGATCTACGAGTTCTATTTTCAGCAGAAATGGAGGAAAATGACTCACCTAGGGTTCATTGCTATTCCCCTTTAAAACCTTCAGAAATTCCAGCGCACCTGTCTTCCATAGTTAAAGACTGATATTCTCTTGGCATATTCCAGCCCCTAAGCAATTACGTGTGCAGCTATAGTGTGCAGTGTTAAGATCCTATATGAAGATTGTGTCATGGAATATAAGAGGCCTCAAGGATGCATCTAAACGTTTGAGCTATCAAAAGACTTATTAAGAAAATTCATCCTGACACTGTCTTACTTCAGGAATCCAAGTTGGAGGAAGTTGATATGGCTCTTGTTAAATCCCTTTGGAGTTCCAAAGATATTGGTTGGGACTTTGTTCTATCTTTCGGGCATTTTGGTGGAAGACTGACCATGTGGGATATGAGCAAGCTAAGAGTGGTAGAAACTCTTAATGGAGGATACTCACTTTTGACCAACTGTATCACAGTCTGCAAAAAATCCTGCTGGATAACTAGTGTTTATGGCCAAAATGACTACAAAGAAAGAAAATTCGTATGGCCCGAATTAATCTCTCTTTCAGACTACTGCACAGAGGCTTGGTGTATTGGGGGAGACTTTAATATAACAAGATGGGCACATGAACGCTTTTCTTTATGTAGAAACACCTGAGGTATGAGACAGTTCCAACTTCATCGCTTACATTGACATTTTGGAAATCTCTCTCCTAAATGGTAAATCCACTTGGTCCAGAGAAGGAATTTCAGTCTCTAGATCATTGTTGGACCGTTTTTTCATAAACAAACAATGGGATGAGTTCTTTGAGAACACCAGAGTTAGTAGAAAGGCCCGCACAATTTCAGATCACTTCCCACTGTTACTAGAAGCAGGTTCAATTAATTGGGGACCTTCGCCTTTTAGATTCTGTAATAGTTGGCTGTCCTTCTGAGATTGCAATAGAACCATTAAAGAAGCTTGGCATAATGCAAATATTTTTGGATGGACTGGCTTTGTTCTCATTGGCAAATTGAGACTTGTAAAATCTGCCTTGAAATTATGGAATGGTAACTTACAGGAAAATCTTAAAAGGAAAGAAGGGGAGCTACTAAATGAAATTGAAAAATGTGATCAAATTGCAGAAATTTATGGGTTAAATTCAGCAGAAGTAGCACTTCGTTCCTCACTAAAGGCTGAGCTAATGAGCATTTATAGAGTGGAGGAAAGAAATAATATACAGAAAAGTAAACTTCACTGGTTAAAATACGGGGATGAAAATTCCAGCTTCTTCCACAGATTCTTGGCAGCAAAGAAAAGAAGAAACTTAATCTCAGAATTAACCAATGAATAAGGTGAAGGAACTAAGTCTTTCCGTGAGATTGAAAGATTGATTTTGGGATTTTATGAAGACTTGTGTAAAAAAATCCCAGGACCGAGACACATCCCCCTTATTTTTTACTGGCAGATGATTACACCAAACCAGATTAGGCTCTTACTGCCTCCTTCACAGAAGCAGTAATCTGGAGGGCAATAAA
Source organism: Cucumis cinereus (assembly GCA_037974625.1). Lineage (NCBI taxonomy): Eukaryota > Viridiplantae > Streptophyta > Magnoliopsida > Cucurbitales > Cucurbitaceae > Cucumis > Cucumis cinereus. Next base: position 6,063,354 of record JBBPDJ010000020.1, read on the forward strand.
AGCTCTTGGAAAAAAACAAAGCCCAGGTCGTGACGGTTTCACAACTAAATTTTTCTCTAAGCACTGGCAGCTCGTCAAAGAGTTGTTTATTGCCATTTTCGATGAGTTTTATGGGAACGGAATGCTCAAAGCTTGTGTATAGGAAAACTTTATTTGCTTAATTCAAAAGAAGGAAGATGCGGTCCTTGTAAAGGACTTTAGACCAATCAACCGCACGACCTCAATCTACAAGATAGTAGCTAAGCTAAAATCTGCTATGCCCAATATAATTAACCATTCTTAAAGTGCATTCATAGAAGGTAGGAAAATACTTGACCAGGTTCTAATAGCAAACGAAGTTGTGGAAGAATACTGAGCAACGAGGAAAAAAGGTTGGATCTTGAAGCTCTTCCAACTCCGGTTGAAAAGGCCTTTGACCAATTTAAGGCAATGTCTTGCCTGAAAAATCTTTGAACTTTTTACTGAGAGAACACCATGAAGAAGCATTTAGTCCAGCAAGTTCAAATCGGTCCAGCCGATGTGAGGCTTTATTGTGGAATATCCTTTGATTTCTTTCAAACCACAATTCAGCCAAAATTGCCTTGATAGCATTGATCCACAATAGGAGAGCCTGGTTCTTAAAACTAGGGCCAATAAGTATCTGATTTACGTTGTTACTGCATACTCTGTCAAAGGCCCAGCTTAGTTTAAAAGTGCCAAGAAGTTTGGACCAACAGTTTGCGGCATAATCGCAGATAAAGATAGGTGATGAAGGTCCTCTTAAGCTCCAAGACATAATGGGCAGACATGAGGGGAGATGGAGTGGGAGGGGAGCTTCTTCTATAGACCAGCCGCACAATTTAATTTTCCTTTCAGAAGGATCCAGACCGTGATGTTTACTCTCTTCGGACTCTTTGACTTCCATCAACATTTGACCAAATTAGCATTCATTGGAGAAGATGGCACGAGGTGTTTAGAGAGAGAGCTAACATAAAAGGAACCATTAGATTCTAAAACCAGCTCCTTCTATCTGGTTGATCCGAAAGGGTGAGTGAGGCAAGAGATCCAAGAAGGTTCTGGAAATCATCAATAAAGAGGCCGTGTTTCCGTTTCAAAAAAAGAAAAACTATTCTTAAATATTTTCCTTTTTTTTTTTCGAAACAGAAACTTAGCTTTTTAAGAGAATGAAAAGAGTAGTATAAGGATAACAAAGCATCAAAACAATTGTAATCAAGTAAAGCAACACGGGAGCCAAAATATAAGACACTTCAAGAAGAACAATCTCTTAAAAAAAAACAGAAAAGCTCTTCCAACTCCTGTTTAAATCCTGGATAGAATAACTCTGGAAGCTCTTAGATAATTTGTAACCAGTATTATAAGGTTTGGCTGAAACTTAATTTGATCCTGTTGCAACTTATTGTTGTTTAGGTTACTTGCTCACGCGAAGATTGAATCTGTGAAATCAAAAGAAGCAGCTGAACAGAAAAGATTGAAAAAGAGTAGCTGGTTTTCATTTCGATGGTTTGTGAAAATCTTACTCCTAATGTTTGATTCAGATCAACTTTCCCAATGCTTTTACCTTTTTTACCCTTCTTTTTTGAGAAAACAATTCTTCTTTTAATCTTGGCAATTTATAGTGGTTTTCATGTCATACTAGGCGTGCGAACTCTGAAGACACTTCTGATGGGGATGCTTTGGAGGGATCACATTTAGGTGAACAATTGACTAAAGAGGAATGGCAGGCAATTAATAAGTTGCTGAGTTACCAACAAGATGACACACCATCACATTCTGGGAAGGATGGGCAGAACATGGTACAGTTTTTGTTTACAGTATCGATTAATCAGGCTGCTGCAAGAATCATTAACATTAATCAGACTGAGATTGTCTGCGGAAGATTTGAGCAACTATCTGTGTCAACCAAGTTAAAACAGCGCAGCACCTACTGTGATGTGTTGCTGAAATTTTATGGTTTATCTGCTCCAGAAGGTTCACTTGCTCAGGTTTGTTCGCATCTTGATTGGTTTGAGTCGATATCATGTTTATTTCATTGTTGCTGACAGATATTTTTCTTTTAATTTTTAACTTTTACATTTAAATTATTTTTTTAATAAGAAGAAATAACATTTTCGTTAATGATTGAAATGCTATGAAAGAGTGCAATAAAGTATCCATTAGAGGTAATTGCAATTTTTTTTTTTAAATGGATACGAGCCTCTTCATTAATATAATGAAATGAGACTAATGCTCAAAGTACAGAAGAATTATACAAAGAGCTATAAACATTAAGGGACAAAGGATCCGGAAACCATAAAGACGAACAAAACAAAATGAGGCCTAAGAGCTTAACAAACTCCAAACAAGGCAGAACAATAACTGAAAAAAACGATACAGATGAAGAAATGGGAAAGAAAACAAAAGAACGCAAAAATCCATATCCCAGAGAATCCATCTTAATTCACAGAGGCGCAGCCTACATCCTTCGAGCTCCAACATGTTCTCATGGCTCAACGTGAGCAGTTGTTCATCATGAGTTTCTTAGTTGGTCTTGCACCTAAATATGAGATGGCCAAAGATCAAGTTTTGTCAAGCTAAAAAGTTTCATCGTTGGAAGAAGCCTATACTCGAATACTTTGCACAGAGAAGCCGCGAGCAGTTATGTCATGTGATTCTAGCAGTGCTTTGATTGGACGCACAAATGACTATAGAGGTAATAAAAGGGTTGGCTCGAATAGCTCCAAAGGTTATCCCAATCACCAACAAACAAATTCAGGAGATGTTGTTTGCTATTACTGTCATAAACCTGACCATACCAGACACAAATGCAGAAGATTGTTGAATAGGGGTAAAGGGTGCCATCTGAAAATGTTGCTTCTACTTCTGATAATTCTGACAAGTCAATTACAATTTCTTTAGAGGAGTTTGCTAAGTTTCAAAAGTATCAAGAGTCATTGGCAACATCATCTTCTACTTCCATTACTGCCATTACAGAGACAGGTAACATCTCTAAATGCCTCCTTTCTCCACTTCGAAATGAGTCATTGACTCTGTCGCTACATATCATATGACAGGTAACCCCAGTTTATTCTCTACTTTGTGTCCATCTTCCTCTTTTCCTAATGTCCCTATGGCTGATGGAACCTCGACTCCTGTTATAGGATCGGGAACCGTCCATCTTACTAAATCAATCTCTTTGTCCCTTGTTTTAAATTTACCACAATTCTCTTTTAATTTGATTTCGGTCAGTAAACTCACTCGTGATCTTCATTGTTGTGTCTCATTTTTCCTGGTTATTGCTTATTTCAGGATCTTACGACGAAGCAGACTATTGGTAAAGTAGACTATTAGTCCTCTCATGGTCTGTGTGTGAATTGGTTTGGATATATCAACTTCTTGTTGAGTTGGGATTTGAAATCACCTCGCCAACAAAATTGTATTGTGATAATCAAACGACACTTCATATTGCATCTAATCCAGTATTCCATGAGAGGACTAAACATATTGAAATTGATTGTCATTTTGTACGTGAGAACAAGGTTTGGTATCTATAGGATATGTGAAGACTGGAGATCATTGAGGAGATATCTTCACGAAAGCATTGAATGGAAGACGTATAGATTTTCTATGTAACATTTGGGCATGATTAACATATATGCTCCAACTTTAAGAGGAGTGTTATAATTCTATATTGTGAATATCCTTGATATATTTTTTCCTTTCTTAGTTTTGCTGCACTTTCCTTCTTTGATCACCATTGTATCTTGTATATATAATTCTTTAGTGAATGCAATAAGGGATACTGATTTTCTCTCAAACCCAAGTGTTTTGTACATCTCAAAGTGCTTTCATGGAAGAATGTTAAATTCTTGATCCCATTCATATTGCAAACGAAGTAGTTGAGGAATATAGAGTTAAAAAGAAGAAAGGGTGGCTGCTCAAGTTGGATTTGGAGAAAGCCTTTGACAGGGTGGATAAAATGGATTATAGGCTGCGTGAGGAATCCCAAGTACACATCATTAATGGACGGCCAAGAGGCAGAATACAAGCTTCAAGAGGGTTAAGGCAACACGACCCACTTTCCCCCTATTTATTCCTCCTTGTAAGTGAGGTACTCAACCGTCGCATTTCAAAGCTTCACGATAAGAAAATGTTTCAAGGATTTATGGTTGGTAAAGATAAGATTCATGTCCCTTTGCTTCAGTTTGCCGATGACACCCTTGTGTTCTTTAAATTCGATGATAATATGATGGAAAACCTACAAAAGTTGTTGACTCTTTTTGAATGGTGTTCAGGTCAAAAGATCAATTGGGAGAAATCATCCATCTGTGGGATTAACATGAGGAGAATATTATTGCTGAAATGGCCTCAAGCTTAAACTGCAAAATACAGAATCTTCCGATTAGGTACCTTGGTCTCCCACTTGGAGGTTATCCAAAGAGTATCATTTTTTGGCAGCCTATTATTGACAAAGTACAAGGTATTGAGCAAATGGAGAAGGTACAATCTTTCTCGAGGAGGTAGAATATCTCTATGTAATTCAGTGTTGTCTAACCTCCTGACATATTACATGTCCATTTTTCTCATGCTTGCCTCTATCTCCAAATCTTTGGAAAGAATTATGAGGAAATTTTATTAGGAAGGCAACCAGGGGGGAAAGCTGAATCATTTGGTTAAATGGAACAAAATCACAAAATCTCATAAAGATGGCGGTCTGGGTTTGAGCATTCTAAAATGCAGAAATTTGGCCCTGTTATCAAAATGGGGTTGGCAATACATGACTGAGCAAAATTCTCTATGATGATGTTCGGTAGTGAAGAGCATCCATAGAAGTAACCTTTTCAACTGGTATACAAGTGGAAAGGAGCAAATGAGCTTAAAAAGTCCATGGATCAGCATATCTAGGCAAAAGGTGTAAAGTAGATTCTTTGGCTGCCTTTAAAGTAGGAAACGGAAGAAGAATATCCTTCTGGTCAGACCCGTGGCTAGATATGATTCCCCTAGACAGCAAGTTCCCCAGCTTAATCCAAATTGCCCTTAGTCCAAAGGGATCAATTGCTGATCACTGGGACTTTGTAACAAACTCTTGGTCTATTTTCTTTAGAAGATTACTAAAAGATGTAGAAATCCTAAAATTTCAAGGTTTGATGGCTTCCTTGGAAGGATTTCAAATCAACTCTTCACTTGACAGAAGAATTTGGCCCCTTGAACCAAATGGAAATTTCACCATTATATCCCTGGTAAATCATCTCTCCATGGCGTCACCCATTGACAACTTACTTTATAAGAGTCTTCGGAAGTCTAAAAGTCCTAAGAGAGTCAACATATCAGTTTGGACCATGTTGTTTGGCAATCTGAATTGCACTGCCATTTTACAGAAAAAACTCCCAGATTATGACATTTCTCCACACGTGTGCCCTCTTTGCCTCAAACACCAGGAAAATTTGCAACATCTCTTCTTTGAATTCCCTTATGCAGTGAATTGCTGGAATCGGTGCTGAAAATATTCAATGTAAAGTGGGTATTTGACGGCTGTTTTAGAAGCAACGTATTACAGTTGCTGTCGGGACTTGTTTTGAAGAAAACCTCCTCTATCTTATGGTGCAATGCGGTTAAGGCTTTGCTAGTAGAACTATAGTTTGAAAGGAATCAACGGGTTTCCACGACAAGATATCAACTTGGAGTGATCGCCTCGATTTTGCTTGCCTAAATGTCTCCTCGTGGAGTTCATTGCCCAAAGTTTTCCAAGACTACTCTCTGCAACAGATTCTACTGAATTGGCAGGCATTCATCAATTAAAGTTGCTGGTTTTTAAGCTGTTTTCATATGTTTTATCCTTTTGCAATTTGAAAATATGTGTTCTGGTTCGCTTAGCCCAGGCCTCTGTCCCCTAAATCCACCTCCTTTCCTCTGGCCCTCGGGATTCATGGAGAATTTTTAGTTTTGTTCGTTTTAAGTTATAGTCCTCTATTGCTTTCACTTTGTTTTGTTTTAGATGTTACTTCTAAATGCTTTGATTATGGTGTATTATGTATTAGGCTAAACATTTAAAGCCTCATTCCGGTTACCCTGAACTATCCAATTAGTAGTATTAGTGGAGATGATGAGGGTGCTAAGGGGGTGTCAACCTAGTTGAGATGCCCGGGTGCACCCGCTGATCCTTGTTTTATGTTTTATGTTTTTGTTTATATGTTTCAAGTTTCTGTTTTTTGCTCCTTGCTCTTTGTATAATCCTCTTGTACTTAGAGCTTTGTCTCTATCTTCATTTTTATGAATAATAGAGACTTGTTTCCTCTTCAAAAAAGAAAAGAAAAGATGTGTTCTGTTTATTATCTTGTTGCCTTCTATTTTGGGGTTTTGATTAAGGATTAAAGACTCTACCCCCTTCTATGCTTTTAGTTCTGATATGTATTTTCTGCTCTTAATGGACATGATGAGGGCGCTAGGGGGGGTGTCAACCTAGTTGAGATGTCCCGGTGCGCCTACTGATCTGCAATCTTTGCTCTTTGTATATTTCTCATGTGCTAAGAGTTTTGTCTCTTTATTATTATTTTCTTTAGAAGATTAGTGGAGATGCACGTAAGCTGGCCTAAACCCTCAGGAACATAAAAAAGAAAATTAATAAGTAGTTTTCATTACTATTGGGTAGCATGCTTAAATCTTATATACTCCTTGGGGTAGTTTCTTTGTGATTTTACTTCCAGAATTTTAATGCAAAGTTCTGTTTGCATGTTAAAATAAAGTTTCTGTTGCATGTAATGTTGAATTATTTTCTGTCATTCATCTTATTGTTACAATATCAAAGATATTTGTTTCTGGTCAAAATTGTTTAACAGAGTTTCTCTAGCGAGCAAAAGGCAAATGCATTGGCTGCTAGCTTTATACACATGCCAGTTGGGGAAAATATTGACTGGAGGCTATCTGCGACTATTTCTCCATGCTATGTGACGGTAATTATTTATTTTTTGCATCTTTATTCAGTTTTTATCATCCAATATCTTTTGAGTTATAGTCAAAGTTCCCTTTGTTTGTAATTACAGCTTGAACTCAAATTTATACTATTTGTGCTTCTTTTTTGTAATTTGTTGTGTGAGGGATACCTCATCTCCCCCATCTTTTGTATCGTTATTTGTTATAATGTAGGTTACATTTCTTATACGAAAAGTTTCCTTTGTTTGCGAAAGAATTATTGCTATCTGCTTGTCATTGCATTTATCCTTGGATTCAAGTGATGCAGTTCTTTCTTTCCTAATTTATTATTATTGTTTTTCTTAACGTGACAATATTGATTGCTTGAATTCTCTAGGCATTTGCTATCATGACTAAGGTCATTAATGGTTCATTAGTAAAATATCCTGGAAGCTTTTAAAAGTCTGGAAGGATAACTTGCCCTTGTCTCATCTTCTGTTTGTAAATGATACTATTGTTTTCTATTTAGGTGGTGAGCGACGTTTGTCTGCCTGCATTATTCTCAATGAAAAATTTGGTTTGTTGCTAAAAAAAATAATAGTCATCAATGAAATAGTATTCTTGTTTCGTAGGCTTTTTTGGTATGCATTTCCATTTGCTTGAACTGTCGAATTTTTTCTTAACTCCTTTTTCTATGTTTATTAAATACCCTCACCAGTGGAAGGATTCAAGTTGGGAAAAATGTAAAAGAACAAATAGTAGGTTTCTTTTATAACCACGCGCTTATGATTTTCATAACATTTTATTTGTGTGCAGATTTTTATGGACAGCTGTGATCGTTTTTTAGAGTTTTTGAGGAGGAGTAATGAAGTTAGCCCCACTGTTGCACTGGAAACCGCAGCAGCTTTGCAGGTGATATTGTCAAATAACTTTCCACTGTCCTTTTTTGAACTAAACTTACAGTACTTGATCCGAAGTGCAGGTAAAATTTGAGAAAGTGACTCGTAGAGCGCAAGTGCAATTTCAAACTGCATTAGAGGAACAAAGCAGGTAACTCAATTTTTGTTTTTTATTTGGGGAAAAAATCATCTTATACCCTTAAACTATGGAGGCTATATCATTTAGAACTCCAAATTAAAAGAAGATATCAATCCTTATCTATGAGAAAAATAGAAAATAAACATTCCGTTCATAGTGTGCAACAATTTTTTTAAAAAACTAGAACAACTCTTTTTTTTTTTTTTTTTTTTTTAAAAAGGAGACAAGCTTCTTTATTAAATAAAACTCATAGTACAAGAGAGATATACAATGAGGGAAATAAAGAAGCCAAAGTGAGCATGAGCAGGCGCACCTGGCATGTCAACTAGGTTGACACCCCCTTAGCGCCCTCATTATATCCATGGTATAAGGGATAACACGAAAGACAAAAGAACAAGAGAACAATAAAGAACTAAGATATAAGATTACAGGGGAAAATAAACAATACAAGCAGACCAAAGGAAGAACAAAACTAAGTACACTATCCCAAAAAATAAAAACAGAAAAGAACACAGTAGCATACTGAAACCGAGGACAGCTGAAGCTTCTTCGAAATCTCCAAATGCCTACATCATAAAGGGTGAGAAATAAATGCTGACCAATTAGAAGAGATGTCTTGAATGGAGTAGCTATGAAAATTCTTATTCAAGAAGACCAAGCCGCATCATTCCTTTTTCTCGTTTCCAGAACTTCTTGCGAAGTCCTAGCCTTGTCATAAAAGATACGTGGGTTGCGTTCAAACCATAATTCTGCTAGTAATGATTTAACCAAAATTTCCCATATTAGTCTTGGCTTCTTTGGTAGAAATGGCCCCCTAAGCAATTGAATGACGTTTGCATTCAGAGAGCCATCACAAACCAAATCGACATGGAAGAGGGAGAATAAGAACCTCCAGCAGTTGGCAGAAAATGGGCAGTATATGAAAAGGTGGAGGAGTGCTTGTTGAAAAGGGAAATTAGGGTTTATGGATTAATAGTATTTTCCATTATTATTTTTCTTTTTGGTAATTTCCATTTATGAAATTTCCTTTAGTGGTTTTTTTGAGGTCTATTTATTCCCTATGTAAAAGATCATTATGTACTCTGAATTATTATGATTTATTCAATAATATAGAAATTTTACATGGTATCAGAGCTTTAGGTTTTTTCTCTTTAGACCCTAGCCGCCATATTCTATTCGTTTTCTGCCGCTGTCAATCGTCGGCGGAGGCAGATACATCACCCATTAGGGTTTTGAGTATATTTGTTCCGCCACATCTCAGCTGCCTGTTTCACTCTTCTAACCCAAATCAGTCCGGTGTGAACGATGCAAGATCACCTTAGTTTTGCACCAACCCTACCTCAACTATAGCTGCCACCGCCATCGGAACCTCCTTTGTCGCTGGAGACGCCGCCACCGGAAAAGTCATCGGAGAAGTAGTTGCAGTTGCTTTTTTTTCGCTGCTGATACTGTCGCTACCGTCCAATTTTGTCGCACGGCCAGATCTGTGTCCCTAGTCGCCTTCTAGGGACGTCTGCAGTCTTTGTTATGTTTTCAAATTAGTCGTTCATGGGTTTTGTTATAGATCTCGTTAGAGAATCTTTGTTATTGCCCAAAAGTTCTTGTTTCATTCTTCGTAGGTTGTGTTCGGTTCTTCGTGGGTTTTTTGATTTTATCCCAGATCTACTGATTTGATTCGAAAGTTTTTTTTTGCAAACTCAAGTTGTTCGTGATTTTACAACCTTGAGTTTGAGGGAGGGTGTTGAATAGGAAAATTAGGGTTTATGGATTATTAATATTTTCCATTATTATTTTTCTTTTTGGTTTATTCTATTTATGAATTTTCCTTTTGTAGTTTCTTTGAGGTCTATTTATTTCCTATGTAAAAGATCATTATGTACTTTGAATTATTGCAAAAAATGATGTATTTCTTGTGTATTTCACAAAGGGAGAAGGCCTTTAGTTAATACATCAGCAGTTTGCTCTGTTGTCGGAAGGTAGGGGATCCATATTACTCCTACATCGATCTTTTCCTTTATAAAGTGTTTATCGACATCAATATGTTTCGTCCTGTCGTGAAGGACTGAATTGTGGGCAATGAAAATTGCTGCCTTGTTATCACTGTAAATGCGCATGGGCAATGTCTGAATGAATCGCAATTCTTCCAACAATCTTCGTATCCATATACCCTCACAAATACCATGGGCTAAAGCTCTAAATTCTTGTTTTGCACTACTTGCAACCACACTCTTTTTTTTACTTCACCAAGTAACAAGATTTTCTCCAACAAAGGAGCAATATCCAGAAGTGGATCTTCTATCAGTCATGCTACCTGCCCAATCAGCATCGGTGTAAACTTGAACATTGAGATGGTCATGTCTTTGAAACAATATGCCTTGTCCTGGAGTACCTTTTAAATATCTTAGGATTCTATAAACTGCATCAAAGTGAGTTGATCCAGGAGCATGAATGAACTGACTGACCATACTAACTGCAAAAGCTATGTCAGGATGTGTGTGAGAGAGATATATGAGTTTTCCCACAAGTCTTTGGTACTTTTCTATTTCTTTTATCTCATTCTTGGTTGCAGCTTCCAATTTCAGATTTTGTTCAATGGAAGTTTCCGCTACCTTGCAACCAAGCAAGTCTGTCTCTTTTTTTTTGCAAGGGAAACAACTTCTTTATTAAAGAGTAATAATAAAGAGGCAAAAGCTCTAAGTATATAATTGATATACAAAGAGCAAGAAAATTTAAAATGGATCAGTAGGCGCACCAGGACATCTCAACTAGGTTGACACC
>JBBPDJ010000020.1:6074154-6088665 GCA_037974625.1 Cucumis cinereus
CAAAATAAAGCAAACACCAAGCTTGACTCTAAGCGATTGATCAAGTTACAAATCAGTAGCCTCGGCTTTGAGATATACTGTCTCTTTAACAGATCAAGAATAAACTTTCTTTGGTTGGCAAAAATACCACTTTTGGACTTGGCAAACTCCATGCCTAGGAAGTACTTTAAAGTTCCTACTCCTAGGATACCTTGTCAAAAATGATACATCTCTTGTGTATTTCACAAAGAGAGAAGTGTGTTTCTTATATGGGAGAACAACCCATTACAAACAAGGAAAAAATAATTTTGGCAAATAAAATACAACCAATACAATAAAATAAACCAATACAATAAAATATAATATGAAAAAGGAAATAATCAACAATTATTATGATTTATTCAATAATATAGACATTTCACAGTTCCTCGTTGTCCTTCAAAGACAATGGACAAATAGAAGGCAAAGCATTGACTGAGAATTTTCCTTTGCATCACTGAGGAACAATTTAAGAGACCGTATGCCATGATCCAAATTAATATATTGACTCTTCTTGGACTGCTGGATTTCTATAAAGCTTAAACAAACCTTTCTCCATAGGGGAAAAAGGAGAAAGGTAGGATGATAGAGATTTTACTAAGAATCTGCTGGACGGGTCTATGGACCGTTGTCTTCTATCCTGTTGGACACTCTCTTACAGGAAATTAGAGATAATAGAGCTTGAAATTCAGAAATTTTCTCTTCTTTTTATAGCCTTCGGAATACCACTGACCAAGATGACGTGGAGAAGTCCCAGTGGGTAGCGATGGAACCTTTTGGCAGCAAGGCAGTTCTATACTGTGTAGGGAATTGGATATTGAGATGTAATTCATCTATCCATGCATCTGCCAAAAGGCGATTCTCCTTCCATTACCAAGCTTAAAGAGGGCCAAGTTCTCCACTGATCTCCAAGCTCTGGAAATGCTAATTGAGGGGCTCCACAAACTGTTGCCTGATTTACCAACTGTATGGCTATCAAAAGTCTCTACCATAGATGCTACGGATGATTTTCCTCCATAAAGAGTTAGGTTTTGCCAAGAATCTCTAGCCCCATTTAGCATGAAGGCTTTGTTTTGGGTTTCTAAACCACCTAGGCCGAGCCCCCCATCAATCTGTGCAAGTGAAACTTTTCTCCAATTAACTAGGTGATTGATCTTACTTCCAGAGTGACCCTCCCAAAAGAAATTCCTAATTAATCTTTCCAATGAAGTAGTCACAGACTCACATTGTTTGGGATTGCAAAAATAGACGGGTAATGTATGGGAAGATTAGCTAAAACTGACTTGCATAGTGTTTGCCTATCTCCTATAGAGATGTTGAATCTCTTCCATTTGTCCAATTTCTTATGAATTTTGTCGATCACCGGTTGCCAAAAAATCTTCTGCCTTGGATATTCCACCAGAGGAAGCCCTAAATACAAGAAAGGAAGATTCTCCACCTTGCAACCCAATTTTCCGGCCATAATATCAGTTCTGCGTCGTTCACGTTCACTCCACTAAGGGCTGATTTCTTCCAATTGACTTTCTGACTGGAACACCATTCAAACAACCTGACCGTATCCTTAAAGCTTTAATAGCATATGCAAGCTGTCTTCCTATGAGTCCCACGACAGTTTCTGAAGTTCTAAAAAGACGGTACTTGGAAAGGAAGAAAGAGAAAAAGCAACTCTCTCGGTACACTTAATGGCTATCATTAATGGGGAATTCATGCAGGAATCTGAAAAGTTGCATTAAAAAAAGAGAGAGAAATATCGCTTGGGCTCCTCGGTTCATTCACTTACTGATAGCCATTCAATGCCTTGCAGCCCAATGGAAGGTGTGATTTCATTGGTACAGCCGACAGTCATTATTAAGGAAATTAACCAAGCTTTGGAGAAGTCAAGCCATAACTCCTGCCCTCCAAAAGATAACAATGAAGAAGAAGTTGAAGGGTTGCTTCTACAGAAGAAAAAGCTTTCTGCCCCCCATTTTCTGCAGTTGAAAGGCCTCTCTCCAGCTTCTTCAGCTTCTAGTGTCCCTTCTGCAAAGGTACCCAATGCAGATCCTAAAAAAGCCTCAAGTTTCTCCTCTTCATCCGTGAAGCTGTCTTCTTCATCTCATGCGCATTCGGCCAAATCCGGGTTTAGAGGCACTTCTAAAAAGCATTCAAAATCAAGAACCCCTCCCTTCCCTTTAAGATTGTCTCCAAACATTTTGTTAGAAGAAGGAGGCGAAAGGATCTCTTAAATAAGGCTCTCGAAAAGTCAAAATTGCTTTCATATCGAAATACTCAAACTTCTGAATTTTTAAAGGTAAAGAACACTCAAGACAAAGCTGCTGCTTCTTTCTCATCTTCATCAACATTTGTTATACTTTGGAGGTTAATTGCACTAGGTCTCAAGTTCCCTCTCTCTCAACCAGATCAGACCCCCAAAATTCCAGCCATCCACGTTTTAGTTATTCTTTTTTTTACTTACCATCCTCAAAAGTAAAATTAGGCTCCCCTTGTCACACCCCGGGCCCTCCATCCAAAAAGGATCGTACTTCAGATTTTGGCTCTTCTTTTAGCGTGAGTAGTGTCGAAGATGATCAATTGGGATTGCAAAATGAGTTAAGAGGAACATTCTTTAAAGGATCCATTGGAAATTGATCTCAATGTCTTGTTTCAAAATGAAGAGGAATTAAATGATAGAAATTTGATCTCCGAAAACCCCCTTCAACCCAAGCAATGCTAAATTCCAGCCCATTTAAAGTGGATAGTAGAAAAATGCAATCTTTCCTTTTTCTACAATATGGTCATCATTGGAGCCATGGTCCAAGCTAATGAGAGCATTTTTGTCGATTAGTGGGTTAATAGTATTAACTTGGAGAGAACATTTTGATTACGCTTGCCTCAACGCTTCATCGTGGTGCTCTTTGACCAAAGATTTTCAAGACTACTTGCAAGAAATCCTTTTAAACTGGAACGCATTCATAACACAAAACAGAGGGCCTTGATCATAGCAGTTGTTTATGTTTGGAGTTATGTCCATGATTACGTTTGTATGTTCACAGTTATGCTATTGACTGTCTGTTTGTTTTGTTTGCTTCTGTAAGATTGAATTATTATTAGGCACACGCACAACCAGCAGCTTTTATTGTATGGAATCAAATTTGGGATCTGTCCAAATTGATTTATGTTTTAAGATAGTTTTGCAACGGTTTTTTGAGGAGATGATGAGGGCGCTAGGGGGGTGTCAACCTAGTTGAGATGTCTCGATGTGCCTACTGCTCCTACATTCTCATCCCCCTCCTTTTTTCTTTTTGCTCTTTGTATAATTCTCTTGTACTTGTCTCTTTATTTTTCAATATTAATAAAGAGTTGTTTCATTTGCAAAAAAAAAAAAAAATGATGATAATAATAATTTTCATTTGAAATTTTTTCTCCAACATTTTTTGGATCTCTCTCCATTCATCGAGGACAAACAGTTTAGTAATGACCCAAAGCTGCTCAAAATTCTGTTGAAACACTTCTATATTCTTGATTATCCAATGTCTCTGTTTTTTTTCATCTCTCAAAACAGAGGAGGGACCTTCCAACCGTGTTTCAGTGAACTTCGTTGATTCTTTTTCTTTCTCAGTGGTTCTCTCTTTACTGTTCGTTGCCTTAACCTTTTCGGTGTAACTCTGGTGGATGTTCTATGGATGATTCTTTCCATTGGGGTGAATTCGAGAGAACCATTGAACATATTCCTTTTTAGCTAAGAAGTCTTCCAACATGTTATGGAAAGACCTCTAGCCCTGTTTGCAATCCCCTGTGCATATTCTTATACTTGAATGCCCCTCAGACTTAGGCCATAGATAGCAGCAAAGGACCCACCCTGACTTTGTTTTGAACTTTGAGGCCTTTAATCTGCCCCTGTCCATATCACCCATCTTTTGAAAGAATCTATCCTCAGGCCCTCTTAGTAGTTTCGAGACGACTTCCAGGAGCCATATTAATTGGTTTTCTGAGAGTGGCATTATTCTACAAGCATCCACATCTTCAATGAGGACTTTGTTTCCCTCTTCCATTTGCAGTAATGAGAACGAAGGATATTACAACTAGTTACTTCCATTTTTTTCCTCCCAATGGTAGCTAGTTAGAGGTATAATTGGGAGGGAAGAGAACGGAGTGATCAGGAGTGGTATCGGAGATTGTCGAGGTAGACAGAGTGATCAAGAATGGTTTTTAAGCTTGTCGTCAGTGTAATATTACTGGTAGCCTGATAAGAGGCTGTCGGGGAAGGAGATAGGTGAGAGGAGAGAGGAGAGAGGGGAGAACTTACCTTGCCTCCCTGTGAGTTTTGTAATAGTCATTTGTTTGGATTATTGGTAACTAGAACAACTTCTCATTGTTATATTGAAAAATAATAAATGTTCAAGTGATGCAAAATCCCAAAAAGAGTGAAAAAGGAAAAGAAAAATAATACAAAAAACAAAATCAAAAGGAATAAGGCACTGCTTAGACAAGCACTTGATTGAAGACGCTCATCCTGGAGTTTTGGCTTTTCAGTCTATGCTCAAAATACAAGATATGAAGGAAAATAACAAATACAAAAGGAATAAAGCACCGTTAGGCAAGCGATTGATTGAAGCCCCTTATCTTGGTGTTTGACTTTTGAGCCTAATGCTTAAAATACAAGATATAAAGGATAAAACTTTAAAATAAAGAAAAAAGAATATAGAATGTGTTGGAATTTCTATATTTGTATATACTTATTATTGTTCAAATGTCTACCTCTATTGCGTTTATTCTTTCCTTATTTGTAAAAAGTCTTTCTCTTATATAAGAAGACCAACTTTGCGTATATTTATTAATAAGGAAAAAAAATTTAACTCTCCCAAATTTAAGTTGGTATTCGAGCAAGAAATAAGCTTTGAAACTTAAAAATCCTAATTTTCTTAAAAATTAAATAAACCCTAGTTTGTGTTGCTGCTGCCGCCGCCGCCGGTCACTTAGAGCTCGTCGGACATCACGTCTTTGCCGGAATCTTCAACCGTCATTGCAATCGTCCTTCGTCGCTCGACTTTTTGCCTGCAGGTGGTGCCATTTTTTGTTTGGTTCGGTGTTTGCCTTTGCCCGCCGTCGCCTCTTGCATCGTCACTGTTGGTCGCCCATCTCCGACTATTCGTCGTTGACTGCATCGCGCCACCATCAGTCATCCTTGTGAGAAGACTCATGTATATTTCTCACACACGCCCTGATGTAGTTTTTGCAATCAGTATGGTAAGTCAGTTCATGCATGCTCCTGGACCAGCTCACTTTGATGCAGTTTATAGAATCCTAAGATATTCGAAAGGTACTCCAGGAAAAGGCATATTGTTTTTTTTTTTTGATACCCGTGAGTGTCCGGGCCAGCTTACGTGCACCTCGGCTAATCTCATGGGACATCCCGCCTGACCCTACAACATTTTGGTGTCAAGGAAACTCGTAGGAAATTAATTCCTAGGTAAGTGGCCACCATGATTTTTTTTATTATATCCGTGAGTGTCCAGGCCAGCTTACGCGCACCTCGACTAATCTCATGGGACAACCCTAACCCTACAACATTTGGGTGTCAAGGAAACTCGTAGAAAATTAATTCCTAGGTAGGTGGCCACCAATGATTGAACCCATGACCTCTTAGTTAGTTATTGACCTTTTTACCACTAGGCCAACCCATGACCTCTTAGTTAGTTATTGTCCTTTTTTACCACTAGGCCAACCCATGATGGTTTAGGAAAAGACATATTGTTTCAAATACATGACCATCTCAATGTTGAAATTTACACTGATGTTGATTAGGCAGGTAGCACGACTGATAGAAGATCCACTATCAACGGTTGTTCTTCTATTTAAGAAAAACCCTTCTCGATTTATGAAATATATAAGAAATATATTAATTTTGACACTTTCCAAGCATTTTGAAGACTACAACTCTCTTTACTAAACCATCATGGGTTTTATTTTTCCAGCGTAAATCTAGATCCATGTATTGCTAGTACTAGTTGGATACTCAGTTTAAGGTTTTTTGCATTGGTAGAATTAGTTTCTCTTGTAAGGGCTATGGTTTTTGTACTTTTCTTCCTCCTTTGTAAGGCTGTGTGTTAGCCTTGGTTCATTCATTATTGATAGTTTGTGAGAAATGAAGAGGGTGCTATGAGAGTGTCAACCTACTTGAGATGTTCGGGTGTGGCTCTTGATCCATAGAATTTTTGCTTAATGCTCTTTGTATAACTCTCTTTTACTTTGAGCATTAGTCTGATTCAATTTCATTAACATAGAGACTTGTTTCTTTTTCAAAAAAAAAAAAAAAAAAAAAAAGATGCAATTAGAAGACCTTTTCTTTTATTGGCTCTTTTCAATGGGAAACATTAGCCTCTTTCCATTATATCAATGAAAAAGGCTTATTTCCTTTGAAAAAAAAAGAAGAGTTTTTTCTTGGAAGGACTTGAGAACAATTAAATTTGCCATTGATCATTACCCAAGCAGAATATCGACCAGCTTCTTTAATCTGGGAATGAGCCACCTTCTTTCGAACCAAAATTCCCAGCAAAGTCTGAAAATCCAGCATCTCATCAGAAAAAATTTGAATCTCAAGGGCTGATATGTGGGATTCTCAACTTCTATCATGAGTTGTTGATTTCTTAAATGTAATCCCAATAGAGGACCTCAATTGATTCAATTATGGCAGTTTGGGGTTTTAATTGTCATGATTATTAGTTTAAGTTTTAATTGGTACTACCTCCAAAGTTTGGGGGTATAAACTTGTTAGTTTCCTGTTAATTCTGTTGTATATAATAAAAAAATCTTTTTTCTTACAAATATTAGGCATACTAGCTAATTGTTGTCGTGCACATTAGTTGTTGGTGAATCATTTTTATCCCAACTGTTTTAATTTTTGAGACTTTTGCCTCTAAATATTATACTCGCTTCTCTAATATATGCTCCAATTTTGTATTCCAGATTTGCTCTAGATATTGATCTTGATGCCCCAAAAGTTAGAGTTCCTATCAGATCATGCGGCTCTTCCAAATGTGATAGTCATTTTCTTTTGGATTTTGGTCATTTTATGCTGCGAACTATGGTATCTTTGTTACTTCCTTGTATTGCTTTGTTTTATCTTCAAGTTTCTTCTCTTTCTTTATGATATTTCATCACAGGGTTCCCAGTCTGATGAACGAAGACATAGTTTGTATTCCCGGGTTTTTATTTCTGGAAGAGATATTGCTGCATTGTTCAGGGATTGTGGTCCTGAATGTCAGAAATGCTCAGATTATAGTAATCAACCCATTGTTTCTTCTTTACTAAAGGAGGAATCTCACAACGTTTATCCTCTTCTTGATCAGTGTGGGATGGCGGTAATAGTAGATCAGGTAACTATATCTGCTTGTTCTCCCAGTTTCTGGTATGGACTTCAACACTTCACACTAACCACGTTTTTGGTTAAAAGAATATTTATATCTTTATCTGTGATCTAATTTCATTTTGCTCTTTGGTTCAAGATAAAGGTACCTCACCCAAGTTACCCATCTACACGAATCTCTATTCAAGTGCCTAACCTTGGCATTCACATCTCACCGGCAAGATACTGCAAACTCATGGAATTATTAAATACTATCTATGGTAAAATGGAGACTTATAGTCAACCCTCGGATACAGGTGGTAATTTTCAACCTGTACTTGCTCCATGGGGTCCTGTGGATCTCACAGCTGATGCAAGAATCCTTGTGTGGAGGGTATGGCTTTAAATAAGTAAAAGAAATGGATTATCTTGCACCTTGTTTATAACTTAGTTATACATAATTGTTTAATAATATTTGTTTCAGGGTATTGGAAATTCAGTGGCTCAATGGAAGCCTTGTTATATTGTGCTATCAGGCTTATATATATACGTTTTGGAATCGGGGAAGTCCCAGATTTACCAACGCTATTTGAGGTTTTTCTTTTGGTTCCTCTCTCCTTATTTATTTTCTTGGCTCATTGGTTTTCATTTTTGAATGTTATCTAGGTTCTCAATTAACTTGTTTGAGTATCGCTTCTTTGGGAGTTATGTACTTTGAGCACTATACTCTTTTCATTTCATCAATGAAAAGTTTGATTTTCTTTTAAAAAAATTAACTTGTTTGAGTATTATTAATGAATTTTCTTGCAAATCAATGGAAAGTTTTGTTTTTGGTTATGAAAGTTATTATTTTATATTACACTTTGGACATTACAGTGTTGCTGGCAAGCAAGTCCATGAAGTTCCATCAACGAGTGTGGGTGGATCGTTGTTTTGTGTTGCGCTGAGTTCTAGAGGCATGGACATTCAGAAGGTATGTTTAATTTTTTTTGTTCGTTTTTCTTTTTTTGTAATTCTAATTTTACTTCAAATGTACTACAAAATTCTCTGGTTGTTCTATTTCATCCTCAGTTATTTAGAGTTCCTTAGTTGTCAATGATCATGGATTCAAGTGCTATGAGTTGAACAAGTATTTATTCATTTCATTATCTGCCGGAGGATTCATGTTGGAGGAAAAAAGAGAAGATTAAAACTTTGATACTTTTCATCCTTTTTTTTGAACAAAAAACAAGCAATATTTCCATCCTTTTTTTTGAACAAAAAACAAGCAATGATATTTTTCATCCTTGGAATCATCTTTTGTGCTATTTGACAAAGAACATTGATTACAGCTTGAAGGAGAAGAAATACTGCATTGTCTAATTGAATCGAATAAAATTACACTAGCAGCTACATTTTCTGCTTCAATAATTTCTAATGGTTTATATTTCTCTAGGCTTTGGAATCTTCAAGTACCTGGGTGATAGAATTTCAGAATGAAGAGGAGAAGGGCTTGTGGACAAAAAGACTTTTACAAGCGACATATCTAGCTTCTGTACTATTATTACTCTCTAATTCTCACATGTTCTTTATTTTATCACTTACATTATTCTCCTTCCTGTTACTTAGTAGCTACTTATTATTGTTACATACAGGCTCCTCCATCGATAGATATACTTGGTGAGACGAGTGATGATGCATCTCAACTCATTGAGCATCACCCACCTAATATGAAAGCAGCGAATCTTGTTATAAATGGAGCATTGATGGAAGCTAAGCTATTGATATACGGGAAGGTACAAATGAATTTTGTACTTCCTATTCTGTAAATAGTGACTGTTGTTGGTATTATGTGTTTCTAATACCATATTCTCTTTGGTGCCATTAGAGGTCAATAGTTGTTTTATGGTTTCTTTTAGGAGACTAGATAAAATTTCAACATTTTTTTTTGATCCAGTTGGTTGAGCAATCTAATGTCTGTTCCCATTATTTTGCAGACTGGAGATGAAGTTGATAGTAAACTTGATGAGATTCTGATTCTTGAGCTTCTTGCTTCTGGAGGGAAGGTTGGTTTAGCTTCATTAATGTATAGTTTCTGCCTAGTAATAAATTTATTTTTTACGACTTTGTTTCTTTTCCTTTTATTTGTATGTTAACTAAAATGTTAGAGTGTATTTCAGGGTATTTTCCTTTTATTCGGTTTTTTACATTTGATATGAATTGGTTTTATTCTCCTGCTTAGTCCTGTTCTTTTCTATGTATTGGGTGTTTTTGATAATTTATTTTGGTTTTCTTGTACTTTGTGCATTAGTTTCTTTTTAAAAAAATGTTTGCGAAGTTTCTGCAGTTGGTTACAATTTTTGAATGGTTTACTCTCCTCCCGCTTTCCCTAATCATGTCCTCCGGCAACTAAACTAACTTCCGGCGAGCAAGCTACCCAACGATTTCTTCACCCCTGCTCCCTCATAATCCATTCCCCGCCATTTTCTCCATCCTTCACCAGCCCATCCATTCTCTATCACCTTCGTCACTCGATTACTGGATACGCCGACGACTTTTATTTTAACCTAGAAGCACAATGGAAGTAGAAAGTTGCAAGATAGCAGACTCATATTATTGTATTTGGTTCGAAAATGACGTCTTTAACATTGAAGACGTAAAAAAAAAGTAAAGAATGCTCTCTCCTCTCTCCTCTTTCCTCTCCACCCTCCCTTCCTGTAGCCTCTCCCCCGCTGGTGGCCTTCCTCATCCAGCCCCAACCTCCCATTCTCTGTTCCTTCCGGCCTCCTAGCCTCCCCCGATCTCTCTCCAGTGCCTTTCTTCCCTATATTCTTCGGCGATTTGTTTTGTTCTGTCATTCTCAAGTCAATGGAAATATTCAGTTGTAAAGTCTCACAGACACAATTCTGTGTATGGATGGATCAAAGCTACTTCCTTCTTGAGGAAGTTGAGGCCCAAAGAACTCTTCACGCTTCAAAGCCTCAACTTAAATGGTTCCATGATGGTTTATTTGAACTTCTTAATGGCTCAGAAAACAGATTCTTCCAACACTTTGAGGCTTTGGATCGGGGTAAATTAAAGCTGCACAAATGCCGTTTAGCATCTGGGTGGATCTGTGTGTGTGACTTATGGCCATCTTCGTGAGGACACTGGTCCATCCAAGTGCCTGCAGGGGTCGCCAACAAAGGATGGGAGGATTTTCACCAAATGATAGGTAAAACACTGGCCTATTGGGGCAACTCCAATGAGCTCTCAGATCCAATCCTCCCAACCCCTACTCCCTCAAATTCCCAGCTTCCAAGCTATGCTGATAAACTGAAGTCGCCAACACCCATAAAGGATGCAAGTAAAACCCAGTTTGCTGAAGATTTAATCTCCCCTGTCCCTCCCCACCTAAACAAGAGCTTCTATCCTCAGAAAAATTGTACAACCTCCTACTGGATACAAAGGAATTATAAGGTGCTAAAAGAGGATTTCAATAGCTTATGGGTTGTCTCAAGACTTTTCGTTCACAATGACGGGAAAGATATTGCAGATTGTCTGAAAACTATTTTCAAAGCAAATTTCAGTATCAACCCTCTTTTTGAAGACAAGGCTTTAATCCGTTCTTCTAACTCAGATCTAGATCAACTCTTTGAATCACTAGGAAAGTGGATTAGTCTGGGCCCTTTTCACCTATTATTTGAAAAATGGAGTATCCTTAAAGATGGAAGATCAGAATTTATAAGAGGGTTCGGAGGTTGGATCTCTATCAAAAACCTCCCGTCGAATTACTGGACTCTAGATATTTTCACAGTGATTGGAAACCACTTTGGAGGCCTTGAAGGAATATCCTTGGATACTCTAAACTTGACCAATGTCATGGAAGCCAAAATTAAAGTACGAAAGAACTTAAGTGGTCTTCTCCCAACCACCATCCCACTGTCTGATGAAGCTCACGGGACCTTCTTCCTGCATTTTGGAGACGTTGAATGCACGGAAGAGCCTAAAGCAATCAAAAAAGATTTGTGCCTTAAAGACTTCTCCAATCTCGTTGATCTTATCAGAATTGATAAGGTATTAAAAGATCAAGGTATTGATTTGCATATCCTAAAACCAGAATGTCCTTGTAATAGCATTTTGAGAATATGATGAGAGCGCTAGTGGGGTGTCAACCTAGTTGAGATGTCCCGGTGTGCCTACTGATCCTCCTCTCTCCCCTCCTTCCTTTCTCTCTCCTCTCCCCCTTTCGCTCTTTGTATAATTCTCTTGTACTTTGAGCTTTTATCTCTTTATTTATCAATATTAATAGAGCTGTTTCCTTTGCAAAAAAAAAAAAAAAAAAAAAAAAAAAAAACCAGAATGGGCTTTTCTTTCGTCATTTTCACCGCCGACAGATATCCTAAGAAACCCCCATTGCAGACGTAGACAGAGTGCACCGGCGGTTGATCCTCTGGCTGTCGCCTTAATTATTCCTAGCTAACCAGACACCTCTACAATTAAAATTTCAAATTTTGGTGGGGCCCCTGTTGTAGAAAACGAACTGCCTCCTTTAAAGAAGAGAGAGAACCTGGAGGCCAAATTAGTTACTGGGCCCATCATTAATGAAGTTGATACTTAACCGTTTTGCAGTAATGACTTGGACAGTTCTTCTTTATCTGAATGAAGAACAAGTGGCTTTTGCTCAATCAGCCCCCCTCCTCTTCCAAAAAAGCGGCCAACATCCTCTTTACCATAAAAAAAATCTGACTTTCTTTCCTCAAAAGCCAAAGCACCAATCATTCCTCCCCCTGGAAAAGCACCCTCAGTCGCTGCCTCTTCACTCTCTTCTACTTCCACACCTTCCTCGGCCAATCCCAACATCAAAAACTCCAAACAAAAAAAGAGGAAAAAAGCCAACAAATCCGGGGAAGAAAAATATCCAAATTTTTTCATTACTTTTCCCAAGCACTTTGTCAGAAGAAAAAACATTAATGATTTCAAAAGAATGAAAGGCCTCTAAGGCCAAGTTGATACACTACCAATAATCCAGATTTATTGGAATTCAAGTGTGACCAAACTCTCTCCTCTTCTTCCTCACCAAGTTTAACCTCTCAGCCTGAAGCTCATTCCAAACCTACAGATATTGCATTTTTATTCCCCTGTTCCAAAATCAATTTCTTGAGAGGAACACCTCAACATACAGTATTTCAGTTACAGTTGTCTAAATTAGACAAAGACTTTGATTCTCCCTCTAGTGTGAACAGCGAAGAAGGAGAATGCTCCAAAATCTGTCCTGATACAACAATCACAGCTTCCCATGACCCTTTCATAACTGACCTTAACTCCTTATTTTCATCTGAGGAAATCTTTGCCCCCGACTCCCTTGTCCCAGAATCAACCTCACCAAACAATCACTGTAGCATCGCCGCCCATTTATTACCCATTGTGAATAAATTAAACCTAACCTTGGCTTGAATTTGTTAAGTCATAGTTAACTCTAGTGGAGGCCTAGCAATGAAAATTATTTCTTGGAATACCAGAGGTCTAAAAGATGTTAACAAAAGAACATCTTTAAAGCGTTTCCTGAAGAAGCACAACCCAGACGTGGTACTGATTCAAGAATAAAAAAAAGAGGATTTCGATATTCTTTATATAAAATCTTTGCGGAGCTCAAAGAACATTGGCTGGGATTATGTTAAATCTTCGGGAACATCAGGAGGGTTGTTAACCATATGGGATACTGATAAAATTTCGATCATTGACTCTTTCAAGGGTGCTTTCTCTCTGACAATCAAATGTGCTACTGTATGTAAGAAACCATGCTGGGTAACCAACGTTTATGCCCCAACTAAATACAGAGAAAGGACTAATGTATGGCTGAACATCTTGCCCTCTCAGAAGCATTCCTAGATGCATAGTGCATTGGTGGTGACTTCATCATCACCAGATGGGCTCATGAAAGACTCCCTTTTGGCAGAACCACCAGAGGTATGCGACAATTTAATAAATTTATTGACGAATCTAAACTCCTGGAAATCCCCCTATGTAATGGTAGGTTCACATGGACTCGGGAAGGAGCCACTATAGCAAAATCACTCTTAGACAAATTCTTTATCAATACTGAATAGGATGCAACCTTCGAAAACACAAGAGCAATCAGACTCACTTGCCTATTTTCAGACCATTTCCCCTTAGCACTTGAAGCTGGTTCTTTCTCTTGGGGACCCTCTCCATTCCGTTTTTGCAACACCTGGCTTTCAATTAAATTGTGCGACTCAATTATAAAGAGTGCATGGAATTCAGGTTATGTAGAAGGCTGGGCTAGTTTTGTTTTTAATCACAAGCTGAGAATTGTAAAACAGGCTGTTAAAAAATTGTGGGGGGATTTCCAGAAAGCCCAAAAATTAAGAGAGGATGAGTTATTATGTAACGCCCTGGATTTTCGGTCGTAATCCAAGGTCGTTATTAAAGTAAAAACAACTTTTAAAATTATTTTTAAAAGCATGTATAAAATAAAATGAAAGTGAATGCTTTTATTTAATTCAAAATAAACAGTGAAAAGAACCTAAACGGGATCCCTGAAATAGTTTTCTAATCAAATATAATATATTAAAATCCAACACATAGTTTTAAGAAAAACATCAGAAATAAAAATTCGTAAGCGGAAGCAATTAAGTTTTCGTGGTCCCTCCTGGTCTGATCACTGGTTCTACTTTCCCCTCGCCGGTCCAATCTTACCTTTGCCTGAAATAAAACATAGAAAGGAATGAGTATAAAAATACCCAGTAAGGAACACTACTACAGATTCCACTGGGTAACTGTTAACTTTTCCTAATGATTTGTACATTTCGACGTTCGGTCGGGTGGTTGAGTATTGACAAATATGTCGGAATAGGACACTTCCTGAGCCCCTTCACGACCCTGTCACAGCAAAACGCCACACAGGCTTGCCCTCAGAACGAATGTCGGAACAGGTCAATATCAGACCCCCTTCGTGACCTTCAGTGACGGGGTGCCACACAGGCTGGTCGACTAAACGTCACACAGACTAGTCGACGAATACGCCACACAGGCTGGTCAACTAAACGTCACACAGACTAGTTGACAAATACGCCACACAGGCTGGTCAACTATACGCCACACAGGCTAGTTGACGAATACGCCACACAGGCTGGTCAACTGTCGCCACCCAGGCTAGTCGACGAATACGCCACACAGGCTGGTCAACT
>JBBPDJ010000020.1:6088765-6145377 GCA_037974625.1 Cucumis cinereus
TTCTACCGTTGATAACTCGGTTAATCTATCTTTGCAATCAAGGCTTAACGCCCTCCAGCGGTTAATGTAGTCAATGATTGGCTCGCCTTTTCTTTGCTTGTTGGCAGTTAGCTCTATCATGCTAACAATACGCCGAATGCTGGAGAAGCGGTTGAGAAATTCTCTCTTAAGCGGATCCCAACTATTAATAGTTTCAGGCTCAAGGTCAGTGTACCAGTCGAAAGCATTTCCTTTCAGAGTTCGAACGAACTGTTTAACCATCAAATATCCTCGTGTTCCAGCATTTTCACAGGTTTCGATGGAATGAGCAACATGTTTTTTTGGATTGCCTTTTCTATCGAATTGCTGAAATTTGGGTGGCCGGTACCCAGTTGGCATCCTCAGATTGGCAATTCTTTTTGTATATGGCTTGGAATATAAAAAGGAAGTTTGCGTAGGCCCACCATATTGAGTTTTGATCGAATTTGCGATCATTTTCTGCAACTGCTGAACAGACAGTGAAGCAACTGAGGTCGACTTTTGTGGTTGACTTTCTTGCAAGACTGCCTTCCCTTTATCATTGTTTTTTATTGCATGTGTGTGACTTGATTCAGCAGCGTCACGACTCTCATTGTGATTCTTAAGAGATGCAATCTCATAATTCCTTTCTTCGGTTGCCTTCATGAGCATATTAACTTTCTTTTCGAGCTCAGCCATTCTCTCTTCACTTATTTCCACATCAGCCATCATAACTGACATTATATTTAAGTGAGGTGTCCCTTCATTTGATCTTTCAGGAGACGAGATATTCTCCTCAAATGGAAGATTTTCCTTGATTATGATTCCACCTTTTGGTGGTTTCGACATTTGCTCCATATATTCTTTGCGACCTCGAAGAGTGGCATCTCTTCAGATGATTGAGATTTTCTTGAACGACTGCGAGTATTTGGTCGCCTGCCAACATCGCTTAGAGCTTTGGAAGTGTTGCCTTTAGACATCATGATTTCTTCAGTTTTTTTTCTTTGAAAGAGAAAGAGATGAAAGGTAGAGATGGTCCCACTGGGCGGGCCAAACTGTTCACACGAGATTTCAACAGAGGAAATTTAATTTGTAGAATTTGAACTTTGTATTTGATTTCAATATAATGAGTGCGTACAATCTCTAATATTTTAAAACTGTTCACACGACATTTCGACGGAGGAAATTTAATTCGTGGAATTTGAACTTTGTTTTTTATTTCAATATAATGAGTGCGTACAATCTCTAATATTTTCTCCTTTGATGCTTTCTCTCTCAAGTATAAAGTAAAATATGACACTTCGAGTTCTTTGATCTTCAATCAATTCGAGCTTCAGTCTTCTGGAATTCAAGGAAGGTTTAATCTTCCAAGTCTTCAATTTTCAGAAGGTGGTAATTCCGAGGTGATATGAACTTTCACGTTTGGAGAGCTTCAGAAGTTGAGTCTTCACTTCAGAGGTTGAGTCTTCAATTCTTCAGAGCTTCAACACTTTGTTCTTCTCCAAAATTCCTTTCAAATGAATGAGAAGGTCTCTATTTATAGAGAATTTTCATGGGTTTTATGTGGACTTGGGCCCATTTGTCTGTTGGACTTGGGCTTGGGCCCATCTTATTTATGGGGCTTGGATTTGGACTATATTTTGTTTATTGGGCTTAAGCCTATGGACTTGGACTTGGGTTTGGACTTAAGCCTATTTTGTATATTGGGCTTGAGTCTATTTTGTTTATTGGGCTTGAATCAAATTGGGTAGAAATGTTAATTACCCAAACAAATCCAAATTATAATTGTGATGACATGGCAGCATTTAATTAGCCAAAATTTCTTATTCAACAAACACCTTTAATTACTCTAGATGAATTGTCAATATTCACATTTTTTTTAAAGATTTCAAATTGACATATTAATCCAATATCAATTATAGCGTTAGTTATAAATGGTTAATTTCTTGTTCATATGTTGATTTCAAATTTTATTATAGAAATCTGAATGTCACCCAGCTTAAGAAGAAGAAGAAGAAGAAGAAGAAGAAGAAGAAGAAGAAGAAGAACTTGGTCGGCCATATATTAAAAAAGAGAGAAAAAAAAGAGACAATGTATATAAAAAAAAACATAATGGTCGAGTAATCAACACTCGACCATATATATATATAAATAAAATTGAAAACAACAGTAAATCTATAATAAGTTTAAAAAGTACAATATTTTGGTAATAAGTTTGAAAAAGGACAATATTTGTCCAATTCTCTCAAATAGGTCTCGTTTGGTTCGTGATCCTAAAATTATTTTGGAGAACAAAAATAAATTCTTATTTTTCACTATATTCGAAAACACGTTTGGTGCCAATTTAAAATTTTGAAATTTGGTATTCAAAATTCAAATTTTGTGTTTGATTGTGAATTTGGAAATACAACAATATATTTTATGTCTACAATTTCTGGAAAAAAAAATCTAAAAAAGAAAATTACAATTTGTTGTTTTAAAAAATAGACTATTTCAAATGTTGTTTTTAGAAATAATTTTTAAAAACATGTATAATTATTTTTTTTTGTATGTTTTGTTTTTGAAAACATACAAACGAAATTGAATCACGGTCCAAAATTGTTCATATAAATACATAAATTGTAAAAAAGAAAAAAAAAAGAGAGAAAGGCAAAAATTAAATATATAAATTAAAAAAAAGTCGCAAATACATAAAAAAAAAATAAAACAAAGGGTGAGTGTTCAACACTTAACTCTTTTTTTCTCTCATTCTTTTATTTATATCAAACAATAGACCCTTCAATCTCTCTCATTAAGGCGAGTGTTCAACATTTGTCCTTTTTTCTCTCATTTTTTTTATTTATATTAAATCAAACTCGTCCCTCTTAAACAACACCAAACATACAGAACTCTATTTAAATAAAATATCCTTTATATATCAAACATAAAGTATATAAATTATACAATTGATATATCAAAATTACCCTTCATATATCGTATTTAGCAGTCAACAAGTAGTTGTACATTTGCTATTTTATTTAATGACTTTGACTAATATACCAAAAAAAAAAGAGAGAGAGAGAGAAAGAGAAGGTGATTTGAGGGTGCTAAGGTAAGGAAAAAATTGGTGGGAATTTAATTGGAAGAGATTTGTAAAGACACCATTCGAAAAATCAAACGGTTTCGATTCGATTTGAATAACTGATTAACAATAATTTTACGTGGATAGGAAACTTCCATTTTGGTTCAATAAGAGAGATTTATTCCAATTTCTCAAACCACACATTGGTTTGGTTATGATTGAATGAAAATTGTTGAAAATGAAAGGACAATTGATTGACAACACTACTAAACATCTTTGATTCCATAATCTAGCTTGTTTTTTCACATGTATACTAATTTAGACAAGACATTTAAATTGTCACCTTAATTATATGTCATTTTTGTATTTTTGCCTAAAGCAATGTCATTTTCCTATGAGATCTCAATTATTTTCCAAGTTGTCTTTTCACAAAAAAAAAAATAATAATAATAATTAAATCATGTATAATATAGTGTCCCATGTAAGAGTCATAACAAAAGAATCATTTTCACCAATTTATTATTATTTTCTAAAATTATTATTCAATTTTGCTCTTTAAATCTCTCTTTTATTTTTTAAGACTTTTTTCCCTAAAGACAAAGAGTTAGAGAGAGAGAAGAAAGAGAAAGAACAAGAGATAGACTAGATCTACTAGAAATTAATTAGATGACAAAGTTGTGAGCCACAATAAGAAAAATGTCCTATGGGGTTTATCAAATGTTCAGGGGATTTTGTAGATCACTAATGGCTGCAATTGCTTTTTCTATTTTCACCTTTAGTTCCTCTTCCTCTGCTCTCTCTGCCTGTAAAAAAGAAAAATAGAAAAAACATGAGAGGGAGATTCGAGTGCTCATTGAACTATACTCATAGAAGTTAGCATTTGAAAAGAATTAATACTTTTAATCTTTTTATATCGGAGTACAACTAAAGTTCCACATTAACTAAATAAGAACAAGATCTATGAATAACTATCTTTAATAGTATGAAATCTCTTAAGTAAAACAGGAAAGCTACTCAAATATATATATGTATGTATCTAAATAGATAATATCATACAATTATATGCAAAAATAAAAATTATATGAAGAGGGTCATTGTTTCTAATGATAACACTTGAAATTAGGTCGTAAAAAGACCAAAACTCAATCATTTAAAATATCTTTTAACCCTAAAAAGAAGCCAAGTAGAAAAGGTTGACACCTTTAGATTTTGCATATGTTTAATGATAGCTAGATTTAGTTTGAATTTGTTAGTTGTGTCTATTAATTGTGAGGATAGCATTATCCTGACATATTGTATAGCCATTGACAAATTAATTTGACATGATCCCATCCTCTCTTCTGCTAACATACTTCCACAAATTCTCTCTGTGTTGTTTCGTTTTCCAATTAATGCCTTGGTGCCTAAAATTTGACTTCTTTTTCAAATAAAACAAATAAAAAACCCACAACTATTCTACCACACTAATAATGTTTTTTAAAACCTAAATTTGAATATTTCACGTTTCTTTGAAACTATTTGGGGGCATCGAGTTGGAGTTTCAAAGTCTAGAGATGAAAGGTTAGAGTAAAAGATAAAACCGAAATAGTGCAAAGTTGTTTAGCCTAGGAGTTAGGAAACAAGAGGGAGAAAAATAGAAGAATATGAAGTTGGTAGAAATGTGCAAACTTTCACGGTGAATAACACGTTGGAGTTGGTAGAAATGACTTATTTAGCTATAACTTATGATGTGAGTGGACTAAACATTTCAAAGGTTGTTCGGGCTCTCAACTTCAAGTGTGTGGAGTTGGAACTCTGGTATCTCCAACTAATATACCATATACTATATTACTATTTCAAAAACCTCTTTGCTACATTGTTTATTATTTGTTATAATGTTTATGCTTTCCTACTCAACCTCTCTCTTCCTTTTTGTCAAAAACTATTATAATTTATAGACTATCATAAATCGCAGATTATAATAACCACGAACTACAATATTCAATCTAATGTCCTGAGAGATCCTTTAAATTGATCAAACTCGAAGTTGACAGAGGGCAAATAACTAATCTATTCCACAAACCAAATCCTCCAAATACATTCCTTTCATGTGGATTTTATGACCACAAATGGTGTTAATATATGTGGTTTCGCAAGTGATATAATTATTTTGGAACCCATTTGAAAAATATTTTGTGTATTGTGTGAGTAGTGATAATTGCAGAAAAGACCACAGTAATGACTAATGGAGGGCCTGTGCACTCCGATTGGAAACACTTGGGCATTAAAGACTGGATAAGATAGTAAATGTACCCCCACCAAATTTAAGTCAAATAATAGGGAATCAAACCACTAAAGAAGGAAAGGGTAGGCGTTCCTAACTTTGGATTTGATTCCTATCGAATTAATTTAACTTCGGAGTTCTTATGGTTCACTCGTACCATTAAAAAAGAAAGTGCATCTAATTAGTATATGTAATAGTTATTAATTGATCTTTTAAACTTTTTAACTATAGTTTCATATTCTTAGGATTTTGCTCATTCGAAGTGGCCTCAACTGATTTATGTACCCTTCCTCTAATCAAGTGTTATAAGTATTTTGTTTATTAGTCTTTCTGTTTAAATTAGTTATTTGTTGTGGTCAAATCAGTAGGTTCTCTAATGGTTGAAGACGTTATTCTTTTGTTGGCTCTTTTTGCTGTCTATAATGTGGGCGGAGATTTTTTATTAAGGGGCTTTTTGGGATTTGATATTTTAACTTGATCAAGTTTTGGATACTTTATAGTTTTGTTTGGAAAGTTAGTATAAGAATCAAACAAATGAGAGGAAAATAAGAGCATATGTCTATATTGTTTCAAATTACATTAATCTTTCTCAACCCAATTAAACTTCAACGAGATTGACTGTCTGTGTGTAAACAGAGTCAACACTTTTACGTAATTTAGCATCTAGTTAGATCTGTCACCACTTACATTTATCTACCCATAGTTAAACTTTTCTTTTTCTTTTTATTAACAAACAATAAAATGTTTTTAATATAAACATATACCTAATGTTTTTCCACCATTATTGTATATCTTTTTGTTTTGAAAAATAGTTTTAATGGGAAGAAAAAGACCGTTTGGACCTCAAGGGGACACAAATAACTACTAAAAAGGGATAGTTTTGTCTCCAATAACTAAACAATATATATATAATTAAAATCTTTAATTTATTTGACTCATATATATATATTAATTCAATAAATGCAATACACCCAAAAGAAAAAAAAAACGTAACACGTGGCGTGTGGATAGTAATCCCAAAATCAACGTTATGCTCTATGAGTTCAGATATCAATTAAATTTCATAAATATTAATGCAATATCACATCATTTTCTCCACCTCATATATATTATTCTTAAATGGATACCATTAGGACATCTCTTTCTTTTTTTTCTTACACATAAAAGTATGAAATAAAAACAATTTATTCTTTAAAAACAATATTAGCCCCGTGGCAAGATTTTATTGGACAACTGCCTCGGATGTGAAACAAGGTTGGATTGTGGGTTTTTTTTTTTTTTTTTCTTGACCAAGAAGAAATATTCAAATAGAATTTTCAATTCAATCCAATCCAACCCTTAAAATTCGAGTTGGGTTGGTGGGTGATTATTATTATTTTTTTATTCATTTTAAATAAATTTATTTATAACAGGTGTCTAATAACTAAAATCTCATAAAACTCAAGGGTTAAATACCAAATATCTATGGTATTTATCGCACACTTCAAACAAAGAGAAACGAGAGAAAACATAAGAAATTCACAAATTCATCAATTCTATAAAAAAAAATTATTTTTTATTAATATGGGTTAGGTTGGTTTAACTCGAAAAAAGAATATCCTACCCAAAACCCTACGCGACCTAACAAAAGATAGAAAAGATTTAGCCTAAACTAACCAAACTCAACTCTTATAGTTTAGGTTGGACAGCTTGAGTTGTTTGGATTGTCGAGTCATTGGAGCACTCCTATCGACAATCCAAACAGCACCCAAGTTTTTTTCTTTCTAAATAACAGTGTTGTGACAAGTGATGAATGTAGGTAATATAGACAATTCTCTCTACTACGATATGTATATAATCACGAACAATAAAATAGTGATGCCTTTGATGATTGATTATTGAATAGAAAGCTAAAAAAAGTGTTAAGAAGGAAAGAAAGGGAACCTCAAGGAAGAGCGTACTGAGAAGCCTACTGGCAACAACGGTAATATTGGCTGTAATAATCTTCAGCTTCAAAGATTCAATCACTTGACAAATTTTTAATGCAGCGTCGTTTCTTCTTTCACACGTTATACTCACCACCATCGTCTTCTCTCCCATGTAATTCACGTTCAACTGCTTCATACATACAATTTCGAATTTTTATTCAATTTCAATAAACCCAAAAAAGGTACTACATATTCGAATTCTTACGTCGAGAATTTCGATCGGGAAAGGCAATGGCTTCTCTCGTATTTGTCGATTACAATTCTTTGTTCTCCTCTTTCTTGTGTTTCGATTTTCGTAGTCGTCGTCGTCGTCTTCATTTGATGTTAGGTTCTTTAGTTTGCCTAATTTTAGATTTGAAATCTCTGATTCGATTTGATTCTCTTCTGCTCGGAGCTCTTGGATGTACTCGATCGCGTCTTTTATTATTGACGCCTTGTCCATCTGCATTGTCGTTGTTCCATCAAACACTTGAAATTATAAAATTCATTTTTTTTTCTTTCTTCGACCCAAATGACAAATATATTTTATTTGGTTAATTATATATTTTATGTTTTTCGATATATTTTTGGTAGCAGATTCAGACCATAAACTTTAATTTAAACAACTATTCAAAATAAGTTTTGAATAATATAATGATAAACCATAAGACTAATGATAGGTATTGACTAAATATACTTGGTTTTATGTTGAAAAGATTTCTATGCTTATTATTTTGTAAATTACATAATTTTAAATACATGTATACTTTTAATTTAACAAAAAAAAGTAATTGAGATAATAACATTTTGATAATATATTTAATAATGTTCTTATCTTTTTCGATATAATTATACATTGTAAAACTTTCAAATAAAAAAAAATCTAAATACAAATATTGTTTCTAGAATTGCACCGTTTAAATCATAAAATTTGAAAATAATTTTTGTAAACTGACTTTAGATTGACATATCAAACAAGTATTTGTTGAATTCAGTGAATCTAAAAATATAAAGATAGTCTAAAAGTGTCAATCAAACATGCACTAAACTTGTATTTGATATCTTTAGATTTTCAACTTTGTGTCTATTATATATATAAAAATTTTGAACATTTTTTTTCAATATTAATTGTTTTATGTTACATATAAATTTGGACGAACATTTAGAAAGTACAATAACAAAATTAACCAAAGCAAAAAATACAAGTAGTTTTTGAAAAAAAGATTAAAAGTTTGAAGAGAAAATTATATTAATGTAAATATTTTGAATTTTATTTTGTCTTAATTAATTAAAAATAATAATAATTGTTAAGTCGTTATAATCATTACACTTCAAATAATTGAATTGTTATTCAAAATAAATAATAATTGAAATTAGGAAAAAAGAAAAGACGCACATATTTTCCAATGATTGTTTGAGAAGTAACTTTGTCGTCATCACTATTTCTTTCTTCTAATATTTGGACAAATAAATAATAAAATAAAACAATTACAATAATTTAAATCATTTTTAAATTCACAAATTTGAAGTCTAAAATTGAACTTTCACTTTTAATGTATATTTTATTCCGTTCTTTAAAATATTATTAAATAAAATCTTAGTATAAACAGCTATAATGTTTTTTACGTAATTGTTAAATTTATTTTGATTGTTATATAAAAAAATCAAGAGATTTGAACATCTTACCCTCCAAAAAAAAATACATAAATAAGAAGATTTTTTTTTATTAAAATGATTAAATTATATTTCCTTTCAACATTTCACCCAATCTTTCTAATTTAATATGCATGCTGTTAAATAAATAATTTAAAATCTTGTGTTAATAAGTGAAATAAATGCATAGTTGGCCAAAAAAAATATAAATATGAAAAAACATTATTTTATTTATTTAAAATCCCCAGGAATTATATTTGCTTTACTTTACGCAAATCCCCAGGGAAATATTTGATTATTGGGTGAGAGAATCGATATTAGATATTTTGTAATAATAGTTTATTGTCTAATAAAATAACAAGTGGAATTGCTTTATTGGATTTTATTTTAAAATAATATAATTTCTATAATTTCTTTTTTAAAAAAAAAAAAATCAAATTGAATTTAGTATGTAAGGATAAAATTCATCATAATTTCTCCATCACATAAGACAGCAATTTACTTTTGACAAAATTGAAATAATTTTTTTTTATTTTTTAAAACATTATCTAAAACAATAACACAGATTCAAATTGGGTAAATTAGTTTTAACAATTTTAAGATTATGTTTGTGAATTTTCTCAAATGGTTAAAAAATTGATTTGGCATTATTAAACTAGTTATTAAACCAGCGTTTTTTTTTTTTTTTTTAAAAAAAAGTGATTTTAAACATTATAAAATAATTTTTAACAATTTTAAAAAAATATCCTTAAAAATGCAGTACTATTCACTCCCAAAATAATTATGAACTTTTTTCCTTTTTAATAAGAAGAAAGAAAGAAAATTAATTAATTAAAAAAAAAAACTTTAAACTTACTTTGGTGATATTAGGGACGACGGCTCTGAGTGCAAGAAGCCTATCATTAAGCTTCTTCCTCCGATTCCTCTCCGATAAGATATTCTTCGACGCTTCTGAAGACGACAGCGTTCCGTCCGGGGAGCTTGAATCATAAGAACCATAGAATGCTTCATCCAATCCCCAACTGCAACTTCTATCTTCGTTAATTTCACTTAGAAACAGAGACCCAACAAAATCAAAAGAGGAATAGAAGAGAAGTAAGTAAGAACCTGTCAAATTCTTCGGTTTGGAGAAACATATTGGTTTCCCAATAACAGCGATACTCATCCAGAATGTTCTCCATCGGCGGCGTAATTAGGCGGACGGTCGGAGAACACGTCGGCGATGGAGAGGAAATGGAGTGGCTAATTTGCTGGAAAGAGCTGCAGACTTTGGGTGGTTTTTTATAAGGGCGAAATGATTATTATTAATATTTATTTTACCCACGTGGGTGGCAGCTTGATGCTTGTTGAAAAAATCTGGATCGTTAAAAGTTTGAAGACTGTTTAGATTGGATGTACTCGCGGTTGACGGCGCGTGGGAAACATTTGCTTAATTATTGTAAACGTTCGTTTGATTCATTGTTTGTTAGTTTGCGATTTGATCCCATGGTATTGGTCAACGGGGAATGGGCTGCCAGTGTCCGTCACGGTTAGGTCTTCTCTTCCATAAATGCCATAAATACCACACTATTAAATTAATACCCTTATAGCTATAAATAATTAATTCCTTTTTTTTCTTTTAGTTTTTTTTAATTTCTTTTTTATGGGGTCTTTTAGTTTGACTTGCTTAGTAAAAATGAATATAATATTTATGAGTTAGATTGTTAAATCTAAATAATCCAATTGGGTAATATATATATATATATATATATATATATATATATATATATATATATATTCATTTGTTTTTCTAATTCTTATATTCTTATTTTCCTTTGTTGACTTAATCAAACTTTAGTTCGAATAATAATATTTAATTGGACTAAATCGTTTTATTCAATCCAATTATTACGATAAAGACAGTCGAATCATGAAAATAAAATAGTGTGAAAAATATATTCAGATTGACAAATTTTATTTATTCTCTTATCCCTTATTACAATGAAATATCTAACTTTTAATTTTTGAGAGGTAATAATTGACGTTTTATCTACTAAATTATTATTGACAAATATTAAAAAATAAATGTATGCTAGGAGCATAAAATATTAAAAAATAAAAAGCAACCATATTAAATACATGCATTTTAAAAATAAAAATGCATGAAAGGTAATCCATTCATCGCCACTTTTCTCACATTTGAAATCGTTGATGAAAAATTATTTGTAAAAATAAATATTATTATTTTATTCAAAGAGACATTTTCACATTGTTTGGAAATCCCTTTAAATACCTATACTTTTG
This sequence comes from Cucumis cinereus, assembly GCA_037974625.1. NCBI lineage: Eukaryota > Viridiplantae > Streptophyta > Magnoliopsida > Cucurbitales > Cucurbitaceae > Cucumis > Cucumis cinereus. The sequence goes on from JBBPDJ010000020.1 coordinate 6,099,969, forward strand.
ATTATAGGTTTGGGCCCCAAGGGATACCCATGTTTTAGAGGGGTGAGGAGATATCAGAAGATAGACAAATGTAGATTTGTTGATACCTCCACACGCGTCGCTGCCGCCCATTTAGACGAGGTGGGGAATAAAATAATAATATTGTTTTTTATTTAAATGTTTATTAACGTTCAACTGTTGGGATCCATTTGACCAAAATCCTCTCTGCTCTCAGTCGTTTCTCTAAATTTATTTCTTCTATTTTTTTTCAAGCAAAGTCTTTCACTAGTGTGTATTTTTCGATCGGTTTCGGTGCAGCTCCGATCGAGTTTGTGGCTATTTTATCTTGGGGGCGACATGACAATTCATAACTATTTGCATTCCGAGCAGAGCCGAGAAATATCTTAAAAATAGCGTGATCTGTGACTCAACCATTTTATCTAATGATTTTTTTATTTTGCAGCCACATATTCTGCCAAGTAATTTTCTTCCACCTCATCTTGTACCAAATGCTAAATTAATAGGATTAAAATTTGAATTTATTATATAATAATAAAAAAAAATTCCAAAAATATATTATTGAAAAAAAACATTTTCTGACTACTTATTAATTTCTTTAGGGTTTTTGTTTCAAAATATTTAATTTCATCAATCATTTTGTGACAAGAAAAATTGGATGGTCTCAAATAATTTTGATGATTATTATTTTCTCAAGTACACATTTGGTTTCTTTTGAAAAAGGATTAAGAAAGACTATTTTTTGTCCTAAAATTTCATGTATATGTGTAACACCCCAAAAGGTAATTTGTAAATTTTTATTTATCAATTACCTTACTTTAGGTTGGTTAATTTTAATTTGGGAAGTTGGTAATGAGTTTAATTTTGGATTATTTGTTGAAGTAATATTATTTTTAGGTTGTTTGTATTGGTTTTTAATTTGAGAAAAAATTGTTGGAATTATATTATTATTATTGGGTTGATTTTTAATTTTGGTTGGGGAAAAGAGAAAGAGAATAGATTTAATGAAGAGAGAGAGAGTTTTAGGAATTTTGAAAAAGGAAAAAGGGGGAAATAATAATAATAGTTAAAGGAATTATTATTATTATTATTATTATTATTATTATTATTATTTTATTTTTAAAACACATTGGGAATAGGGCAACCCATCTTCTCCAATCTTCTTCTTCATCCCATCAAAATCCTAGTTTGGCAAACCCTAGCCACCGCCGTCAAGCTCGCGCCACCGCCGCCGCCCAGTCCTTAGACGCCACCACGCTCCACACGAAGTCGATCTCCATCTGTCTCACCCGTTAGCCGAGGAGCCGTTAGCCGCACGCCCGAACAAAGTTGCTTCCGTCCGCTACTTGCATCGCCAGACCGAGCTGTTTCTTCCTCAGCCGCTGCCCTCAGACGCCACCGCCGCACGCGTCGTCAGCCACTCGTAGCGTCGACTCGTCCGCGCGTCGTGAAGGAGGCCAAGCCGAACGCTCAGCCACGACTCCTCCTCGCGTGCCACCAGATCTGGTAAGCTCAACCGTTTTCTTCTGCCAGCCGATCTCTGCGCCGTTCGTTGCCTAGCCGCCGTCGCCCAGATCTACGAGCCATGTTCCCCGTTTGGGCTGCCCCCGAGCCAACAACGATGCCGCAAGCCGCTAACGTCGACGCACCCCAGGTCTCAAGCCGCCTTCAACCGCGTGTGACAGATCTGCTTCCCGAGCCAAGCCGCTGAGCCGAGCCGTCAAGCTGCCAAGTCGAGCCGCTGAGCCGAGTTGTGTTCTGCCATTTCCTGTCTCTGCTGCCACTGCTCGTTGTTGGTTTGTTGGTGAGTTTGGGTTTGGTTACTTAATGGTTAGAATTAATTAATATTTCTTTTGGAAAAGGTTTATTAATTGATTGTTCGTATGTTTAGGGTCGATTGGAGGCTAGTTCGAGTAAGGAAAACTCTTAAACTTGAGGTAAGGATTACTTCTACTGAATCTACACTTTTGGCGTATAAAGTGTTAAAATGGTTCTTTATGTGCCTGATTTATGGGTTGGCCTCAGGTATCTGGTTTATAAATGTAACGCCCCGGATTTTCGGTCGTAACTCAAGGTCGTTATTAAAGTAAAAAACAACTTTTAAAATCATTTTTAAAAGCAGGTATAAAATAAAATAAAAGTGAATGCTTTAATTTAATTCAAAATAACAGTGAAAAGAACCTAGACGGGATCCCTGAAATAGTTTTCTAATCAAATATAATTTATTAAAATCCAACACGTAGTTGTAAGAAAAACAGAAATAAAAATTCGTAAGCGGAAGCAATTAAGTTTTCGTGGTCCCTCCTGGTCTGATCACTGATTCTACTTGCTCCTCGGCGGTCCAATCTTACCTTTGCCTGAAATAAAACATAGAAAGGAATGAGTATAAAAATACTCCGTAAGGAACACTACTACAGACTCCACTGGGTAACTGTTAACTTTTCCTAATGATTTGTACATTTTGACATTCAGTCGGGTGGTTGAGTATTGATAAATATGACGGAATATGACACTTCCTGAGCCCCTTCACGACCTTGTCACAGCAAAATGCCACACAGGCTTGCCCTCAGAACGAATGTCGAAACAGGTCAATATCAGACCCCCTTCCGTGACCTTCAATGACGGGGTGCTACACAGGCTGGTCGACTAAACGTCACACAGACTAGTCGACGAATACGCCACACAGGTTGGTCAACTAAACGTCACACAGACTAGTTGACAAATATGCCACACAGGCTGGTCAACTATACGCCACACATGCTAGTTGACGAATACGCCACACATGCTAGTTGACGAATACGCCACACAGGCTGGTCAACTGTCGCCACCCAGGCTAGTCGACAAATACGCCAAACAGGCTGGTCAACTGTCGCCACCCAGGCTAGTCGACGAATACGCCACACAGGCTGGTCAACTGTCGCCACCCAGGCTAGTCGACGAATACGCCACACAGGCTGGTCAACTATAGGTCACACAGACTAGTTGACAAAAATGCCACAAAGGCTGGTCACTGGCTAGTCAGAATCCAATCGTCACACGACTTGGAAACTGACCTGTCGTTTCCCACCAAGTACAAATTCATTAAGTGAGTTAACAGAAACCGTATTCCATTAAATCCATTACAAGCTTTATGATCATAATAACATCAACATGTCTCAAACAACAGATAACACAGGTAAACTATAACGCAAATTATGCAGAATCCAACCAAATATATAAGTCAAATAATCCAAAGTCAACACTCAAAGCAAGCACAGAATACCATCTTAACACCTTATACGCCAAAAGCGTAGATTCGGTAGGAGTAATCCTTACCTCAAATTTCAGAGTTTTCCTTACTCGAACTAGCCTCCAATTGACCTTAATCACACAAGAACTTTAATTAAACTTTCTTCCCAAAAGAAATATTAATTAATTCTAACCAGTAACAACCACTCCCAAACTCACCGACAAAGATGAAAACCAAGGCGATTGCACCATAAACGACTTCGATTAAACCTCCAAGTTGATCCTTCATTAATAAAGATATCGAATTAATTCAAGTAAATCCTTAATTTAAATCTCAACTTGATTTCTTTACAAGTCTTACCAACAAACCAACAACGAGCAGCGGCAGCGGAGTCAGGAAGTGACAGAACACAACTCGGCTCGGCGGCTCGGCTCGGCTTGGCTCGACGGCTCGACAGATACTCACGTGGCAACTATGGAGGAAGATTAGTTTGAGGAAGAAGAAAAGGTAGGGATGACTTGGGTTTCCTTGAAGAGAATTGGAAAAGATGGGGATTGGAGAAGGAAGGTGATGGAGAAGGTGAAGAAGATGGTGAAGATGAAGTTTGGAGAAGAGGAAGATGGAGATTGGAGAAGGAAGATAATGGAGAAAGGAGGAGAGGAATTATTTTGGGGAAGAAGAAAATGATGGGGAAGAGAAAGGTGAGGAAGATGATTATTAAATAAATAATAATAAATATAATAATAATACCATTATTAACCATCATGAGTTGGCCTAGTGGTAAAAAGGTCAATAACTAACCAAGAGGTCATGGGTTCAATCCATGGTGGCCACCTACCTAGGAATTAATTTCCTACGAGTTTCCTTGACACTCAAATGTTGTAGGGTCAGACGAGTGTCCCGTGAGATTAGTCGAGGTGCGCGTAAGCTGGCCCGGACACTCACGGATACCAAAAAAAAAAAAAAAAAATAATAATACCATTATTATTATTTTATCATTATTATTATTCCCTCTTTTTCCACTATTATTACTTTACCAAAAATAATATTCCATCTTTTTCCACTATTATTACTTTACCAAAAAATAATATTCCCTCTTTTTCCACTATCCTTATTTTATCAATACTATTATTCCTTTTTTTTTTTCCAAACATCCCCCACTACCCTCACTTTTTAAATAAAACCAAACTTTTCTTCTTTTTTACCAACCATCACAACAAAATCCAAAAATTATTATTTCCCAATAATCCATTAAATCATATATAACATCTCAATATTTCAAAATTTTTCCAATAACATTTTGAAATTGATCAATAAAATTCCAATTTACTTTGAATAAATTTGGGATGTTACATATTATTTGAAGTAGAAAAATTGGACTCCCTGACAGATACATCTTCCCTATCAAATTGTGAACTTGACCTCAGAAACAAGTATAAGTCAGAGCCGATGTCTTTATACAGATCCCAAGAGTCGAGCCTTATTCAGAAATGTAAACTAAATTGGTTGAAACTGGGGAACGAAAATACAAATTTTTTCCACAGATTCCTGGCTGCTAAGAAAAGGAAAAATCTGATAATAGAGCTAATTAATGATGCTGGTTTACCCACCAAGTCCTTTAGAGAATTTGAGCATTTAATCCTTGGCTTCTACTCTAATTTATACACCAGCAACCTACAGGAAAGACTTCTCCCAATGAATTTCGACTGGCCATGTGTAACTCCTATCCAGAATTCAATGCTCACTGCAAAATTCTCAGAATCTGAAATAAAAGCAGCTGTAAAATCCCTTAGAAAAAATAAAGCTCCAGATCCAGATGGGTTTACCACTGAATTCCTCATAAAATATTGAGATTTAGCCAAAGTAAACCTAATTTCTATCTTTCAGGATTTTCACAGGAATGGTAAGATAAATGCTTGCCTAAAGGAGAATTTTATTTGCTTAATTCAGAAAAAGGAGAATGTAGTGACAGTTACAGGCTACAGACCGATCAGTCTTACTCCTATAAGGTTATTGCAAAAGTGCTTGCTGAACGACTCAAAAAGGTAATGTCTTCTATGATAGCCTCCTCAGAAAGTGCCTTTGTTGAAGGGAGACAAATCTTGGACTCCATTCTTGTTGCTAATGAAATTGTCGAGGAGTACCGAAGCATGAGAAGAAAGGGATGGATTCTCAAACTGGATCTGGAAAAAGCTTTCGACCGAGTTGAATGGGACTCCCTAGAAAAAATCATGAAAAGTAAACGGTTTGACCCTAAGTGGATAGGCTGGATTATGGAATGCATTAAGTTCCCAATGTTCTCTATTTTCATTAATGGTAGACCATGTGGAAGAGTAAAGGCCTCTAGAGGAATTAGGCAAGGGGATCCACTGTCCACTTTTCTTTTTCTTCTAGTTAGTGAAAATCTGCAAACTGTAGAAAATCTGTACCACAATAAACTTTCTGAAGGATTCACCATTGGAAAGGACAAGGTTCATGTGCCAATTCTACAGTTTGCAGACGACACCCTACTTTTCTGCAAATATGACAGCATCTTATTGGACAACCTTAAACAGACAATTGAATTATTTGAATGGTGCACTGGTCAGAAGGTTTATTGGGACAAATCATCACTTTGTGGTATTAATATAGACGATAATGAGCTGCTGACAATGGCTATGAAATTGAATTGTAAGGCTGAGCGCCTCCCCTTAATCTATCTCGGTCTTCCCTTAGGTGGATACCCAAATCAAGTCTCCTTTTGGCAACCGGTGATAGATAAGATCTTTGCAAAATTGGATAAATGGAAAAGATTCAATCTCTCAAGAGGTGGGAGAGCTATCCTTTGTAAATATGTCTTATCAAACCTTCCAACCTACTACATGTCCATTTTCCTCATGCCTGAAGGAGTGGCTTCAAAGCTTGGAAAAATTATGTGTAGATTTTTTTGGGAGGGAACCAAAGGCAGCAAATTGAATCATCTTGTTAAATGGGATACTGTAAAAAATTCTCTGTTGGATGGCGATCTTGGGCTAGGAGGCTTCAAAGGAAAAAACTTGGCTTTACTAGCCAAATGGGGCTAGAAATACATGAAAGAAGATGAAACACTTTGGGGGGAAAGTAATCAGTAGTATTCATGGAAAAAATACGTACGATTTGCATACAGCAGGAAAGGATGGCAAAAGTTTGAGAAGCCTTTGGGTGAGTATATCCAGAAACTGGTTGAAAGTTGAAGTTCTAGCAACTTTTAATTTGGGGAATGGAAGAAGAATACGTTTTTTGGTTTGACCTTGGGAGAATGATATTCCCTTTAACTCAGCTTTCCCGAGACTCTTCAAAATAGCTTTACTTCCAAATGGTTCGGTAACTGATCATTGGGATGCCACCCATGCTTCATGTTCTGTATCCTTTCGCAGACTTTTAAAGAAAGATGTAATACTAGACTTTCAATCAATGCTAAGTCTGCTTACCAACTTTACACCCTCTGAAGATCATGACAGTAGATCTTGGTCTTTAAATGTCAGTGGGAGCTTCACAGTCAAATTTCTTACTCATCATCTTTCTCCTTCATCCCCAATGGACAGCAACATTTGAAGGGCATTTGGAAAACCAATAGTCCAAAAAGAATGAACATTCTCACTTGGATTATGTTGATTGGAAACTTAAATTCATTAATCTTGCAACACAAATTGCCTAACAAATACCTCTCCCCCTCCATTTGCCCACTGTGCTTAAACAACCTGGAAGACCCTCTCCATTTATTCATATCCTGTCCCTATTTGGCTATCATGTTCGAGGTTTTTGTTTAAAGAATTTAACCTCTCATGGGTCTTTGAAGGTGATTTCAAAGACTGTGTAAGATCCCTACTAACAGGACCCCGTTTAAACAAATAAGCTTCCTTTCTCTGGGTAAATGCAGTAAAAGCACTGTTGGCAGATTTATGGTGAAAAAAATCAAAGAGTATTTCATGATAAAGGGTTGAGTGCTTCAGAAAGGTATAAAAATGGCCACAGAAACGCCTCATCATGGTGCTCCCTTCTACAATCATTTTCAAATTACAAGATTCAGGAAATCAACCTAAACTGGAGAACCTTGTTCTCCCAGCATTAATCTACACTGGGACCTTTTGTAGCTGCTTATTTCTTTCTATTTATAATAGTTTTATCTTTAGTGCTGTTTTTGTTTGCAGCCACTACGGGTGAGGTCTTTTTGCTTTTTAACCTACTGTATTTCTTGTTTCTTTTGGCTAAACTTATAAAGCCTCGTTATCTCTTTAAGTTTAAATATTAAGGACATGATGAGGGCGCTAAAGGGGTGTCAACCTAGTTGAGATGTTTAGGTGCGCCTGCTGATCCTAACTTTGCTTAGACTTACGTTTAAGCACCAACCTCTTAGTATACACACTTTGTACTTAGAGCATTAGTCTCTTTTTTATATATCTTAGAATAAAAAGATTAGCTTCCTTTTCAAAAAAAAAAAAAAAAAAAACATTGAAGGCGTAGACTTTGGGAAAATTCTTCTTATCTCGGAAGAACACTTGAACTGGTTCATCAAGGATTATCTGACCTTCTTCATTCCTCGGTGCAAAGGTTATTCCTCAGAAACCACAGAGACGAAAGCGGCTCTTCGAGGATGACGAAATTTAAAACCCCCTCAGGCTGGATTTTCGGGCTGCTGACTCAAAACGATCTATCACCTCATTTCCTTGTCATGAAATATATATATATTTTTTTAAATGAATACAAGTCTCTTTATTTATTAATAATAAATGAGACTTAAGCTCAAAGTACAAGAGTATTATACTAAGAGCAAGAGAACTAGGAAAGCATGCGTCATGAAATGTTCTTTGATTCCTCTCAAACCACAAATCTGCAAGCAGTGCTTTGACCATGTTTTCATGTTGCAAACACTGTTTCTTTTTCAAAATATGTCCCGATATCAACTGCTGTACTTTATGACTAAAATTATTTTTAAACACCCAAACAGTTTGAAAAACTGAGAAAAATCTCCTCCAACAGTTTGCTGAATATGTGCAATCAAAAAATAGATGCTGTTGCTCCTTCCCTTCATTTTTGCATAGTGGACACATAGAAGGAGAAATGCAGCTGGCAATGGTGTTCTAAAGTTTTCTTCGCAGAAATGTTTCTCTGTCTGCTCTTTTCTTTTACTATTTCAGCATAGCTCTAGAAGGTGCAATCCAGATTCTTCCAAGCCAGTACTTTCAACCTTCAAAGTCCTTGTATTAGTCTAAGATACCATTTCTCCAACTTTCTCTTAAGTCAGCAAGAATTCTCTTTTCATTTTGCGGAAAACAAGCCGCCCTTTTTATTAAGCCCAGCAAAATCACGCAGATTTCAATGCAGACATTTTAAGATCTCACAAAGACAAAATAAACAACCCTATCTGGAAGATAGTGGAGGGGACTTGCAGAGTTAGAGAAGATGCGGCTGCTTCTTTTCATTCAAAGGACCTTGATTGATGAACTTCATTTAGGTTATGTTTCAAGTGGAATAATTGTGTGTTCCAAAATTATACAAAGTACATGATCCTCTGGAGAAAACCTATGACAACTACAAGAAGAAGGCACATCAAGACCAAGCTTGAAGCAGCACGGCTGGTTGCCTTTTCTTGGTGTTTTCCTTTACTTTCGTTTCTGAAGCAATTTGTGATCAAGATTTCAGCTGATTTGGGGCTCCCTTATGAAAGATTTTTCATTTTGCTTTGTTTTTAGTTCTTGTTTTGCTTGGGTACTAGAAGGTCTTGTCCAGCTCATTGTATTTTTATCATGTTCCCTATTGTCTCGGTTTATGTTGTATATGTTCTTTTAATCCTTTTTTGCTCTTGGTATATTTTCTTGTACTTTGAGCATTAGTCTCTTTTATTATTATTAATAAAGAGGCACGTTTCCGTCTTAAAAAAAGAAGAGTAATGTTTCCTTTTTTTTAAAAAAAAAGTGGAATAGTATTGTTTGTGAAATCTTGTTGGAAATAATTGTTTCATCTCCTGTTCTCAATGATAGTTTCTACTTGTGGTGGGAGTTTGTTATGTAAGTTCCCTTACACCTTTGCTCGAACACAAATGAAGAAACTGAGGCAGAAAGAACAGTTAATGAACAGTTTTATTATTTATTGTCTATTTGCTTCTTTTCGATGTACAATTTTTGCTCAACACGTAGTTGTATGTTATTCCTTCTTAGGATGATAACTTGTCAGGTTTTATACTTTACCTGGATACTTGTATGGCACTGTAAAGCTTTACAAAAACTGGTAAGCCAGATACTTATGTTGTGATTGACAGGTCCACATAATTCTTGGTGATGATGATCTTTCAGTCAAAACGAAACTGCATTCCTTGCATATTAAGGATGAACTTCAAGGCCACTTATCAACAAGTTCACAGTATTTAGCTCGCTCTGTGCTATCAAATGAGAAATTATCTTCTTCACCTGGAACATTTGATCCTAATGGGATGCGAACAGCTACTGCAATCATTGAAGAGGATGATAGTTTTAAGGATGCATTGCCTGATTTTTTGTCTCTATCTGATGTTGGCAATTACGAGTCCTCTGGACGTGAATCGACTGAGACCATATTTAATGAAAATGATATAGGAAAAGGGAAGGGCATATCCAGTGACATATTCTATGAGGCTGAGGACAGTGAAGATGCTAACTTTGTGGCTGTAACCTTCTTGACAAGGGGCTCAGATTCACCTGATTATGATGGTATAGACACACAGGTAATATTATAATAGTGGTGATAGTTGATTATTTTGTCCAAAATCATGTTTAGATGTTGATTAACATAAATGTAACATTTCAGATGAGTATTCGCATGTCAAAAATGGAATTCTACTGCAACAGACCTACTCTTGTTGCATTAATTGGTTTTGGTTTGGATATAAGTTCCTCGAATTATGTGGAAGTTAACGCAGACTTGCCCAGCTCTTTGGAAGATAAGCCTGTTGTTGATAAAGAAAAGGTAGAAGAAAAAGGCCGTGTAAAAGGATTGCTAGGATATGGAAAAAGTCGTGTCGTATTCTACTTAAACATGAATGTTGACAGTGTTTCTATCTATCTAAACATGGAAGATGGATCTCAGCTTGCAATGCTCGTGCAGGAGAGCTTTTTGCTTGACCTTAAGGTGGGCACAATTTATCTGTCAAGAAAAAGTTTTCGTTTCACCCTATGCATAAACTAGTTTTTAGTGATCCATATCTATATTCCTGCACATAAATTAGTTTTTAGTGGTCCATTGCTAAAATTGTATTTTTATCCATAGTGTTTCACTTCGGATTGAGTTTTAAAGCACCTTTTTTTTTTTTCACTTTACTTTTGCAGAATTGATAAGCCATTAGCCTCTCGCTCATTTAGAGAAACTGAAATGCTGTCTGAACTTCTTATGAGCATTAGTCTCTTTTTCGTTTAAAAAAATTTAATTTGTGAACAAAAACAATTTGGATTGATATATAAGTTTGCCATATGAATTAAGTTTTGGTTTAAGAATCAATAAATATTACCCAGTTAGCTTTAGAAAATATTAGAACTTTAATTTTAAGTATCGAATTCCAGTTGATGAGAATTTTAAATTTAGGATCCAGTGGAAGCTAACTCAACCTCAAATATTGAAGTGTAGTATTCCTTATTTTATTCTCTTTTTCGTCTGCCTGTTTACAAGACTAGTTAACAGTTCTTGTACTATCAAGACATCTGGAACTGGAAAGCCTTCATTTGTTCCACTTAACATGATTTTTGGCTTGTATAGTCAGACTTTATCTGTTGTCTTTTATTTGATGTTCAACGTGTTTTCATAGTTTGTATTAGTATATGATGATGGTGCTATAGGATTGTCAACCTAATTGAGATGTCTGGGTGTACCTATTAATCCTTGATTGTTGGTTTTTGGATTTTGTTTATTTTTTCTTTGTACTTTGGACAATAGTCTCATTTCATTTATTTGATAAAATGGCTTGTTTCCATTTTTTTAAAAAAGACTAATTAACAGTTTTTGTATTATCAGTATGTTATATATGCTGCCATTTTCAATATAAGATTACAACTTTGAGATTTTCTTTGAAACGGAAACTAAGCTTTTCATTTATATAATGAAAATTTATTATATACAAAGTACAATGTAAGTAGGATGAGGAGGTACACCCAGACATCTCAACTTTGAGAATTTAAATCTCATTCTCACTTTTACCAACTTCTCACTGGGAATCTGCTTTTTAGGTCCATCCAAGCTCTCTTTCAATTGAAGGAACTTTAGGGAATTTCAGACTTTGTGATATGTCTTTAGGAGAAGATCATTGCTGGGGTTGGCTTTGTGATATACGAAATCCTGGTGTTGAATCACTTATCAAGGTAACTTGTGTCTTCTTAAATAGTTAATTGTTGCATTAAGACTCCTGTCTGACAGTATTTGTTTTTTTCCCATACTCACTTGTAGACTTCAAATGATGCTTTTCTTTCTCTCTCTCTTTAGTTCAAATTTCATTCCTATTGTGTTGACGATGATGACTACAAAGGATATGATTACAGTTTACATGGCCGACTTTCTGCTGTCCGCATAGTTTTCCTTTATAGATTTGTTCAAGAGGTAAAGGGAAGTTTTCTCATAGTTTTCGTTTATAAGTTTTAGTTGTAAATCAGTAATATTAGTCCATGGCATATAATCATACGTACCTGAAACTTTTTGTTATAATTATTTTTAATGCTGTGTGTAATTTTCCACTTCTGTAGATTACAGTTTACTTCATGGGACTAGCTACTCCACATACTGAAGAAGCTGTTAAACTTGTTGATAAAGTTGGAGACTTCGAGTGGTTGATCCAAAAGTATGAAATTGATGGAGCTGCCGCATTGAAGCTAGACCTATCACTAGATACGCCCATTATTATTGTTCCCAAGAATTCAAATAGCAAAGAGTTCGTAACCTTTTCTCTATTATCATCCATGTTACCATTTTGACCATCCTTTTAATTTGACCTTTAATTAACATAACAGATAATCACATTCTTATGATTACTTAGACGATAACTTATTGTAAATATAAAAATGAATAAAAGTATTATATAACTGAGGGGTAATGAGAAAATGTATTAGATCTAAGCAACTAATACATTTCATTTTGAACTTGGATAGTAAAAGCAACTAAAGGCTCTCCAATTGGGTTGATAACTGAGGAGTAATGAGAAATATATTAGATCTAAGTGCATGGAACCGTTTTCTTCTTTTGTGTACATTTCTGCAGAATGTTATTTTTTTTTTTTTGGAAATGCAATTTTTCATTGATTAATGAAAAGAGACAAAGTTTCAAAAAATAAGATACAAGATACTATACAAAAGGATCAGTAGGTGCACCTAGACATCTCAACTAGGTTGACACCCCCCTAGCGCCTCTCATCATATCTAAACAAGTACAATAGACGATATAAGAAATAAGAGATAAATAAGAAATACAACCAAAGGTCATTGTAAAGGGTATAAGCTAGATGGAGCAAGAAGACCAAGAATTTAAAGAATGTATCCATGAGTGATACAAATACAAACTGATTCTAAGACTGAAAATTAAGACAGTAAACATAAATTCTGCAATTATACTTGATAGTTTGGAAGACAAAAAGCCCTCAAAGAGTGAATATCACACTTTGGATAATGTTGAATGGGCTATTGAATTGTGCAGCGGTTTTGCAATTGAAACTACATTCTCACTGCTTATCTCCTCATGTTTGCCCCTTGTGTTTGCAAGGCTGCAGAAGATTTACAGCATCTTTTCTTCTCCTGCTCATTTGCAAAGAAGTGTTGGTTTGACTTTTTCTTTTTCTTTTTTTGGAAAAGGAGACTCTCTTTATTATTATTGATTAAAACTCAAAGCACAAGAAATATATACTAAGAGTACAAATAAAGAGACCTAAGGATCAACAGACGCACTCGGACATCTTAACTAGATTGACACCCCCTTAGCGTTCTCATCATGTTCATACAATCTAGATAGTAATATGTTGTAAACTGCAATTTTAAAAAGTACAAGGCCAAAACAAACAAAAAATCCACTACTGCAGATTTGTAAACCATAATCTGCCTCCAAACAGAAAAAATTAAGAAATAAATGTCGGCCAATTCAAACGCACGTCTTGAATGGAATATGCTCCAAACTCCTTATTCACAGTACACCAAGAGGCTGCATTTGAACCAAATTTCTGCTAGTAGTGATTTAACCAAATCAGTCCAAAGAAGTCTTGCTCTCTTTCTGAAGAAAGGGCACATGATTCCTTTCTTCAATTCTGTAAATGCTCAAAAGCTCACCCTTCAATGAATTTCAACATTGTAGTTTCTCTGCATTTAAGTCAATAAGTTCAGCCACTGCATCACAAGAAGCCAATTTGTCCAGAATGTAATCTTCCTTCTGTTTAAGGGCTGCTTGAAAGGCAATCTGCCAATTTTTAACTGCCAATTTAACTTTTCTCAATTTTCATGAAGAGCAAAACCAGCCCACCCACTGCTGCACAGACCACTCAAAGCTTCCACAATTATTCTATTGCAATCTTGATCTAACAACAAACTATTGCAGAATCTGAACGGTGAAGGACCCTACAATATCTCCCCAGCATCTAGTATTTCTGGGAAATGGTCAGAAAAAATACGAGCTTGACGAAATACTCTTGAGTTCTCAAAGGTTTCATCCCACTCTTTGTTTATAAAGAATCTATCTAACAAAGATCTAGCCACAAAAGCTCCTTCTCTGGACCATGTAAACCTCCCGTTGTGGAGAGGGATTTCCATGATCATTGCCGAATCAGTGAACTGAGTAAACATACTCATTCCTCGTGTGCTTCTGCCAAAAGGGAAACACTCATGTGGCCAACGAGTGTTGTTAAAATCCCCTCGCAAGCACCAAGCATCAGAACACTGGTTCAAGAAGGATGAAAGTTCTTGCCACACATGCCTTCTTTCTCTGTATTCACAAGGCCTGTACGCGTTCGTAATCCGGCATGTTTTTCTGCAAACTGTAATACACTTTACTGTCAATGAAAACCAGCCTTTTGATATTTTCAGAGACTGTTACCTTGCTCATATCCGTCAATCTGACAATACCTTTGGATTGGCCAATCGAACCCGCGAAATCCCAGCCAATATCCTTAGAGCTCCAAAGATATTTTACAAAAGCAGCATCTAGACTTTCCTTTTTGGATTCCGGGATGAGGACCATCTATGGATTAGTCTTTTTCAAAAATTTCTTAAGGGCAAGACGTTTGGAAGGGTCCTTCAAACCCCTTGTATTCTAAGAAATCACCTTCATCATAGATTATCAATTTGGCTGTTATGGTCAGATAAATCATGCAAGAGTCAATCCAGAGTCTTGTACAATGGAAACAAACTGAGCCAGCAAATCTGTAATTTTAACTGGGGACAACCAAGGGGCTGCGAATACATTGCTATTGTGATCCAATTCTACTTTAAACAAAGAATTGAGATCCTTCCCGTTAACCTCTTCATTTAAGTCTTCATCGTAGCTCCTGCACATCCCTTCAGATTCCTCTCTGCTTACACTTATTGGTGAGTCTAATATATCCTCTTTCTTCTCCCTGTGACTGCCTCCATGGAGACTTGGTGAACCTCACGAGAAGATGATTTCTGAGTTAGGGAAAGTGTAGCTGGTTTAGATTGAATAAATTAGGATTGGATTGTGTAGAATCTAACCTGTTCTTTCCAGAATCTGACGCTACATTGGAGGCAATGTATCCTGATGAATCCGGATGGATTTGTCTGAGTCTGAAAGCCGAATACGGGATGGGTGAAACGGACGATGGGGGGTGGACGGGAATGGGAGAGGAGGGAGAAGGGAGAGAAGAGAGAGAACTTTTTGCTGGTTTGACTTATTTGGCTGTTTTCATATGAATTGGCTTTTCGACTATAGATTTAAGGAGAACGTGGTCCAGTTTATCGCCGGTCCCAATTTCAAGAAAAAGCCAAGATTGATTTGGTTAAATGCAGTAAAGGCCATTTTATCAGAAATTTGGTTTGAACGTAAGCAGCGTACATTCCAAAATAAAGCTTCCTCTTGGCTAGAATCAATTACTTGGTGCTCACTTCCAAGACTTCGAAGATTTTTCCACACAAGACATAAGCCTTAATTGGCATGCTTTTATTTTTCTTTGAAAAGGAAACAAGCTTCTTTATTAATTAAAACTCAAACAAACTTAATTGGCAGGCTTTTATTTTTAATTTTTAGTCTAATATTGTACTCTTATGTGTTTTCCTTTTGGATTTCTAGTTCATGGTCTTAAATTCTGCTTTGTAGTTTTTGGGTTGTTTGTATGGCTAGGTCTATTCTCGTTGTTACCATTGTTTTTGCCTTTTGGTCTAAGTCTGGATATGATGAGGGTGCTAAGGGGGTGCTAACCTTGTTGTGATGTTTGGGTGCACTTACTGGTCCTTGAGCTTTAATCTTGTCTTTTCATCGTATATATATTATATCTTATATAATATCTATTCATTTTCTTAATGAGGAGGCTCGTTTCCTTCTTCAAAAAAATTCTTTTATTGTCAACATAGATAAGAGAGCTTGAAAGTCATTTGTTTCTTCCTCTTTCAACGGTCTTCTAAATGTTAAAGACCAAGAAAGAACCGGAGAAATCCCATGTTTCTTCCTCTTTATGCAACCAAAAGTCTAATTTTTTCTCAAATGATTATTCTCTCAAATGAGGAGAGAAATGTTGTACTTATAGAGAAATGTTAGTACAAGGTCCAAACTACCCTTCTAACTAACTTTCTAACCAACATCTCAAAACTACCCTCCTAACTACTTTCTTAACTAACATCTCTTTCTAATACAATTAATTCTCTTTCTCACTCTTAGGTACACCATATTCCACCCCCCTAAAATCAAATTCGTCCTTGAGGATGACCATTTAGAATGCCAATTGTGTAACACTTTGAAAAGCTCTATTTGTCTATCTTCAATTTGTTGTAAGCTCTTGTAGAAAATCTAGCTGTGCATAGGTGAATTATTACAAGGTTCCCTTTTTCAAAGTTCACCACCCTTCGAGATTTGTCCCAAGCGAAGAAATGGGTCATTTTACTAAATCGATCTTCCACAACCATCACGACATCATACCTTCGCTGAGACTTTGGAAACTCATCAAAAAACTTATGCATTTCTTGATGAACTACACTGTCTTTTGTATTTTCTACATTTTCAATTACTACAAGGCCCTTATATCAACCTCCCTTTCTTTATCAAACATTTTGCAATGTATTTGAGAATTAAAATCTCCTTTGGGAGCGGTCTGCACCGTTTGGAGAACACAAGACACTCTATCACCTTCATCCGTGTCAATGTAGTTGGCTTCTTCGTCATTATCTTCACTGCATCTGGGCAACAAATTCTCTTCTTCTTCATCCATATATGCTGCTGTTTTATGTTGGGGACACTCATTAGACAAGTGCCCCACTTGGTCACCCGTCAAACATTTTTCTAGTGTAGGCCAGTCATAAGAATTTTGAACTTTTTTCTTATAAACAAGCTTTAGAGTATTATTAGGATATTAAGGATTTGTTAGTAATTAGTTAGGGAGGTTGTTATGGTATTCGGTTATAAATATGAGTGGGAAAGGAGAAAATTGAGCAATATTTTAGTGGGTGAATGAGGGTTTGAGAGAGATCTCAAGACGGGAGGATCCAAGTTTCTCGAATTGCTTGGTTTTCATGTAGGTTTTTTGTGATCTACGTTTCAATATATATTGATTGTGTTTTTGTTTCTATTGGAATGTAAAATAAGAATAAAAGACGAGTGAGCAATAAATTTTCTTCAACTTCATTGAAATATGCTGTGGTAGATCATTTGGAAAAAGAAAATGTTAGCAGTCTCAAGAATCCTTAAATGACCATGTGCTCTCTTTTTCTTGTAGTTTCATTCAACTTGACTTGGGACAGCTACAAGTAACAAATGAATTTAGCTGGCATGGATGTCCAGAAAAAGATGCTTCTGCCGTTCATATTGATGTTCTGCATGCTGAGGTAGAGTTGTTGATGGATTTCTTCAGACCCTTTAAGTATATGTGGAGATCATATTTCCTTTATGTGCAATTGCAGATTCTGGGTGTCAACATGTTGGTAGGGATTAATGGTTGTATAGGTAAACCAATGATTCAGGAAGGCCAAGGGCTTGAGGTTTTTGTCCGACGAAGCTTAAGGGATGTTTTCAGGAAAGTTCCAACATTCTCGCTTGAAGTAGTGGTAATATACTTTGTGAAAGCCTTTTTAGTATCTTCTGCGCTATTTTTTTTTTTTTTTTTGGAATTAAATCTGGTTACTTATTAGTTTATATAATGTTATTTTTAAATATTTTTTTTAACACTTCAACTTGTACACTTAGAAATTGATGAAAAGTGAACTTTCTTAGAGTAGTGATATTAATGTTAAATTTACCAAAACTCATCGACTTAAACTTCTGGGTCGATCAGTGATTTAACATACTATCAGAACAGCAGGAGGTTCTGAGTCAAACCCTTGTACATTTCCTCATCATTTAATATTGGATTCCACTCGATGGGTGTTCAACAAAATTTCTCAAGCCCACAGATAAGTGTGAATGTTAGAATATTGATAGAATAACAAATTTCTCAAGCCCACAGATAAAATTTCTCAATTCATTAGCTTAAGCTTTTGGATTGAGTGACTATTTAACAGAACTATTAGTATTAATTGAGGAAGAATTGAAGCTGGAAAAAAAAATAACTTCTCTTACTTGGCTACCATGTTAAGCTACTGTTGTACCTAAAAATTTAAGTTGATAAGTTTGGGAGCAGTGAAGGGTTAGAAGAGGGCGTGCTTTAGGGGTTTTTCATCAAGTTTTCCTCGTCATTTGGCCTGCCTCTTTCAACCGAGGTTTAGAAGTTTTCTTCTCAAGTTTGGTACCTCAGTTGTGCATCAGAAGTCTTGGTAGCAGTTTCTCAGCTCGTGTAGTCTTTGAATTTTTTACAAATCAGATGGTTTTTGGTTGGAATCGAGATAGTTGAGTCTTTCATTTTGTCCTCTTGAAATGTATCTTCTTCAAGCTTCTCAAAGATTTCTTCTTTCGTGGTTATGGTTTCTTTTTGGCGCTCTTTTGTTTTCCCTTCCGAGCATTTCATTTGTATTGATTTTTTTTTCAGCTGTTGTTTTGGTTGTTTTTCTGCCTTGTTTGGAGTTTGTTAAGCTATTGGGCCTCATTTTGTTTGTCCGTGTATTTGGCTTTCGGTTTCTTTGTTCCGTAGAAATTCAATCTCTTTGTATATTTCTACTTTACTTTCATTGTATTAATGAGGATTCACAAAAAAAAAAAAAAAAAAAATTGTATCGTTTTTTTTTAAAAAATTATTGTATATAAATTTAAATTGATTCACATGGTTGTTCTTTTGGTAGGTGGGTTTGTTGCACGGCATGATGTCTGACAAGGAATACAAAGTTATCGTTGACTGTTTATATATGAACTTGTACGAACAGCCAATACTTCCTCCAAGTTTCCGTGGGAAAAAATCCGAGTCAGAGGATACAATGCGTCTGTTGGTTGACAAGGTCAATACAAATAGTCAAATCTTATTGTCTCGGACTGTTACAATAGTGTCCGTTATTGTCAATAAGGCGTTGTTAGAGCTGTGTAATGGCATTCAGGAAGAGTCACCTTTAGCTCTCATAGCAGTAAGTATATTTGTTGAGTAGTATTGAATATTAGTTTTCCTGTAAAGAATGTGTGTGTGTGTGTGCATATTGTATGATTAATGCTTTTTGTGTTTATATGATGCATTTTCATCTTCAACGTTGTCATGTCTGACTTGGTAGTTTCTTTTCTTTTTTGCAGCTAGAAGGTCTTTGGGTGTCATATCGTATGACATCATTCCTAGAAACGGACCTCTATTTAACCATTCCTAAGTTTTCTATTCTGGACATCCGCCCTGTTACAAAGCCTGAAATGCGGCTTATGCTTGGGTCATCAACTGACACTTCAAAACAAGCTTCTTTGGAAAATTTTCCATTCCCGACGAAAAATAGCTTTGGGAAGGCATATTCTGAAAGTAACCTTGATATGGATATCCCTGTTGCTACAATGTTCGTACTGGACTATCGTTGGCGAAAGGAATCTCAATCATTTGTTCTACGGGTCCAACAACCTCGGGTCCTTGTGGTACCAGATTTTCTCCTTGCTGTGGTTGAATTTTTTGTTCCTGCGTTGAGAACTATAACTGGAAGAGAGGAAACAATGGACCCCAAGAACGATCCCATTAGTAAAAATAACAGCATAGTACTGTCTGGTTCAATTCACAGGCAAAGTGAAGATGTGATTTTGCTGTCCTCAAGTAGGCAGCTTGTAGCAGATGCCTTAGGTATTGATGATTATACATATGATGGTTGTGGAAACACTATTCGTCTAGTGGAAGAAACAGATGGCAAAGGACCACACTCAGGGAGATCTCAACCAATTATTGTTATTGGCCGTGCTAAAAGGCTTCGTTTTGTTAATGTGAAAATTGAGGTAACAATACATCGCCACCTATTTACTTCCTTTTTCGACAAAGATCAAGAACTTTTCTATTTATGTAGTGAGAAGATACAACAATGTTCAAGTGAAACAATGTCTATAATTTCCTTTTTCAACAAAGATCAAGAACTTTTCTATTGATGTAGTGAGAAGATACAACAAATGTTCAAGTGAAACAATCTCTTTAAAGGGAGTGAAAGAAAGAAAAGCTTCCCCATTCATGCCAATATGCTAGGAGCATAACAAAGTAGACAAAGAGTACCATTGTGAGACTGTGCAATAGCTAAATCAAAACACTCTATCGAAACTCTTTTGACTTGTTTGAAAATATCCTTTGTTTCCTCTGAAACCAGATTTTTGTAATTATAGGTTTGATGCTGTTAACCTTACCCATAGCAAATGAGCACACCGAAGAGATACGGCCCGTATAACAACTGATTAATATTTCTAATTGCATCAATGTTAAAACCCACTTAATCTTGAAGTATTGAATGAGAAGACCAAGCAGGGTGCAGAAAAATGTCATAACAAGAAGAAAAGCTGGCATTCACCGCCCCCAACACATAATAAACAAACAGGGAAAAAAACAAACAAACAGAATGCGGGAAAACTGAGGAAAAAACTCCATTCTTTGAAGCACCTTCCCTGTGATTAAACCAGGATAGAGCAAAATCCAATTAAGCGCATTTACTTTTTGACTTTCAAGTTCCAAATGACCAAAAATACCTCTTCCGGAAATGGACAAGAAATTGACAAAATGCTTGGTCAATGAACTAATTCTGTTTCTTTTCAAAAACTGAAAATTCTATAATCACAGGGAAAGGTCTGTTCTGAAGCTTTGTCGTCAATCATTCCTAAAACCTAACCTTTTTTTTTTCCTTTCGAATTGCAGTTCTAGACTGTTATTTCTCGTCTATTAACTTCTACTTTTTCTCCGATTACTTCATAGAATTGTTTGTTATGTATTACATGTTTTTGCAGCTCTTATTTTCCTGTCCACTGATAAGTCTTTCATTAATAGAATGGTTCCCTCTTGAGAAAGTATACGTACCTGGGGAATGATAGCAGCTACTCTGTGTCCAAAGAGGACGATGTTGATATTATCTATCTGGATACCCTTTCATCTGATGAAGAGAAGGAGAATACTGCATCCATTCATGAAACATCAGACACTTCGAATATCTCTTCATCTTTGGAAAGTGATCAAAGTACACTTCGTAGTTTCACATTTGAAACTCAGGTGTGATAATGTTTGGAGTCCATTTTAAATGTTGATATGATTTGATGTCTGTCCATAAAATGCCCTTAAATCTTAAGTACTTGAGTATATGTGTATCTGTTTGCTCGATTTCTTCCTACTTTCTAATTTTTTTTTTTCAAACCTCTTAGCACATGCCCAATAGATAGGCAACTGAGCACCTGGAACCCACAAACTGATGCAAGAAAATAAATGGGAAGAGTTGTTGGTTTTGTCATTTATAGGGGAACAATAATCGCTCGGTATTAAAACAAATGTCCTTTTAATATATTTGTAGAAAATCAAGCTGATTCAATTCAGCTGTAAATTAGGAATTAAATTAAGAATTCTGCTAAGATTGTTTCCTTTCATATTTTTTAATTTTTCCATCCCAGGTAGATTTTTGGATTGATTGCTTAATTCTAGCTCAAATGGTTGAAAATCCTCTCGTATAAATTTGAGTATTTCTCATGGAAAAGAAAAACATTTCTCATTCATAGTTTGATGATAAAGTAGCCTTGAAAATCTTCAAATCCTAGCCTTGCCACTAGAACTGTAACTGCCGTCGTAGGAACCCTAGCTATGTTGCCTTGCTTTCTTCCCAAAACTAATCACTGTCACTCATCTCCACGACAAAACCCTTGGCACTGTATATCCTTCCTAGCCATCACTCTTTCACTGAAAAACCTTTGACGCCATTGTACCTCATAAATCACAACACACTGCCACTCTTGCACTCCTTGCACTCTGTTGCCACCTTCAAACACAAGAATCAAAGAAGTTGTGCTCAAGAAATGTTCTATCCGGTTGAACAATTATTGTTTTTTAGCAGTTTTGTGGCTTCACTTCAGCATGGCTGGTTGTTGTCCTCTTGGTGTTCCCTCTTCGCTCATCTCGAAGCATATTGTGGGCAAGATGTCAACTTATTTTGGGTTCCTTTTGACAAATCTGTTTTAATTACTTTGTACACAGTTTACATTCCAAATTCCATTTGTTGTTCCGGGTTAGAGGATTTTGATTAGTTCGCTGTTATTGCTGAGTTTGATTTAGTTATTGTTCGTATGTTTTAGCCCTTTTGCTCTCTGTATAATTCTCTTATACTTTGAGCGTGAGTCTCTTATTATTATTAATAAATAGGCTTGCCTCCGTTTAAAAAAGAATTTTGTTTTCCCAAACGTCTTGGATGGAAATTATCTTTAATATTGAATGACGTACCTAATTGCAACTTTGCTCCTTGGAGGTTTGTCTTGCTTCAAACTTTTCCCTCTAATTGTTATTACAAACTTCGAGCTTTCTTTAATTGTCCACTTAATTCTTTTTTTCCTTAATTGTGTATATATTTATGCCAATTACTTAATCATCAGGTGGTTTCTCCAGAATTCACATTCTATGATGGCACTAAGTCTTCTTTAGATGACTTGTCGTATGGCGAGAAACTTCTTCGAGCAAAATTGGATATGAGTTTCATGTAAGAGCATCAAATTTCTTTTTTGTGGTATTTTCCTTTACCATTCTACATTTAAACGTATGCCTGTCCATGAAAATAGCTCTGAAAGCACTGAATGAAAAAGGTCCTAGTATTGTTTGATGGTACCAATAAGGGGCTGTTTAGGCGTTGCTTTGAAATCAAGAACCGCAGGGTTCTAAAACTCATGGAGTGCCGGGCTGGGTTTGACTAAGGTTAAAAATTTATCTAAGTTTCTTTTAATCTCCACTTTTTGTGACCTAATAATATATCTTTAAAATGCGCAGTCAATGCTTTGACCAATTTTGCATGAAGTAATTGTCACAACCATGTTTAAATTGGAAGTATGCTATGTGCATTCTGAAAAAATAAAATAAAATAAAATTATTCTGCAGTCAAAGACCATGTAATTTTCTTTCAAGTATTTTAGAATTTAGTTCGAATATAGTTCAAACATGGTTCATTTTACCATTTCTTTTGCATGGTTTTTTTAAAATTTCTATAAGGTTTAGAGATTTTGGAAGTATTCTTTACAAGGTAGTTTGGTAAAAAGTTCAATCATCGAGAACTATGTTTCTTTGCCAAGTTTTTTTTTTTAATTTTCATAAAGTTTATCGATTTTGAAAATGTACTGTGCAAAGTAGTTTAACAACAAGTTCAAACATTGTGAAATAAACTATGTTCCTTTTTTTTTTCTTTTAAGTATTTTTTAAAAATTTTCATATGTTTTAGTAGGTATCTATTAGGCCCCCACTTATTAACGCGTATGCTGGGAGGGGTAGAAGGGGTAATTCACCCCAGCAATTGGTTGTACGGTTAGTTATGTGTGTGTATCAATTGATATTTTGTATTAGCTGGTGATAATCCACAACAAGGAGAGCTCTTCGCTCCTGAATAGGTGTGAACCTTGTATATTGTGATCTTACTAACATATTGTGAATCTCGTTGGAGGAGTCCTTGTTATAAGTTATAGTAGTTAATGAGAAAAATGATTACGTGGTTCATGGCAAAAACAAAATTAGAACATAGAATTCCATAGAGAGCAAAATTTACATAATTTTTGTAATTTTAATTTTATTAAATTTATGTAGAGTGCAAAAGTTTTACGTAATTATTGGAGCATTTTCAAAATGAACCAAAATATAGCAAAATTTCAGATCTATTTAATAGACACTAATAGAAGTCTATAAGTGTTTATGAGTGTCTATCATTGACAGAATATGAAATTTTGCTATATTTTGTATATATTTTCAACAGTTTTTTCATTTACAATAATTTATCAATTTTATTTTAATAAATTCAAAATGAAATACCATTTATTTTGGGTAAATCAAATATGTTAATTTAAAAATGCATTATATTTTTAAATGTTAATAGATTAGCTTAAAATTAAATCTTAAATTTTAAATGATGTTTCACATGTACAGTAAATTTGATTGTATCAATACTTTTAACTTTATTTATTTATTTATTTTGGCTCATACACATTTTGTTTGTTAATTATCTAAGATTATTGGTGTTGATAACTTGCCATTTTTCAGCTTAGTGAACAGTTACAGTCAATTTATGGTCACTGGTTTAAGAGGTTGTATCTTCATTATACATCCCTTTTCTGAAGAAATTTCTCATGCAGCAGTTGGTGATTATTGTTACTGATTTTTTTTTATTTTTATTTTTTGAAATGGAAATGAGGCTATTTCATTATTGTTACCGAGATTAGTTGATTGTTTTAGTATTTACGTTCTCTCCCTCTCCATCTCTATTTTCTTCTTCTTCTTCTTCTTCTTCTTCTTCTTCTTTTTTTCCCTATTCCTTTTGATTCATAGGTGTTGATAGCCTTCTATTTGTCAGCCTAATGAACAGTTCCTGTCATTTTTTGGTAAATGGTTTAAGTAGTCGTTTCTTCATCATATGTTCTCTTCTGGAAGAAATTGAAGTTTTTGTTCTTGTATTATTGATAGGTATGCATCAAAAGAAAATGATACCTGGATTCGTGCCCTTGTGAAGGATTTCACCATTGAGGCTGGTTCAGGACTAGTTATTCTTGATCCAGTTGATGTTTCTGGGGGATATACATCTGTAAAGGACAAAACCAATATGTCTCTTGTTACAACTGATATCTGCATCCATCTCTCATTGAGTGCCATTTCCCTCATTCTCAATCTGCAAAGTCAAGCTGTTGAAGCAATGATGTTCGGAAATACTGTACCTCTTATTGCCTGTACCAATTTTGATAAGCTCTGGGTGTCCCCAAGAGGTTCTTAATTTAACTTGAATAATTAAATTTTTGCTCCCGATAAAATTTGTTTTGAAGTCAACTTTATTAACTAGTAACCATTTAGTATCAAAAGATTCTGGCTGGTATCTGGTTCTTTGAACCGTAATAAATTGATTACTTTCATTCTTGCAACTGTTGGTTTATCTATGCAGAAAATGGGTCCTCTCATAACCTTACCTTCTGGCGTCCTCGAGCTCCGTCAAATTATGTTATATTAGGAGATTGTGTGACTTCACGGTAAGTCTTCTAACCTTCTTCTGTTTCTAGAAAGTATTTGGTTTTTATTACAGAAAGTATTTGTTTAAGCTTCATTGCAAGAAAGTATTTGTTTTAATTATTATTTCAGTTGAATGCTTGCCAAAAACGGTTACTCAACTATTGAATAGAGTTTTGTTTTTTTTTTTTTTTTTTGGAACGAAACAAAGGACGAAATGAGACTTATGCTTAAAATACAACAATGGAGACAAATCAGAAATAACCAAATCAAAAGGAAAAGCACAAAAAGAAATTCTGGAACAACAAGAACAAAACAAAAGGACTAAACCCAGAGCAAAGGAGGGTAAACTAAAAACAAACACCCAAAGAACAAAAGAATCTAAAAGAACAGAAAATCTGACAGTACTAACCTCTACCCCGGACAAAAGACCATGGTCTCTGGAACCTAGTGGATTTTATACAGTTAAATCCTTGACCCATCATCTCTCCCCTGCAACTCCTATTGAGAATCACTTATACAAATGCCTATGGAAATCCAAAAGCCCAAAGAGGATCAACATTTCAGTTTGGACTATGCTGTTTGGTAGTTTAAACTGTGCTGAAGCTATACAGAAAAAGCTCCCAAATCACTTCTTATCCCCCCATATTTGCCACCTTTGCCTTGAAAACGCAGAAAATATGGATCATATTCTCTTCGGCTGCACATACTCTCGGAATTGTTGGTTCAGATTGCTAAATATATTCAATATGACTTGGGTTTTTGATGAAAATTCCAGAATTAACTTGTCTCAATTACTATCTGGTCCCACCTTTTCGGAACCAGCCTCGACCTTATGGATTAATGCTGTTAAAGCATTGGCAGTGGAGGTATGGTTTGAAAGGAATCAGCGGGTATTTCATGATAAAGCATCGCCTTGGAGGGATCGTTTCGATTATGCCTGTTTGAACGCCTCTTTGTGGAGCTCTTTATCTAAAGATTTCCAAGGTTATTCTTTGTAGAATATTACGATCAATTGGCAAGCCTTTATATCTCAAAGTCGAGGATGCTGATTTGCAACATGATCTTTTGTTTAGTGTCAAGATTGGTGTTTGTTTTGTTTTGTCCTTGTTTAGTTTAGTGTGCTTTTTCAAGGCTGGATTATTATAAAGCCTCATTGCTTATATTCTTAAGTCGTTTTTATTTATCAAAATGGGGTATGTCCATCTTGATAATTGTGCTTTTCAAGTTTTTCGGTTTTTTTTTGGTGTATGTTTTGTGGAGGAAGTGATGAGGGCGCTAGGGGGGTGTCAACCTAGTTGAGATGTCCTGGTGCGCCTACTGATCCTTTTTAATCTTATTCTTAATGTTTTTTGCTCTTTGTATATCACTCATGTACTTAGAGCTTTTGCCTCTTTATTATTATTTTTAATAAAGAAGTTGTTTCCCTTGCAAAAAAAAACAAAGCTTGATACATGAGCGGCGAAAAATTTTGAAAGCAGAAGAAAGCAGATGAGGCTCAAGACTGAACATAACCACTTGACCAGAAAGCTGCCAACACAGAAGCCTTTCCATAAACTGAGCCAACCAAAATTCTTATACAACGAAAGGCAAAAGGCTTGGAAAGAAAAGCGGCAAAATACATTGACAGGCAATTCTAGGAATGGCATCTAGAAATAGGAAAATTCTGGGGAATTGCATCTAGAAAGAGGAAAATTCCATATTTTACAGCTGCTTGGGTCATTTAGCTTGGAAGAAATACAGGATATTTGAGACCAAACTTGAAGATTGGAGTCTATTGGCATGAATATTTTACTTATTGTTGGTTGAAGAATGTCTATCAGCCCTGCCAAGAATAATATATTTCTTGTATATTTCACAAAGTGAGAAGGATTTTTCTTAAATAGAAGAACAAACCATTACAAAGAAGGAAATTAATTTTGGTATATATAATACAACCAATACAATAAATATAATACAAGAAAGGAATAATATACAATTCCGTTAATGCAAATATAGGTGAAAGGATGCTTTATCCTCATGTTCATTTTTTATATTTTCCTAGATAATTGCTTCATGTTACATATAGATGGAAATTTAATTATTCATTGTAAGCCCTTTATATAAGTTTTCATAACTTCTTCATTTTTTTCCTGGTGCTCTCAGTCCAAGGTTTTTCTTTTTCTTTTTCAAAAAAATTATTATTATTCCATTCAGGATATTTGTCTTGATTGGAATGCTTTTATTTCTTTGGCGTAATTAAGTCATATGCCATTTTGTATTTTGTAATTTGCTCGAATAGTTTATTAATCTTGTATTATGATACGATGAGGGTGCTATGGGGTTACCACATAGTCGAGATGTCTGAGTGCGGCTAGAGTTTCCTAGATTTCAAGATTACTATACTTATGTTGCTTATTTCGTTTCATTGTAATTCAAACTTTATATCTCGAGCATTAGCCTCTTTTCATTAAATCACTTAAATGTTTTTGTTTCTTTATAAAACTTCTTTCTTTTCCTAAAAAAAATAAACTTTTTTTGATAAAATGGAAAGAGACTAATGCAGTTTTGAAAGGAATTTGGTTTGAAATTTGGTTTGAAAGGAATCAAGAGTGTTCCATGATAAATTAAGTGATTGGATGATCCGCTTTGATATCGCTCATCGTAACGCCTCCTCCTGGTGTTCGTCCTCAAAGATCTTTAGCAGCTAAAGCATTCAAGAGATTAACTTAAAACGCTTTCATTTTTCAAGCTTGATTTTTCCCCATTGTGTTTTGCACTTTTTATCTTCATCTTGTGTAATCTTTTAACTTTCCTCCTTTGTTTAGATTTATTTTGCATCTTGTTCTAGTTATCTTGTGAGCTCTTGTATAACCCTCTTGCACACTGAGCTTTTGCCTCATCATGATCGTTAATAAAGCTACTTGTTTCCATTTCAAAAAAGAGGGACTAATATGGTTTATTTTTTATATGTATCAGGCCAATCCCTCCCTCACAGGCAGTAATGGCTGTTAGTAATACATATGGACGTGTGCGGAAACCAACTGGTTTCCATATGATAGGTGTATTCTCCAGGATTCAAGGATTTGAATTTGATGAGAAATCTGATTCTGATTGTTCGATTTGGATGCCCATTCCGCCACTTGGATACACAGCAGTTGGTTGTGTTGTACATGTTGGAAATCAGCCACCACCAACCTATGTCATTTATTGCATACGTTCTGACCTTATCTCTTCGACAACTTATTCAGAATGTATACTCAATTCTCCGTCAAATTCTTGGTATGGATCTGGGTATAGCATCTGGCGTATGGACAATGTTGTTGGATCATTTATTGGCCATGCTTCAACTGAGTGTCCAGAGAAAGACCATGCTTGTGATTTGAATCATCTTCTCAAGTGGAATTTAAATCCTGATTACACTCCCTCTAAGGAACCTTCTTCAAATACTGCTTCTGATCATGACACTTTAAGTCATTCAATCGCCCAGGGTGCAACTTCATCAGGATGGGACATTCTAAGATCTATTTCGAAAGCAACTAATTTTTATCTGTCAACTCCCAACTTTGAGAGAATTTGGTGGGACAAGGGTAGTGAAGCTCGTTGCCCAGTTTCGATATGGAGACCTTTGGCACGGCCCGGTTATGCTATTTTAGGAGACTTCATAACTGAAGGGTTAGACCTCTTCATAAATTAATTATTTTTTTCATTCACAATAATTCCATTTCTTGAATATTTTTCTTGTTTCATAGTCAGTACACATTTTTATTAGCTTTTGTAAATCTTTGTTATCAACTCATCCTTCCAGCTTAGAACCACCAGCTCTAGGGCTACTCTTCAAAGCTGACAGCGCTGAAATTTCGGCAAAACCTCTCCAATTCACTAAAGTTGCTCACATTTTTGGGAAAGGATTTGATGAAGCTTTCTTTTGGTACCCCATTGCTCCTCCTGGTTATGCTTCCTTCGGGTGTGTTGTTTCAAGAACAGATGAAGCTCCTCGTCTTGATTCTGTTTGCTGTCCAAGAATGGATCTTGTCAGTCAGGCCAATATTTTTGAGATGCCCATTTCAAGATCTTCAAGTTCAAGGGGTTCTCAGTGCTGGAGCATCTGGAAAGTTTCAAATCAGGTTGATATAGAACTCTGATCTATGGTTTTCATTCCAAACGTGTGGTTTCATTTTGTGTGGAGTTTTAAAATAATTGGTTGAGTATAAAATTTAGTCCCGACACTTTTTAACTTTCTGTCTAGTAGTACTCTCAACATTAAAAAGAACTTTCAGTTTTGTTCTAATAGGTTCCTCACACTTTCAGTTTTATGATTAGGGCATTGACCTTTTTGAAATCTTGAAAAAAATTGGTCAAGGAAATTATGGAACTTTAATTTTAAAATTTGTATCTAATAAATCTGTAATTTTTTTGAGGAGGTTGGATAGGTCAATAATTTATTACATATATAAAATTAAAAATTCATGGATTTATTAGACACAAACTTAAATGTTTAAGGACCAATAAGATATGTTTAGAGACCTATTAAACACAAAATTAAAAGTTTAGAGCCTTATTAGACCATATTATAATTAATTGATCAAATCGACACAAATGTGAAAGTTTGGGCATTAAACTTTTATGTAACCAAACTAATATTAGTAAAAGAGAACAACCTTTAATTGTTCCCCTAAACTGGAAGTGTACTTTCTAATCACTTTATTTATTATTTTGGTTGCTGTTTAAGTTCTGCATCCAGATGCTAATTGATTTGTATAGAATATAGATAGGATCCTTTTCAATGTGTGCTTCTGCAGGCATGCACCTTCCTTGCTCGTGCTGATCACAAAATACCATCTAGTCGATTGGCGTACACTATAGGTGACTCCGCTAAACCAAAGACTCATGAGAATGTAACCGCTGAGATGAAGATTCGGTTTTTCTCTCTGACTGTTCTAGACAGCTTACATGGAATGGTATTGTTCTTCAGGAACTTATATACCTTAATCCAGCATGGGCTGGTTCCTTTGTCCATAATTGTTAACTATAATCAAATTTTGGTTTACTCTAGATGAAACCACTTTTTGACACAACGGTGACAAATATAAAATTGGCGACACATGGTTCACTTGAAGCAATGAATGCGGTGCTGATTTCTTCAATTGCTTCCTCAACTTTTAACCCACAATTAGAAGCATGGGAGCCTCTTATAGAACCATTTGACGGCATATTTAAGTAATTTACATGCATACTTATAACTTATGTGACTTGCAGTTACTCTAATCTTTCATATTTGATTTTCCTTCGAACTTAGGCCTGCTCTTATGGATGGGGTACTAATTGCTAAATGTTCTTTAACTTGCATATATTTAGGTTTGAAACATATGATACCAGTGTCGACCAGCCTCCAAAACTTGGAAAAAGAATACGTATTGCAGCCACCAGCATAGTTAACATTAATGTCAGTGCATCAAATCTTGAAACTTTCACTGGGGGCATCCTTTCATGGAGAAGACAGTTGGAACTTGAAGAACGAGCACAAAAATTGAATGAGGTATTGATATGATCAATGATCTTAGTGGTAGACTAATCCTTTGTGCTTCTTAAATAATTTCCTTCCTTGCAGGAAGCTGTTGACTACCTTAAACATGGAAAGGATGCTACATTCTCAGCATTGGATGAAGATGATTTGCAAACTGCAGTTGTAGAAAATAAACTTGGCTGTGAGATTTTTTTGAAAAGATGTGAGCCAAATTCAGATATAGTAGATAAACTATCTCTTGGTGACTGCGTGTCAGTGTGGATTCCACCTCCAAGGTTTTCAGACAGGTTAAATGTAGCAGATGAATCTAGAGAACCACGTTATTATGTTGCAGTACAGATTATTGAAGCAAAGGTTGTATGGATATCAGTGATATATTAAGTGCCCATTGCTTCATGGATGCGATCTCTTTATAAAAGCCTTTTGAACGTGAGAATTATTATTATTATTTTTTTCTTGGCAGGGTTTGCCTGTTACTGATGATGGTAATAGCCATAGCTTCTTCTGTGCTTTGAGGCTTGTCATTGAAGGTCAGGTGCCAGGACAACAGAAGCTTTTTCCTCAGAGTGCAAGGACAAAATGTGTCAAACCCTTGATTTTAGGAAACAATTTAGTGGGTGAAGGCATGGCAAAATGGAATGAACTTTTCATTTTTGAAGTTCCTCGGAAGGTACTCCACTTTTTTAAAGAAAGATGTAATGAAAAGAGACTAGTGCTCAAAAAGATATAACCTCCGTGAGGAGGAGAGAGAACAAAAACGATAGAAAAAGATAAAAGCACCAAACAAAAGATAATACAATGATAAGTGGCAGAAATAAAACTGAGGTTTCCCATAATAATAACAGAAAAATAAAAAACAACGAAAGAAAGCACAGAAAAACTGTGAGGATAAAAGAAAGCTCTCCAATTAAGAAAAATATCTCATTGAGAAGAGCCTTCATTTGTTCGGTCAAAATTTTATTTCTCATGCATGCATGATGTATGTCGAATGATGCTGACTTTCAACAAGTTATTAATTGCATTATCTTTAAGTTATTGTGTTCAAATAATTTCTCAATTGCAAAATATGTTTTCACCTTTGCAGGGGTCTGCTAAGTTGGAAGTCGAGGTCACAAACCTTGCTGCCAAAGCTGGAAAAGGTATGTCATTTGTTCAACTGTTGAGCCCCGGCTTATTTTCAAAGGTCTTCTTTCACCTAATTTTTCTTTCATTGGTTGTTTGGATCAATAATAGAATAAAATCTCAATTTTGATTGTCTATAGCGATGATTTATTTCCATTGATGATGATAAGGTATTTTCCATTATTATTTTCCTTTTTGGTATTTTTCATTTATGGATTTTCCTTTAGTGGTTTCTTTGAGGTCTATTTATTCCCTATGTAAAAGATTATTATGTACTTTGAATTATTATGATTTATTCAATAATATAAAATTTTCACATGGTATCGAGCTTTAGGTTTTGTCTCGTTGAACCCTAGCCGCCATATTCTATTCGTTCTCTGCCTCCGTCGATCGTCGGCGAAGGCAGACCCATCGTCCATTAGGGTTTTGAGTATAGTTATTCCGCCGCATCTCAGCCGCCTGTCGCACTCTTTAACCCAAATTAGTTTGGTGAAAACGGTAGAAGATAACCTTTGTTTTGCACCAGCCCCGCCTCAACCACAGTTGTCGCCGCCACCGGAGCGATTGCTGGAGCCGAAACAGTCACCGGAGCTGCCGTTTTTTCTGCTGTCTTTTCTGCTGTCGATACTGCCGCTATCGTCCAAATCTGTCCCACAGCCAGATCTGTGTCCGCAGTCTTTGTTATGTTTTCAAATCAGTAGTTTATGGGTTTCTTTATAGATCTCTCCATGAGGATCTTTGTTCTTGCCCAGAAGATCTTGTTTCGTTCTTCGTAGGTGTTACAAATCTCTACATGAGGATCTATGTTTCTCTCCCAAAAGTTCTTGGTTCCGTTCTTCGTGGGTTTGTGTTGCCTAGAAGTTCTTGGTTTTGTTCTTCGTGGGTTTGTGTTTTCCTAGAAGTTCTTGTTTTCGTTCTTCGTGGGTTTTTTTGTTCTATCCCAGATCTGCTGATTTGATTCGGAAGTTTTCTTTCACAAACTAAAGTTGTTCGTGATTTTACCACCTTGAGTTTGAGGTAGGGTGTTGAAAAGGAAAATTAGGGTTTATGGATTATTAGTATTTTCCATTATTATTTTCCTTTTTGGTATTTTCCATTTATGGATTTTCCTTTAGTGGTTTCTTTGAGGTCTATTTATTACCTATGTAAAAGATTATTATGTAGTCTGAATTATTATGATTTATTCAATAATATAGAATTTTAGCACGTCGTAGTTGCTACTTCCTATAAGTGTTGGTGCTTCCATTCCACAGGTGAAGTTGTCGGTGCTCTTTCCTTTTCTGTTGGACATGGTTCAAGTGTGCTAAAGAAGGTTGCTTCAGTGAGGATGGTGCATCAGACAAGTGATCTTCATAGTATTGTGCCATACACGCTAAAGAAAAAAGTGAGATTTGTGGGAAAATTAAGTTCTCTTGTTGCTCTTGCAAAAAACGATGTGGTTGCACACAACCCTTTCTGTATACAAGTTTTGATAGTTCACTATTTTAATTCTTTTCTCAGCAGAACAATCCTGAAGATATGGCTGACTCTGGAATCTTGATGGTTTCTACTTCATATTTTGAGAGAAGGACAATTGCAAAATTTCAAAGGGATGCAGGAAATGAGAATCTCATTGATAGAGACACAGGTTTCTGGGTTGGGCTTTGTGGAGATGGAGAATGGCAAAATATTCGTTCCCTACTTCCGTTATCCACCGCTCCCATATTACTAAAAGATGACTACATTGCTATGGATGTTGTCATGAGGAATGGAAAAAAACATGCAATTTTAAGGGGGCTTGTGACAGTGGTAAATGATTCAGATGTTAAATTGGATATCTCCATCTGCCATGTATCTTTAATTCAAGGTCACAATGCCTCTTTAGGAGAAACTGGTAGTTTCGATTTTGTGGTTGAAGAAACTTTTGAAAATCAACGTTATCATCCAAATTCTGGATGGGGTGATCAGTTACTTGGCTTCCGTCATGACGATCCAGGACATTGGAGTACAAGGGATTTCTCACGTTCATCTAAGGTTAGTCTTTTTCTGTGAAGTGTTGACTTGTTATTCATATGGTTGGATTTTATAGTTTCTTAGAAAAAACAATAAAGTAACTGAAGTTGGATTCTTGTTCTCTAGTTTCCCTTGTCTACACCATTTGTTGTTTTCTCTTGCTCTGAGTTCAGCGTTCTTGGCCTTTGTTTTGGTGTTCTTTTTTGGTTTACTATTTTCAATGTATTTCGCTTGTTGTCCTTTTCTTATTTGAGATTTATAATTTTGAGCCTTAGTCTTTTTCTTTATATCATCGATTCTTCAGTTCCTGTCTCAAATATTGAAGCGGAATTCTTTTCTGTAGCTATAGTCACAAGCCCCTAATCTTTCCGTTGCTTTTTCTGAAGGATTTCTCTGAACCACCCCTTCCCCCTGGATGGCAGTGGACAACAACATGGATTATTGATAAAACACAATATGTAGACAATGATGGCTGGGGATATGGTCCTGACTTTCATTCTTTGAAGTGGCCTTTAACCTCTTTCAAGTCTTGCAAGAGTTCTTCTGATGTTGTGCGCCGGAGGCGTTGGGTTCGTACAAGACAGAAATTACCTGACCAAGGTGTAAATTCTTTGAAGACTGATTTAACTTCCATAAGTCCTGGAGCTTCTGCTAGTTTACCATGGAGAAGCACTTTAAAGGATTCTGATCAATGTTTACTGGTTCGTCCTTCTACTGATCAGCTCATGACCCAATATACTTGGGGTCGTGCAGCTTTTGTTGGCTCAGTCTATGCATGTGGAAAAGATCAGGCTTTTACCGATCAGGGTTTGCTGGGTAAGCAGGCTTCTTCAAAGCAGGAAAATAAAATTTCCAATCTTGCATTCAAGTTGAATCAGCTCGAGAAGAAGGATATGCTTTTTTGTAGTAATTCTGGAAACAAACAATTTTGGTTAAGTATAGGCGCAGATGCATCAGTTCTCCATACTGAACTAAATGCTCCTGTTTATGACTGGAAAATTTCTATCAACTCTCCAATCAAATTGGAAAATAGATTTCCTTGTTCTGCAGAATTTACTATCTGGGAAAAAACTAGAGATGGGAAATGCATTGAACGACAGAATTGCATAATTTTTTCAAGAGGCAGTGAACAAGTATATTCAGCAGATGCTCAGAAGCCTTTATATCTTACCTTATTTGTGGAGGGTGGTTGGGCTTTGGAAAAGGTAGAATTCAGATTTTTTTTTCTTCTTCACTATTTTGAAAATTGTGCCCTTCACACCTGAATTCTGCTTATGCTTCAGGTTGTCCCTTTGAACTTATAATTTCAATTTCAAGTGGTTTTCCCAATCAAAAAAAGTTTATTTTTTCTCAACTCTCCCGAACTGCTGCCTCCATCACAATTTTTTGAACACCTACATGTGGGAACTTCTAATAGAAATCTTTATTTATTCCCTAATTGTGGTATTGTTAAGAAATATGATTGTGTTTTTCTAAGCATGGGACTGTTAACAAACAAAGTGAATGTGCATGTTTTAATAGTGTTAAAAAGACTACATAATTGAAAAGCTTACTCAAAGTCTATGAAAGTAAAGGTGTAACATTTTTCATTTACATCATATTATATTTGGGAATGACCATTTACTAAACACCGTTTCTCTTCTTTCCTAAATACATTGTCAGGATCCCATTCTTCTGCTAGATCCCACGTCTAATGACCCTATCTCACCATTCTGGATGGTTCATCAGAAAAGTAGAAGGTTTTTCTCCTTGCTGCCTTTATTTTTGTTCACTCTTGTGTGTTTGGCTACTCTCTCTCTCTCCTCTATTCAGTATTTGTTGACTGAAATGTGGATACTTGTGATCGTGATGGGTAATGTATTTTCAAATTTCAATGCTTTTAACGGGATTCTTGTTTGTATTCCTTGCTGTCTTTATCTTGTTCGATATTTAGTCAAATTGCAGTATACATAAAATTTTCGTTTGTTACGTCACAAGATCTCATTCACCATTTTTGTCCGTATTATCTTTATATTTTATGCAGGAGACTCCGTTTGAGCGTTGAGCGAGTAATGGGGGGGACTACTGCTGGCCCCAAAATTATAAGGTTTCATGTTCCTTACTGGATCATTAATGATTCGTCTCTATCTTTGGCTTATCGAGTGGTCGAGTTGGAACCCCCTGAAAGTGTAGATTCGGACTCTCTAGCGCTGTCCAGAGCTGTTAAGTCTGCAAAAATGGCCTTGAGAAATCCTATAAACTCGCTGGATAGGAGACATTCTAGTGTAAGAAGAAATGCTCAAGTCCTTGAAGAAATTGAGGACACAACTCCAGTTCCTAGCATGCTTTCTCCCCAAGACTATGCTGGTCGTAGTGGGGGAGTGCCATTTACATCTCAGAAAGACACACGTGTATCACCTCGTGTTGGCATTTCCATTGCAATGCGCAACTCTGACATTTATAGTGCCGGCATTTCCCTCCTTGAGCTTGAAAACAAGGTGATTTGATGTGCAGGAGAAATTAACTGAGCAGTTAGACATTTCCTACTATGTATCTCACATAATTTGATGCTCATTGAGGGTGCCTTGATGTGTCAGGAACGTGTTGATGTAAAAGCTTTCAGTTCTGATGGATCTTATTACAAGCTTTCAACTCTTCTAAGCATGACTTCTGACAGAACAAAGGTTTGATATGTTTAGGGCAGTTCAATTGGATTGAGTTTCCTTGTCTGGAGTGCAGTGCATAAATAAATTCCTGTCTCTAAGTTGTGATAATTCTTTTGCAGTTGATAAAGTATATCTAGGAACATTCTTTGTTTTCTCATAAAATATTTAAGAAGGAAAGATTCACTATCTCAAAGAAAATAAAGAGTACTGAACCATACCATATACATTTAATAGAATTTGCTTCAGATAAGAAAATGGTCCTTATATGTATTTATGAAAGAATCCGTCTATACATGGAAAAGAATCTACTGTATAAAAGGTAAATCATGAAAGATAATGAAAGATAATGAAATAGAATACCATAGGCTCAAGAAATCTTCCTGGATATGGACAAAAGTTCTAGTCAGCTAAACGCTCCCCTTTACGCTAATCCATAGATGCCATGCAGTCCCTTCACGTAATCTATAATCTGATTAGGAAGACTTTTGGCGAGACTATTTGATGGTGTTGTTACATTTGAACATGCATGAATGCACTAGTATTGCGACAATGTGTTCAAACCGAGTGCCGTTGATAGCTGTGAGACATTACCTGAACTGCTTGATTGATTTGTGAAGTGTTATTGTTATTGAGAAGGCCTGGATTTCTATGTTGATAATTTCGTGCAGTCAAGCACTGATCTGCATGATATTGGTAGCTTTAGCTTTATAGTTAAATATATAACCATATTCCCTCCAAAAAAAAAAAAAAAAAAAATCTGAACCACTTGAAGTTGGTCGTCCTAGTGAAATAATATCTCAAGATTTTGTCATTGTGACAACTTCAAAAAGAGTTGGTCCACGTGAGGCATACTGCAAATACAATATTTGAGCCTGTATGAGTTAAATAAATTAGTCTACCCATAAGTTTTTTTTTTTTTTTTTATATCGGTCTTTATTCTTTACTTCTTCAATTTTAGCAGCTTGTGTCGGTATCTTCTAACTATATCTATATATATATTTCAATAGAACAAAATAATAGAGGGTAGAAACTCCTAACCAGTTTCAGAGGGCTGGAAATCCCTCCAAAGAACGACTACCAATCAGCAAGGAAGGATAGACTCTTTCCTCGAACTAGAATTCTGAGGGATTAGTCTTCTCTCTGACTCTGCACTCATTGGAAGTCCTGATGTTCAATTACAACCCAACTCACTGTAGCCTTATTCTTGTTACCTTTTGATTCCAATTTATTTTGAAGCAACTGAGGCCGTAATTATGATTTCTTTTTCAGGTTGTACGTTTTCAGCCTCACACATTGTTTATTAATCGGCTGGGGTGCAGTCTCTGTTTGCAGCAGTGTGATTCTCAGCTATCAACATGGTTTCATCCTTCTGATCCTCCAAAACCCTTTGGGTGGCAGTCCTATGCTAAAGTTGAACTCTTGAAGGTTTCTACCGTAAAACAGAATAAATAAACAAAACGATAGAGCTTTGGTTTCTCGTTCAAACTTTCATTAATCAAGTTTTTTTTTTCTTCTCTTCAGTTGCGGGTTGAGGGGTACAAGTGGAGTACTCCATTTAGCATTCACAATGAAGGTATGATGCGAATTTCCTTGAAAAAAGATGGTGGAAATGATCCATTGCAACTGAGGGTGGAAGTGAGGAGTGGAGCAAAGTGCTCCCGCTATGAAGTTATTTTCCGTCCCAATACATCGTCTGGACCTTACAGGTAAGTTAATCTAAATAAAGTTTCTTAAAGATTAAAACTTAATACAAAACTGTAATTGCTCCACCATGTGCTTTTACTTGTAGGATTGAAAACCGTTCTGTTTTCTTGCCAATACGCTTTCGGCAAGCTGATGGTAGCAATGATTCCTGGAAGATGCTTCTTCCTAACACAGCTGTTTCTTTTCTTTGGGAAGATCTAGGTAGAAGGCGCCTATTGGAACTTCTAATAGATGGTTCAGACTCATCAAAAACGGACAAGTATGATATTGATGAAATTTCTGATCATCAACCTGTTTCTGTCACTGGTGGACCTTCTAAAGCTTTGCGTGTTACTGTAGTTAAAGAGGAGAAAATTAACGTTGTTCTTATTAGAGATTGGATGCCAGAAAATGAACCTGGAAAATTTTTAGGTGGACGTCATATGTCACCTTTATCAAATCCTCCTAGAATTGATTTTTGTAGTTCAGAATCTGCATCCATCTCGAACTGTGAGTATCATATTATTGTGGAATTAGCTGAGCTTGGAATATCCCTTGTTGACCATACACCAGAGGAGATATTATATTTGTCCGTGCAAAATCTTCTTCTAGCATATTCCACAGGCCTGGACTCTGGTATTAGTAGGTAAGATTGTTACTTTCAATCGTATACTAAGGTTGTTACTCTCTTGATTTTAAGAGTCCAGCTCTGTTCTTGCTATGTAATACTCTTCCCTGTGGTTTCATGAATCTCTAATGCTAACAGTCAATACTAGGAAAGAATAATCTTTCTGCATTATGATAGGATTAGTATTAGGGGGTTATTAGAATCATTAGGGGTATATTAGTAATTAGTTAAGTAGTTTGTGAGGAAAGTTGGTTATAAATACAGTGCGTAGGGAAGGGAGGAGATAAACCAAGTGTTCAAGTACTTGGACCCTCTTTCCCTACTCACTGTATTTATAACCAACTTTTCTAACAAACTACTTAACTAATTACTAATATACGGTTAATGATTCTAATAGCCCTCTAATACCCATCCTATCACATTACCTTAAACTGAGCTGTAACGATAGAAATATATTATACAACGGAAGTTCTTGTTTGAATTTCTACTACTTTCAGAAATTTGTTTTTAGGATACATTTAAGGGTTTTATTATTTATGAAACTATCGCTCCCCTAGCTTTCCCATACTTGACAGTAGTCTCAATTCCTTTTTTTAAAAAAAATTAAAATCTTGATCTTCCTTTTTTTCTTCTTTCAAAGGAGATCTTAATTTTCTTTTGTCCTTGAGTACTCTTCAACCTTGTCGTCTTGAATTTTTCTCATTGGAGGCTTGTATTTAGGTCTTAAATTTACAGCTAGGAATGAAACCCTACGAAATTACTACTCTTCAACCTTGTTACTTCGTTTGATGCAGGTTGAAACTTAGAATGTCTGGAGTACAAATTGATAACCAGTTGCCATTGACTCCAATGCCAGTTCTTTTCAGACCCCAGAGAATTGGGGATGAGACTGATTATATCTTGAAATTTTCAATGACAATGCAATCAAATGGGTTAATGGATCTCTGTATCTATCCATATATAGGCTTCCATGTGAGAATTCAGGTGTTTGTATTTTATATATAAAAAAAATGATTTAGCAACCACTGAAATTGAATTTTTTCCCTTCTTTTGGGTACCACAGGGTCCTGAAAGTTATGCCTTTTCAATTAACATTCATGAACCAATAATTTGGCGCCTCCATGAAATGTTCCAGCTTGTTAATCTCAGTAGATTACATGATACTGGAAGTACTGCTGTTTCAGTAGATCCAGTTATCCAGATAAGGTTCGTAATCTATTTTATTCTTCGGTTTGGATTGTGGTTTTATATGGACTGCTTTCTTGGAATGGTTTCTTAACCTAACTTGGAAATACAGAGTTCTTCACATATCAGAAGTTCGATTTAGACTCTCTATGGCTATGTCACCCAGTCAACGGCCTAGAGGTGTTCTTGGGTTCTGGTCCTCGCTTATGACTGCATTGGGGAATACTGAGAATATGCCAGTATGTTTTATGTTTTTTTTTATGTGCTTCATACTTTCAATTTCTTCTAGATTATATAGAAGCTGAAGCATGTGGTATACTTGGTAGATTTTGAATGAGATGCCCAAATAAAGGGAAAAGTACTTTCCTGGCACGGTTTTCTCTGAATAAAGAACAATTATTGCCTTCAAATATATGGAGAAAGAACTTTACACTAGTAAATTAACGGCAATAAAGGAGAATCTGCAGCTTGGAGTGCTATGGTGATAAAAAAAACATTATATTTTCCTTCAAATAAAGGAAAAGAAATACATAGTGGAATTTGCACCAATTAAAAAAGGAAATATTTCTCTTTAGTGCTGTATGTAGTACGACACCCTTCAATTGGAGTTGTAAGTGTGTATTGTTCCCAGCATCCCTTTTGTCTTGAAGGTCAGCTTTTTGCAATCCTTGCGTCATATCCGTTATCTCGTTGAACGGGGGATTAAAGATATGCACATATAGTTTTGTTACCTTGTTCTCAAAACTTCCTTTAAAGTGTTTGTAAATATATATCACTTTAGTTTTTTTATTTTAGATTTTGGTACCATGATTTTTTTTTTACAACTTATGCACACCTTGATTAATCTCATGGGATGGTTTACCTAACCTTTTTATATTTGTAAATTCATGGTACTTTAATAGCCTATATTGGTACCCATGAGGTGGCTTGAAAGAGTATTTACTTTTTTTATTTTTCAAATGACCACTAGGCCAGCCGTAGAGGTTAAGTTTGATTTGATAATGACTTCATAGTAGCAGCTTTCTCATTAAAATAATAAAGTTTAGAAATGGGTTTGCATTGGCATTATGCAATTTGTGAATAAATGGTTTGGTTAGATGTTTTCTCAACTTTTGCAAAGTGTACCTACTCTCTGAATGCGGACTGCATTTGGCTTTCTAGTGATTTTTTAATGATATCTCTTGTTCAAGCACCTTTTCAGAATTATACATCTGAGAACTTGACTCTTAACCTTTTTTTTTATCAGATAAGAATAAATCAAAGATTTCGTGAGAATATCTGCATGAGGCAGAGTTCGATGGTCACTAGTGCTATATCAAGCATTCGGAAGGATCTCCTTAGCCAGCCTCTTCAACTTCTCTCAGGTGTCGACATACTGGGTAATGCAAGTAGTGCACTTGGGCATATGAGTAAAGGTGTGGCTGCCTTATCGATGGACAAGAAGTTCATACAAAGCCGTCAGAGACAGGTGTGTAAAAATACTGTACCAGATTTTTTTATAACCTAGTGCTGCTGAAATGAAACACTGATGATTGTACAGAGAGAGAGAGAGAGAGAGAGAGAGAGAGAGGAGCGCGCACACACATTAAGGGGTTGTTTGAGGCGCTGAATTGAGTTCTAAAATTTGGACACTGGAGTTAATATGTCTGAGGTTATAAGTTTGTGTCTGGGGTGTTGGAGTCATTTAATATGGAGTTAGAAGTCTTTTTTTGGGGTGTAAAGTTGAGTATTAAATCATGGGTATCTAGTACAGTTTTTTATAAACTAAAAAAGTAAAAGTTAAAAAACAATAAAGACTAATAAGCTTAACCTAATGGGTCACGGTAAATTTAATCCTTCTATCAATACTTTAAAATTATCCATTTTCAAAATTGTGTTGTGTGTCAAATAGAAGTTTTGGTAAAGCTAAATGCCACAACCCTCACCAAATTACCCTGTTGGTCCTAGATCGAGATGTGACAACAATAGACTCCTACCAAGTATGAAATCTAGGGTCAAAAGTCTCGAAACTGCATGGCTTGAAACTTAACTTATTGTGTAATCGTCTTGAAACTCAAATACATGTCTTTATTGAAATTTATAATTCACATCAAGTCATCAACAAATATACATGACACATCAAAACTCACTCCTTCGCAATACTTTTGTTTTTAACCTAAACATATGTTGATACAAAGAAGGTGTACAATTACTATACGAGGCTGGTGAAAATTGCCTGTTTGCCTGTTGTATCCTACTACTTCATAGGTCTTGGGTTTGATACTGTATGCGGCTGGTGGCAAATGTCACGTGGTCAGCCTTATTAGAAACTCAAAAAGTAGTGCTACATGTAGGAAGAAGGATGAACTGGCAAGCTCAATGAGTGGTTTATTTTATATATTTTTATTATTACTTTGCTAGTATAATGAAGGTTCATGAAAAATTATTATTACCTATAACTGTAAAGCAAGTATTATGATTTTTATGTGATTCTATGATTTTTTATGCGTCATATGTATTTGTTGTGGCTTCACGTGCATTATAAGTTAAGACCAGTTGTATATTTAAGTTTCAATACGAGTCTATACAATAAGTTAAGGTTTCAAGTCATGTAGTTTTGACAGTAAATTTCATTTTTCGGTAGGAGTTTATTGTCGTCACATCTCATTCTAAGTTCAATACGGTAGTTTGGGTGGGGAATGAGTTGAATTTTTTTCCTCTAGTTGACAAAGGGAAAAAGACGTTGGTTCTTACACTAAATCACAAA
The DNA here is from genome assembly GCA_037974625.1 of Cucumis cinereus. Lineage (NCBI taxonomy): Eukaryota > Viridiplantae > Streptophyta > Magnoliopsida > Cucurbitales > Cucurbitaceae > Cucumis > Cucumis cinereus. Next base: position 6,142,396 of record JBBPDJ010000020.1, read on the forward strand.
TTAGTCGTGTTTTTCATAACAAAAATCTGAACAATGTAGTCTTTATGAACAATGTAGTCTTTATGAACAATTTTAATCATTACATATGTGTCTCGTTTTCAGCATTTCTTCTTCCTGAAAATGTGGAGCATGTTAACTAATTTATTTGTTTTCCAGGAGAATAAGGGTGTAGAAGATTTGGGTGATGTTATCCGAGAAGGAGGTGGTGCTCTGGCCAAGGGCCTATTCAGAGGAGTTACCGGTATATTAACAAAGCCTCTTGAAGGCGCAAAAACTTCTGGCGTTGAGGGATTTGTTCAGGGTGTTGGGAAAGGCATAATAGGTGCAGCTGCCCAACCAGTGAGTGGAGTTTTAGATCTTCTATCAAAAACTACAGAAGGTGCGAATGCTGTGAGAATGAAGATAGCATCTGCTATTACTTCAGATGAGCAACTTCTACGTAGGAGGCTTCCTCGTGTAATTAGTGGTGATAATTTGCTTCGACCATATGACAACTATAAAGCACAAGGACAGGTACGGTTTAGCTGGTCTATGCAGTTTGACGGTTGTACATACCAAGACTAATGAATGTCGGCAAGTTATTGAATTGCTATTAGTATACTAATAGAACTACTAATGGAAACTTCATTGTCAAGAAACATCGTAGTAGACTCATTAAATTCGTTGTAGCCACATCTCTTTTAAAATTCAATTTCAATTGAGCGTGGATACCAAGTCATCCCAAACATAAGTGCAGCATCTAAAAGTAGATGATCTATCAATTGATAAACTAGCCCAATCTTAGAATTAAGTTGATAGTTCATTGTGTTTTTATAAAAAGACCCTCACTTCTAGTGTCTTTTCTAAGGATCCAATGATTCTGTAGAATTTTTTGGTGCGTCCATGAAGAGAGTCACAATGCCAACTACATAATGGAGTCAGGTCCGGACGATGGTAGGAAAAGCTAGATGAGCTTACCATTACATTGGCTACCGTTTTTGTCTTGTCTTTCCATGAACTTTATATTTATATCCATTTAGGTTTAAGCCACTTTTCTCCCTAATATACATATTCATTTCAATAAATCTGTGACATTTTCATTATATGGATATGTCTCTTTCCGAACCATTCCTAGGAAGTACTTAATACGTCCGAAGTATTCAGTAAGCAATATTTTCAGGTCTTTATTTCTTCTATCGTGGTTTTCAATGGGAAAGATGTTATCAACCTGAACAACAACAGTAGTGAGGAAAGTGGTTAAGAATGAGAGATCTTTATAATTTGCGAACCTTACCGTTATTCTCGTTGGTTTCTAGCATTGTGGAATCTCCTTATAAACTTCTTTCTTTTGTGTATGTGGTGGGGGGTGAATCTTTTTTTTTTTCCTTGGCTTTCCCGTTTCCCGCTTGGAATACTAATCAAGAAATTTTTTTCCTGGTGAAGGTTATATTGCAGCTGGCAGAATCAGGATCCTTTTTTGGACAGGTTGATTTATTTAAAGTGCGTGGAAAGTTTGCGTTGTCAGATGCTTATGAAGATCATTTTTTACTTCCCAAAGGGAAAATTCTTGTTGTCACTCATAGAAGAGTCATGTTGATGCAAGTAAGCTAGCTAATATTTAATTACTTTTCGGTGACTTCTTTCTTCAGTACGTGATATTTACCTTCGACGCATAATTTTTTTCGTTTTGCAGCAACCTTCCACCATCATTGCTCAGCGGAAGTTCAGCCCAGCTAAAGACCCATGTTCAGTATTGTGGGATGTTCTGTGGAGTGACCTTGTGACAATGGAATTTTCGCATGGAAAGAAAGACCATCCGAAAGCTCCCTCTTCTCGTCTCATCCTTTACTTGCAAGCTCGACCAACAGAGTTGAAGGAGCATGTTTATGTTGTAAAATGTAGTCGAGGCACTGACCAAGCTCTTCGAGTTTACTCCTCAATTGAGCGTGCAATGAACACCTATGGACAAAACCAATCAAAGGTTTGCTTTGTCTTGGAACCCTAGTCAATAATCCCAATATTATTCATAAAATTCCTCTGGTGTGAAACCAATATTCATAGTTATCATCCTTCCTTATGGGCTGAGTCAGTTCCTTTTAGTCTAAGATTTTTATTTTCTTTTTCTTTTTCTTTTTCTTTTTCTTTTTCTTTTTTTTTGTTTTTTTTTTTTTTTTTTTTTTTTGAGAGGAAGCAAAACTTTTAGTCTAATTCTCAAAGATACGATAACCTTCAAGAGAGAGAAGAGAAACAAAGTAAAACAAAAGGTAGACCAAACTAATTAGATACAACAAAAAGCAAACTCCGAAAATCTGTGAAAGCTACTCGTTTACGTTGAGTTTTTGCCTCATCGTGAATATTAATAAAGCTACTTTTTTTCGCTGAAAAAAAAAACAATGAAAAGCAAACTCTAAATAAGCGAACTCTTAAAACCTAACAAACCAACCCCAAAATGTGGCAGTGCTATAATCACAAAAACTTTTTAACTCAAATGCCAACATAAACCCAGTGAGCAATAGAGGAAAATAATCTTTGACCAAAAATGTGAATGTTTTTTTTTTGCAAAGGAAACTGGTCTCTTTATTTATATAAGATATATAAAGTAAGAGACTAATGCTCATGGTACAAGAAGAAGGTACCATTAGGGCATGAGGTACCAACAAGGATATCAAAAGATCCAATACAAGGATTAAAACATAATACTGAACCCTAAAAAGATGGGGCTTTATAAGTTCAGCCCATGATACAAATAGAAAATAGACTAAAGATAGAGAAAAAATGACATGAAGTTAAGACTAATACATAGCCAATATAATAAAACAAGCATACTGAAGTGAAGCAAAAGGCATAAGGCGGAAAAAACACCAGAAATACTTAAAATAATCAGGAACGGTGAAGGAAAGCTGCCCAATTCTGGTTGATTTCCGGGGTCTTATAGTTTGAGAAAGTTGGTAAGAGGGAGCACCAAGCTGATGAGTTTCTATGCGCAATTTCAAACCTTTCCAA
>JBBPDJ010000020.1:6145477-6185803 GCA_037974625.1 Cucumis cinereus
ATCTTTAGACGTTCAGCTAGAACCTTAGCTATGATTTTGTAGGTTAAGGTTGTGAGGCTTATTGGTCTATAGTCTTTGACTGTCATTACATTTACCTTTTTTTGAATTAGGAAAATGAAGTTCTCCTTTATGCAAGCATTGATCTTACCATTTTTGTGGAAATCCTCAAAGATGGGGAGAAGGTTAACTTTTACTATATCCCAATATTTTAGCAAAAATTCAGGAGTGAATCCGTCGGGTCCAGAGGCTTTATTTTTCCCAAGTGAGGTTACTGCCTTTTTAATTTCAAGTTCAGAAAAATGGCCGGTGAGGAATGAGTTCTGGGTTGAGGTTATACATGGCCAGTTGAGGTTTAAAGGGAGGAGCCGTTCCTGAAGGTTACTGGAGTATAGGGAAGAATAGAACTTGATTATTACCTGCTCAATTTCTCTGTATGATGTGGTAGGAACCCCATTCTCATTGATCAACTCTGAAATGAGATTTTTTCTTTTTTTTGCTGCCAAGAATCTATGAAAGAAGCTTGTGTTTTCATCCCCCAATTTCAACCAATTGAGCTTGCATTTCTGAATGAGGCTGACTTCTTGATCTCTAAACAAAGAAAGTAATTCAGCTCTAAATTGATTTCTGAGAGTGAGATCATTGGTGCTTAGTAAAGAGTGTTCTGCCCGAATATCTAATCGTTCAATCTCAGTGATTAGCTCATCCTCCCTCCGCTTTTGGGCTTTCTGAAAATTACCCCACCATTCCTTAATGTCTTGCTTTACGAGCCTCAGCTTGTGAGTGAAGACAAAACCAGACCATCCCTCAACTAGAGATGAATTCCAAGAAGCCTTTATGATCGAGTCGCAGTCTTTGTTTGTGAGCCAAACATTACAAAAACGAAAAGGAGAGGGACCCCAAGATATTGATCCTGCTTCTAAAGCTAGAGGAAAATGATCTGAAAAGATTCTGGTGAGTCTAGTAACTCTTGAGTCTTCAAAAGTTGAGTCCCACTCAATGTTGATAAAAAATCTGTCCAAAAGAGATTTTGCAGTGGAGTCTCCATCACGAGTCCATGTGAATCTGCCATTGCAAAGTGGAATTTCCAAAAGTTTAGCCTCATCAATAAATTTATTAAAGAGCCGCATACCTCGGGTTGATCTGCCATTTGGAAACCTTTCATGAGCCCATCGGGTAATATTAAAATCACCTCCAATACACCATGCTCCTGGATTTGCTTTTGAGAGGGCTGATAGTTCAGGCCAGACTTTCTTTCTTTCATTGTATCTGGAGGGGCCATAAACACTAGTGATCCAAAAAGATTTTTTGCATATTGTAGTACACTTGAGAGTCAAGGAGAAATCTCCCTTGAGGCATTCACTAACTGAGATTTTATTCAAGTCCCACATAGAAAGCAAGCCTCCAGAAGCTCCCGAGGATTTGACAAAGTCCCAGCCAATATCTTTTGAGCTCCACAAAGACTTAATGAATGGGATATCAAAATCCTCTTTTTTTTATTCTTGAATTAGAACCAAATCCGGATTATGTTTCTTCAAAAAGCGTTTCAGGGAGATTCTTTTATTTACATCCTTTAGTCCTCTGGTGTTCTAAGAGATTATTTTCATTGCTGCCTTTGGAGAACACTGTGATCAATGACTGGATAATATCAAGTCAATTTTAAATTTAATTTGTTAACAATGGGAAGAAGGTGGGATGGAATGAACTTGTGGCTGTCTGGTGAGTTTGAGGCAGAGGCGAGGGATTCTGGGACAGTGGTATCCTCATTAGAGAAAAGAGAATTGAGGTCAGTTGTGAGAGGGTCGAGGGGGGTTGGTGATAAAGAGGCCGGGCAGGGGTTCGAGCAAACACCTTCATCACTGCTCACACTCATAGGAGAGGTGAGGTCTTTGTTTGATTTAGACACCTTCGTTGGGGTTGCTGTGCAGTATGGCGAACCTTTGATGAAAATGTTGTTGGATTTGGGAAGGGAGAAGGAGGTTGAAGGTTTAGTGAGGGAATTAAGGGTTTAATGGAAAGGTTTGGAGATGAGGAGGTTGAAAGAAGCTGATCACAAGTGGCTTCCAAGAAATCAGAGTTTGGATTGAGATACAATTTGGCCTTTGTTAGTCTCTTTTTCTTGGGATCAACAAGGGTTTTTCTTCTGACAAAGTGTTTGGGAAAAGGAAGAAAGGGGTTTGAAAGGAAAGCTTCTTTTGTTTTTTTCCCTTTTCTTTTTCTTTTTTTTTTTTAGAGAAGAAGCCGTTTGGGTTGGCTGAAGGATAGGAGAGAGGAATGTTAAAAGAGGCCGACAAAAATTAGGTAGAATCAAATGCTATTCAATTGCCGCTTCCATGCTTGTTGCTTGCAAACTGTAGGAAAAATATAACTTCTTTAAACCCTAAACCCTAGCCAAACCATTTATATTTAGGGTTCAATTACTTGAATTTAAACCGGATAAATTTGGCTAATAGACGACTAAAACATGGGAAAAATAGATAAATAAATAGCTTTTTTCTAGTGTTCTGTGTATACATTCATTGAACTGAGAATGTCTAAAACTTGGGAAATTTTAAATAATTGCACTTTGACTAACTGAGATTTTTTTGGTAATAACATTCACAAATGGAGCTCTATGAATTTCTGCATGACTGGTTGCGATTGTATTGTAAACCAGAATCTTTACTGAATGATTCAGGAGATGATGCTAATGAGAGTAAGGAAACCATATTCACCAATTGCTGATGGTGCTATTGGTGACTACATTCCAAAAGAAGGGACTGTTGACTGGTCTCCCCAGCAGGTTCCTGCATCTGTTCCTTTCACTATCACTTCCGCTTTCGGCAGCAGCAGTTATTGATTCAATGCTTGCGATGTTGAAACGATTTTTACAAAGCTCTTCATCGTGAGAAGACATTTGGAAATTAGTATCCCCTTACTTTCTTGCGGAAAGGTGAAGTACATAGCTAAGATCTCTGCTGCAAAACTCCATAATCTGATTGAGACTTGAACGGTAAGCCAATCCTTCCTTATGTATGTATTATTAGGAACATGATCTTTTTCACTTTGCACATTCTCATGCTTAAACCTGTATTGATATCTGCATGGCTACATGCTTAATCTTTTTTCTAACATCTTTTCTTACCTGCATCATGAACTGATGTTTGAAATGAGAAAGTTCAAGAAATGATTTTAAATTTGAGAAATGATTCTACATTACATTCTTATCTTGTAGATTATGAATGAAAAAGGTTTGAAATAAATGTAACTAAAATTTTGTGTTTTGATGGTAGCCGGAAAGGAAAAGAAAAAAGAAATTGACTAATATGGGTTTATAATCTTGATTCGTTAATAGAAAATTAAAATATGACAAAGCTTAAATCAGTAGTTTAACCTCCAAATGGTAAGAAATCCTATGATATCTGATCATTTTGGTTTGGAGAAGTTTTCAAGTAAAAATGCGTGTCATTTGATAACAAACCACAGAATTCATTTGGAATCATAAAAAATACTGAGAAAAATCTTTGGTGATCAGTTTTCTTCATGCATTACCTGTTAAATGAGTTGGTTCATTGATTAAAATAGTTGTCTTTTTTGGGTATATCCAGGTACTCAACCTTCAGGATTCGGTTTGATGAACTTATTCTTTTATAACGAGGAAATTTTGAACTCTGCAGCAATCAGCTTCAGGTTTCCAGATATTGTATAGCCTTTTAACAACCCTTGTATAGTTAGTTGCATATAACCTATAATATACATGTATATGTATATGTATATGTATAACAGATGAGACTGATTAGTTCACACCAAAAGAACATTTTTTTTATCTGAATAAAGAGATTTAAATGATGTTTGGCATCAGCAACCCAATGCCATCCTTCTGTTCATTTGATGCAAGAAGTTGCTACATCACTTTGGATGTCAGGTAACTTGAGGGAAAATCAAAATCCAAGACTAATAACTAAACATTATTTGGCTTACTAATCGCAGTTCAATTGGAAAATGTCTCTGTGTTTTTCTTTTTCTTTTTTCTTAGGTTCAAAGAATTCGAACCCCCTATCTTTACAGGAAGGGATTGAATAGTTGATTAATTGAATATGCAATCAACTATGTCAATGAGAATGTGCAGACAGTATGTATGTGTGTGTACATATACACCATGGGTATAGTAGGGCTTTCAAGTATTTACCTAATGCGAATCAATTTAAGTGAAGGATATATATTTTTAGTTCTGGAGGAAACTTGGATTTATTTGTCCTGATTTTCAAACTTTGACATTTTAATCTTACGAGTTAGACTAAGGTTAATTACAACTTAGTTCTTAAAATTGTTTATTTGGTTTTTTTTTTTTTTTTTTTTTTTTTGGAAATTGCATTGGATAGCAAAATATACTTGTATATTTGTAAGCTGACTGTAGCTTTTAAAATTTGCATCTATAGCAAAATTATTAAGAATATTGAAAGGATTTTTAAGTTTTAGGGTAATAGAGTAAATTGCACTTAATGACAATTTTTAAAATTATTCCAATTTTCCTCCTTTGGGGCTTGAATCTTGAGAAACCTACAAAATGGAAAAATTGGAGGTTGCAAATTCTAGCTGCGCCACAAGGAACCTCTGAGAGTTGAGGGCGACAATGGCTCGCAAACTCCAGCTGCGGCACAAGGAACGGTGGAGAGGTAGAGCTGAACAACTGTTGGGCTTTAATCTACGGTTGTAGCAGGATGGCGAGACCTCTGGTGGCCTCCAAAGGCAGACGCGTGGCAATTGAAGACACAGAGAGGGGCGGCAGCTGGCGTGAGTTCACCTTTTTTAAGCCAAGCAATAAAAACATTAGGAAGAAATGCCACGTGGGCTACAAATTAGAGAAACGGCATTTTTAAGCCAAACTTGAAAGAGAAAAACCAAGAATAAGCTCCTTTAGGGGCGTTTGGTTCGCAGGTTTGGAATCAAATGCCTAGAAATTAAATGTCTGTGGATTAATTTGGAATTCTGAGTTTTTATGTCTGGGTGAGTCTGTTTAGTATTTTTTTTTTTTTTTGTGAATTGTATATCCAAAATTTTATAATGTATTAATTTTATAATTGATTTTTTTTCATATTTTGTACCACTAATTCAATTTCTTTATTCTATTGGCTTTCATGACAATAATGTAAAAACAATAAATTTTAACATTCAACAACAATTGAAGAGTGAGAAAATGTATTTTAAAAGATACTATTGAGATTAAATCAAGGACGTATTTGGAATGACTCAGAAAAAAGAAAAAAAAAAGTTTTTAAAAAATTCGTTTTATTAATTTTTTCAAGGTTGACAACGTTTGGGTTGGTGGTCGGAAATTTGCCGACGAAATTTTCGAAAATGACACCTAATGGTCAGCCAACAATGATTGTTTGATCCTTGACGACTATTTGTTAATAGGCACGACAATCAATCATTAACAATAACGATTGGTTGTCGATGATCAAGATGCTCACCAACGTTTGTTACCGATTATCAATGATTCATCGTGAAGTCGACCAATGTTTGTTACCAACGGTCACCAACGATCATTGATAAAAAATTGAAGTAATTTTTTTTTCTAAAACTTATGGCATTTTATTAAAAGAAAAAAAAACATATTCCAAACCCAGGTTTGGAATTTTAATCCTAGGAATTTCATTCCCATTGTCCAATGGGTTTGACTTCAAATGCCAAACTTCCTAATTCCAAACCCATGGGCCAAACACCCCCTTAGAAACATATATTTATATAAATAAATATATTTATTTATATTTCCTAACTCCTTTCCCTCTCTTAAAAACAAAATCCATATCTTAACAAATAATATATATTTTCTTAAGTGTCTATCAAGAGTCAGGTTGCAGCATTTCATCCTAAATTTAGAAAGTTGTTTATCGATGCTATAAACAACTCTGTGATTTCGATTTGATTATCATGTGATTGCTACCTAATTTTTATTTGATTATTAATTGATTGACATGTGATTACTATCTGATTGCATGATATTAAGTAGGCTATTTTTTATTTTTCATGTTATTTTCATTAAATATTATGCACGATTTGTTAAGGTAACAAATAACTATATATATGATCTACACCAAATAGCAACCAAACAACCATCAGATAACAAATAAATATACGACATCAATTAGATAACAATCAATATACGATATCAAATAACAACTAAGCGTATCAAATAATAGAAGTTAATCAGATGACAATCAAAAAGCAATTAAAAAAAGTAGTCAAATGACTATTAAAAGGTAATCAAATGTGACTATCTTAGAAGTCTAACTAAAATTGAAAAAAAAATAAAAAAGTAATCAGATGAAAGTAATCAAATGACTATCTCACAACGCTAATTAAAAAGGAGAAAAATAAATAAAATTTAATCCGATGGCAATCACAAGCAATCAAATTTCATGTGCAAACCCGTGATCAATGAATGTATTTTAGACTTTTCAATTTTAATTCCTCTTTTAAATTGGGTTGGACACTCAATTTTGCTATTTTTGCAACAAAATCAAACTTTGGGTCATAGACTTAATTTTTTTCAAATGTTTTTGACAATCTTGCAACTATCTTTTCTTTTTTTCTTTTTTTTTTTTTTCCCTTGAAAGAGTATTTTTTGTCTTCTACCCACAAAATCAAAATCTTGAGTTCTATTAGATATAATATTCAAATTTACATCTAACATATTAATTAGCTTTAAAAAATGAATTTGTAAGGATGTAGACACAAAATTAAAAGTTAGAAAAAGGTTTAGTCAAAGTTCATGAACCAAATAGACGTAAGTCTCAAAGTTTGGTTAAACCGAACACATTTGATTCTCACCATCAAATTTTTATGAAATATTTTTGACGAAATGTTTTCAAAATAAAATAAAAAATATAATGTTATGTAAAAAAACTAAAATAAAGGAGTAAACCTTATAATCAATAATACAATCAAACGTGTATTATTAAAAATTAAAATGTTTTTGATCTGCTGAAACATGTGTTATATTTTAAACTATTGATATAATATAAATAACAAATAAAGAAAGTTGGAGGTGAAATGAACGTTTATAGATTTAGTGTCCTAAACCCTAAACCCTATTCTTTTGTTTCCGTTTCGATGCATCTCCTTCAACTCATTGGTTTTCTTTCATTTGGCCAAAACGATCGGTCGGTTTAGATTCCAAATCCGGTCGGTTCAATTTCACAGTCCGAACCAAAACGAACAAACCAATTACACCCAAACCCCAAATAAAGGTGTTCCTTCTTAACCTCAGTCTTCCCTATCGATCAACTCTTCAAATCAAATTCGGGAGCTTCAGGATTCTTGTTTGATTTTCTTCATCCTTTCCCTCTCTTTCCACAATCAAGCTCGTCACAAGCACCAAGAGGAGCCGGAGGAGGAGGTAATAGATCTTCTAGCTTGAATCCTTTTCATATTTTGTCAAGTTTTTGATTTATTTGTTTCATTTCAATGTGTTTTTGGTGGTTGTGAATGTCTGCCTTCACGATTGAACTTCTACAGAATCTTAGATTCATAAAAAGTTAGCGTGTCATTTGTAGTATGATCAATGTTTAACACCCATAATGATTTACGACATTAGCTCGCCTCTATTCTGCTTCTTCCACTAGAAGGAGAACGACAAACCTGAAGGAACAGAAGGCAGAGATTAATGAGAATAATTAGAATCGACCCGTAATGGCAGTATGAAATGGAATGATTGGGTGTGAGAGTTTTTTGTTCTGTTTTATTTTTTTTTTTTTTTTTTTGTGTAATATCGGAGATGATTTCTTAGTTGATCCAACTTGAATTTAGTATAACTTTCAATTATGTTTCAGCCATAAAAACTGTTTGATCCTTGTCTTTTCAATTCTTTGGTAGCTTCTCGTTGTAGCGAATTAATCATTTTAATGAATACAGTAGGTGTGATAGTGGAAAGGGCGGAGATGCCATCTCTACAGACTGCTCTACCTCCTGAGCTTGCTAATAATGTCATTAGGGTTGGTCCCCCCTCCTATCCTTTTTTGCAATACAATTCCCTCCTCAAATTTTCTTAACTTGACATGTTTTATCATTTCAGCTTTACCGTGAGTGCCTTCGAAGAGCCAAGTATGTTGGTCATCGGGTATGGATGTTCTCTTTGTTTTTTATTTTATCTAATCCAATGGCCTCATTCTAGTAATCTTGCATTTGAATAATTTAAAAAGGTTACTGATTCAATGTGAAGTGAAAAGTTAAAGTTCAATACAGGCAATACAGCGTTCTAGACAGTTGGATGCCTTGTTCTTGTACATTTTCACCTCGTTAATTGCAATTGGCCAATCAATGAGTTCACTCGTTTATTTCTTTACTTGCCATTTGGGTATTGTACTGCATCAAGCCTATAGTTGAATTCATGCAGGACATAACCTTACTGCACAGTTATGTTCTCATTATTAATATCAATCAGCCAAAATCTCACTATAGGAATTGAACAATCGACCGCAACATAGTATTATGTATGTATAAGCGCCTTTTGCTACCTGCCTCCCATGATCATGTTTTATATCCAATGGTAAAGTATTTCTGGCTAGGTTGTTGCGCTTGATGTAGAATGATTGCAGGCTTGTTAATGGCAATGGCGTTTTAGATATTGGTACAACAAAAGACTATAGAGTTATTCTATGAAGTTCATGTTTTGTTTCTACTAACGTGAAGATTTACCAGTCGAGAAATATACATTACAAGTAGATATTTCTTCACCTTATTTAATGCTAATAATTCTTATAACTCAAAGACACAGTCGTACAACTTATGGAATAGATCTTGTTCAAGTAAGGTCATTAATGCTAATAATTCTCTGTATAAAGTTCACAATATTAGGTGCAAAATGGAAATTCCTATTCATTTCACCCTTGCTTCAAAGTTAATTTGAAGATTAATTGACGCACTCCATCTTGTTGACTGTGATATTAGGCTTCCACTTTCTTTGACTGTATCCTCTCTTTTTTGCTGAATTAGATTATAGTTCTTATCTGTTTTGACTTAAAAATTTGTGCTCACATTTCAAATTAGTTGTACCCAGTTACAGGAAGGTGTAGAGGATTTGACATTGGTTCTTTCAACTTGTTAAAATTGAATCCTATCAACTTCTTGCAGCAACATAACACCGAGCTTATTGTTAATATGGTGAGGCAACAATTCAGAAATAACATGCGTGAGACTGACCCAGAGAAGATTCAGAAGTTGAAAGATGAGTAAGTCTTATGATTGCTTCTTTTCCCTTGTTTCGTTGGTTCTCTTTTTCCCCACTCCCTTTCTGAAACTCATATTAAAAAGAAATATGTAGAAGAATACAAGTAGGAAAGGCATCCGACCAAACCCAAAGTGAACAGATCACATTTATATTTTCTGATTAGAACGTGTGGGTATGGCACTCACATTTCTGTTATATATTGTTTGTTTGCAGTGCTGCTAGGGGACTTATAAACCATATTCTATACGAACATGAGAGAATGTCAGGTAAAAAATTCAGCGGAAGTTCTTGATGTTATATCGAAAGTGAAAGTTCACCATTGGAACTTCAGACACTGTAGGAATAAGATGGCTGATTGTGAAAGTACTCCTCAGAGGTTGTTTTTGCATTTCCTTGTTTATTTCTACAATTTGTTGAAAGAAATCGTCCATTTTACAGTAGTTGGTGAACTTTTTTCCATCATTTTATTGCGTAAAGTGAATGTTTAAGGAAGATATGACTTACATTGTTCAACTCTGATGTCGGGTTCTTGCTCAACTCTGTCGTTGGGTTCTCTTTTTTAGTGTCTGTGTTGGTTTCCCGCACTTTGACTATTCTCGTGGAATTTTTTACTATACTCACGCAGTTGTTAAGGTAAGTTAGAATGTTATAGCTTATATAGGTGGTTACTATGGTTTAAATTCATTGTTTTTAAGCTCTTTATAATTGGTATTTATTGATGACTTTGTTAATCCATGTTGGTGGTTTGTATTATGTTAATGGAAATCCACTTGGTTCGATTCTAAGCCATTGGTTAAGTACCCAACAACACATTGATGAATGGGCACTTAGTGTGAATGGGTAACTTAATCTAGACACTCCTCAATTTGAGGTTGATAGTGTAAATACTAGGTGGTGCATAATTGATCTATACTTATTTTGGCATCGATTCATCACTTTGGCCAATGACATGCTAAGTATAAATTTATGGAGACAACTGAGCAAACTTGATATTGTTCTTCAAAGATTAAAGTCTTGATTTTCAAGATTTATTTTATGTTTTTAGGTATGTCAACAATTTCATAGACATTTTTATGTCAACATTTTATTTCCGCATTCGAACATGATAACTGTAGGGAAAATATCAGATGTCCCCCAAAGGGTCTATTATATTTCAAATAGGACAATTATTATAAATGTCTCTTATTAGTGCATTGATAGAAGCCTATTAATGTCATTTGGATAGAATTTAAAATTTTGTTATATTTTGTAAATATTTTTTATTTATTTTATTATATTTAAAAATGTTCATAGATTAATGTTATTAATTCAAATATGTTTTATGATCCAATGATTGTTATAGAATTATCTTTTAGTGTGAATACTTTTTTTAAGAAAAGACAAATTTCAAAAGTAGCTTTTGGTAATAATTACACTTTTAAAATTTTAATTGTAGAAATGGAGCTTAAACTTACAAAAATATGAAAATCAAACCTTTAACCAGAAAGATTCAACATTTGAATAAAAAACAAGCATAATTCAACTGATATAATGTTTGACTACAATTTCGATGTTAGAAGTTTAATTCTTCCATCATACTATTGTTATAAAAAAAAACATTTGAATATCTAACATCAAGGGTTGATAGCACATACCTTATGTGTAGCCGAGCTTGTTGAGTTATACTTGCTTCAAATAGAATATTGATAGTTGTTTACGCTTATGTGTGGTAGGTTTAAGTCGATTTAACCCTTTTAAATTTCTTTAAAATGTTCTCGGTTTTGATTTTTCTCAACTTGATATTGGCCAAACTTCTCTTTATCTCTGATCGACCACGTTTGATTTGATCGATTTTGGTCGGTCAACTCAGTTTTTAGTCTATCATCCTCACCCTTATTTTGATGGTTATCAACTAAATTCATCATATTACTTAAATTGATAACTGAAAAATTTTGCTAATTTATTTTATAAATCTTTTATGTCAACATGAAAACATAAATCAACACATTTATCAAATAAACCTAAAACTAATTTTGTTCTTTTTTTCCTCCAAAACTCAAATCTCTCGCATCCCCTTCCTGACTCTCCCACCGCTTACTATTTTAATTTTTTTTTCCAAATTGAAATCTTGAAGTAAATGAGAAGAACATTGAATAAAGCTTCAAAAAAAAAATTAAAATAGAACCAACATATTGTGTTAACATCCACGGTAATGTAAAATAATAATAAAAATAAATAAAATAAGTACAATTTATATAAGTGGAATGTCAATGACCTTTAATTAAAAATTAAAACCCTAGATTTTGAAGAATGATCCTCTTATTTGATAGTCTAATCATTCATTTATAGAAGTTTCTCGTCATTTTATTGTAGAGCTAGCGAAATACGACAATAACCAAAATATGTTTCTTTTTTTTAAGTTAGAAAAACTAAAACATAAAATTTAAAAGTTTAAAGGTCAAAATAGAACAAAATTATACGAAATTTAAACCTATAAATTAATATCTTTTAGTAATAATTAAATGCAACAAATTCACACGAGAGAGAGGCCGATGATCGAAAATCCTAGAACCTTCCATTTCAACATAAATGACTCCTGAAAAGGCATAACCGGTCCGTACCATCTTCTCTAAGCTTTACTTTTGCCTTTTCTCAACTCTTCTAGTTCTAGCTCAAGGGAGAGTTCAAAGAGCAAGCAAGCTGAAGAAGAAGAAGAAGAAGCTCAAAACTGCCATTGCCATAACCTATAGCTTTGTGATCACGTAACCGAACAACCAGATCAATGGCTCTCGACGCCGAAGCTGCACCGGCGGCGGAGTTGGCGCTTTCTGATACCGACATCAACTGGAACAGGTTCTCCACCAACTTTCTTTCTACCGTCGCGTTTGTACCATTTTGCATCAATGTTCTACTAATTTGCTAGCCACAATCATGATCCTCACTCATTTTTGGCTTAGAACGATTATTAGTATCGGTTTCTGTTTTAGAATATTGCTTAAGGAATGAACGGAAGTGTGCTAGATAGATGTTAACTTCTTGTTGTTTGTTTTGTATGTCTTGGTATTCGTTTTATGAATTCGTTTAAGGGTCTGATAGATGCGGTCTTGATATTAACTTCCGATTGTTGTGGAATTTTGTATGCTTTGTCTTAGACCTTGGAAGATTTTTGGTAAGAGAATGTATTAGGTTCTGATAGTTAGTATTGTCATAATCTTTTTTTAAAGCATTAGGAATTTGGAGCTTAAACAGAGTTAATGTTCTTTACATGCCGAACTAGGCTTCGGTATGTGAGTTGATCATCACTCAACATAACGTATAATTTAAAACTAGGTGATTTGTGGAGTTCATCTCCACTTTGCTTCTAAGTTTTAACGTCCTTGCCTTCAATAATCTGCGCCAGTACGCCTTCACTCTTTACTTTTGATTTACACTCTTGCCACTGCTACTCTAGCTCTCTTTCAAAATGAAATCATAGCTCTCTTTCAAAATGAAATCATAGCTCTCTTTCAAAATGAAATCATCTTTGGTTATTAAGTGTTGCAAAATCAACCATCAAAGAAAATAGATGGCGTAAACAGTAGAGAACAACGTCTTAGCTACGTTCAGATAGAAGGAGAGATCATATTTTATTTGAGAGAAATATCTTATAATGCATCATTTAGTTAAGTAGGTTTATATATAGCGCACCCTCTAATCTCTAGGGCCAAAATCGTTAATAACATAAATACGAAACTTCCGCCGTTGGTCACTCAAAGCTAGATAACAGATTAAGGCATTCTAACATATAGAATTCTTGGGTTTTTTTTACAGATATTTTGGAATGTATTTCCATGCTTTGTGTAGGGTTGTATCCATGCTTCTTGTAATGTTATGTTACTGATGACTTCAATTAGGTTGGACAAGACAAAGTTTCATATAATTGGGGCAATACTCTTTACGGCTCAGTCAGCCTTGTTACATCCAACAGCGGTTGTGAAAACTAGAATGCAAGTTGATGGATCTGGTCTATCTCACATGCGTGGACTGTCAGTTTTCTGGAATATATTGAAGTCTGATGGAATCTCTGGCTTGTATAGAGGTTTTGGTACTTCAGCGATTGGATCATTACCTGGTCGAGTACTGGCTTTAACATCACTAGAAGTATCAAAAGACATAATGTTGAAATATACTGGAAATCTGAAAATGTCTGAAGCAACGCGTGTTGGTCTTGCTAATGGAGTTGCTGGCATGATCTCAAATTTAGTTTCATGCATATACTATGTGCCATTGGACGTGGTAGGTGAATTTTGTCAGTGATATATAATTAATTTGCCTTCAACCACAAGTTTAAGCTTTGGATGTGGTGATTTAAAATGGTATCAGAGTAAGTGATCTAAGGAGGTCCTGTGTTCAAGTCCCTGCATTGTTGTTTTCTCCCTCATTAAAGTTGATTTCTACATGTTGGGTCTTTCAAATATTTCAAGCCCACAAGTGAGGGGGAGTGTTAGTGATATATTATTAAATTGGCCTTCGGCTTCAACCACGAGCTTAAGCTTTTGGGTGAATTGGTGATTTAAGAAACCTTTCCTCTCGAGTGTTGCCTATTTGAGATTTGTTTTCTTTTTTTTTTGGTAGAGTAGTTTAGTTCTTAATGAGGGAACACTTAAAGACTTGATTGAAATAAATGGTTCATGTTTCCAAGTTCTCATGCTTAACCCAACCTATTAGCAATAATTGGCATGTACAGTGTACTTAACCCAAATAAATGGTTCATTTTGTCCTAAAATGGTTGCCGTGCTTGATTTCAAATTTAGCTTTTAGGATAGAGTGGTTTTTGTTTCTTCACATGGTTTGAAGACAAAAAAATATTTATGGATAAAAACTTATTTTGCTCTGGATTGAATGAAGGATATATCAGTGAACTTGATCCTCTCTCCTACTTCACAGTTTATTTTTGCAAGTACATACATTAAATAAGAAGCTTCGCTTTTGATCTGTATAAATGACTACTACTTGTGATACCCCTGAATAATTATACAATGTCAATTGTTATCCTCAGGTTTGCCAGAGGCTGATGGTTCAAGGGCTTCCTGGAACCACCTACTACAATGGCCCACTTGATGTTGTCAGAAAAGTGATGAAGGCTGAAGGATTTCGTGGTTTATATAGGGGTTTTGGATTAACGGCTGTAACTCAGTCCCCAGCATCTGCCCTCTGGTGGGGTGTTTATGGTGCTGCTCAACATATTATCTGGAGGTGCAATAATTTTCAAGCATTGTCAAATTTGCGGATTAATTTTAATGGCTAAATCTTGGACTATGAAGTAATTTAATCATTATTAGGAGCTTAGGATATCGAGATAGCATGGAGAAGAAACCTTCTCACATGGAGATGGTGACAGTTCAGGCCACAGCAGGAATGGTGGCAGGTGCTTGTTCCTCTGTTATTACAACTCCCGTTGACACAGTGAAGACGCGACTTCAGGTAACGTGAGAGGGAATTGGGTTTCTGAAATTGGATGTGCATCTACATGTGTGTGTATGTACATCATTGGTATGAAATGATGAAAAGACTTCGTCGTTCGTTTCTTTAATGTTTTTTGGATCTCTCCAATGCAGGTCATCGATAACTATGGAATTGGAAGACCATCCGTGCTCAAGACATCAAGAGCACTTCTCAAGGAAGATGGATGGTTGGGATTTTACAGAGGCTTTGGACCTCGGTTTTTGAATATGTCACTTTATGGAACCACGATGATAGTCACTTATGAACTGATCAGTAAGTCCGGATTTCTCGTTTTTCTCATGCGAAGGTTTATGAAATTGAACGTAGGAAATTAAGGTTTAAGGAACATAAAAAACACCATTGACTTTAAAAAGTTTCATTTTAACGAATTGAAAAAATGTAAAGAAACATATGCATATTTAAAGTATGCCTATACTATTATTGTCTTCTTCTTTTCAACTTCTTCCTCTATTTTCCATTCTTTCAAAACTTAATTATACACAAAGTTTTTGCCTTTTAGGGGTTGTATTTCAAACTTGAAAGAGTCAAAATGAAACTTTTTAAAGTCCAGGTGGGGTATTTTTATAATTTAATCCATTATTAATCATGCTTCTCATGCAAATTTATAATTATATTTTTATCTATAATGGTCACCGTTTATCAGTAATCCTAGAACATCATCTGACCCTTAGTTATATAATCTATCCTGGTGCATTTCTGTTTAACCCTCTAATATGCTTTTCATCAGAGAGACTTTCCTTAAAGGACATTGTGACATCTTGAACAGAAGGAGATGCAGCACTTTTAGAATGAGTAGAACAGTAAGCCAGCAGCTTTTCTTGTTTTGTTATTTTTTCCCTCTTTTTGGAGGTTGGGGTTTGTGAGCAGCAGATGAAACTATAACAATTATTTTCAACAGAAGCATAGAAGCATCTCATTCACACAGGATGGAACTAAACTAGCAGTTGTAGAAACGTAAATCATTCCATTTTTCCTCTCTGTAAACTGAGACAGAGGTGTCCCTTTTTACAATTTCAAAATCGCCTATATCGATTACATTTTGGTTAGAATTGTATTCATGAACTAATGAAACAATGAATACTATTAATTTGATTTGTAGGAATGTTGCACGCTTTAATCATTTTTTCTTTCTCTCCTCTTGGCGGGTTTAATAATATTTCGTTGTTGCATACTTAATCTAGCAGCAGATGAAACATAGAAGCGTCATTGAGGCAGGGCAGAACTTGAGTAGCAATAGTTTAAACGTACATAATCATTCATTCTTCTCTCTCTAAGCTGAATCTTAGAGGTGTCGTTCTTTACAAAATTAAGATCACTGGTATCATGTGTCTGTTTCATTTTGGTTACAACTGTATTCAGGAACAAATAGAAAAATGAATCATATTTGATTGATTTGTAAGACTTCTTGGCACTCTTGAACCCTCCAACCAAAAAAGGGGTTAATTTGGTGACTAATTAGCCATCGGCAATGCAAAACTCAAGCTTCTCCCACCCATAGCCACCAAATAAATGCTAATTTCTTCAGAGCCTGCTGCTGGTGATTTTTGGTAAGAATACTATATCTTTATTTTGTTGGGTAACAATACTACCTCTTAACTCACTATTCTAATGTTACCAAACTTTGGAGTAGGTGAAAGGGTCTACAGTGCTGTAATGTTCAGATTAATGATTGATCGGAAGAGTTCGGGCATGAATGAATGATATCATGGGAAGGAACTGGATTTCTATTTCTATATTCTCATACGTTGATCGGATCAACAAAGCTAGGCTAAAAATCGTCCACATGTCATGTTGGCTTAAGTGCATTACTTGACACACTTGTTGGATGGATGAAAAAAAAGTAGAAAAATATGGAAACTGAACGTGGCTGTATTTGGAGAGAGACAAGTAGGTATCTTGTCTTCGACAAAATGCATGCAACATCCATCAATAGACACGACAACTGCCACGTTCGCTTCATGCAGCAAGTCAAGAAAATGCCAGAAAACTGCATATATACATGGAAGGAACAAAGAAAAACAAACATCAAAACACCAGACTTTGAATTTATACTATTCTACAGTTCTCTTCCTGTAGGTCGAAGATGCCTGGCCTTACAATCGGCGATACAATACCTAATATTCAAGCTGATAGCACCCATGGAAGGATCAGTTTATATGATTACTTGGGCGGTAGCTGGGCCATTATCTTCTCTCACCCGGGTACTCTTTCAAGATGACTCTCACTCCTTTTTAGTTTTCTTTTTTTTTAAACTAAGCCTATTTCCTTTCATCTCATAGAGTTGAATTGTATTATTTAGTGCAAGAGTTGAATTGTATTAGTAAATACTAGAGTTAAGTTGAATTCCTAGTACAAAACTTGAATTCTTAAGTAAACTTTAAAATCAAAAACTTTTCAGGTTTTCAAAATTTGGCTTTTAAGGGCAATGATTAGGTAGCGCTTGATCCTCTCTTGTATAGTAAAAGGAAATCAAAACAGTTAAGGGCAGCAGCTAAGTTTTTCAATCGAGAAATGTAAGTGGTAGAAGAGGGGTTTATAGGCTTAATTTTCAAAAACAATGACGTTACAATATAGACCTTAATATTTGATTTATACTTAAGACATTGATGTAGCATCGTTGCTTGTTGCTCTGGCGTTTGCATTTGCATGCAGGTGATTTTACCCCAGTTTGTACCACGGAGCTAGGGATGATAGCTGCTCAAGCAGAGGAATTCAGTAAACGTGGTGTGAAGCTAATAGGATTATCTTGCGATGATGTTCAATCACATACCGAGTGGATCAAAGATATCGAAGCCTACAATGTGAGTTATTCGGTTACACATTGAATGCTTTTGGTTTTGAATAGTCAATTCAATAGAATAACTTTTCTATCTTTGCAGAAAGGAAAGAAAGTCACATATCCAATACTGGCGGATCCAAAGAGAGAGATCATCAAGGAACTGAATATGGTCGACCCCGACGAGAAAGACCCATCGGGTAGTGCAGTGCCATCGCGGGCATTGCACATCATCGGTCCAGACAAGAAGGTGAAGCTAAGCTTCTTGTACCCAGCAAGCACTGGGAGGAACATGGATGAAGTGTTGAGAGTTTTGGAGTCTTTACAGAAGGCTGCAAAGTACAAGGTGGCGACTCCAGTGAACTGGAAGCCGGGCAACAAGTGCGTGATCGCACCGAGTGTGAATAATGAGCAGGCCAAGCAAATGTTCCCTAATGGCTATGAAACTGTGGACCTTCCATCAAAGAAGGGTTACTTGCGTTTCACTGATGTGTGAAAGCCACCATGGTTATGAATGAAATGATAATAGTGGTAACAATGTTGTTGTCTCCTTGTTTATATATGTATGGTTTGCAACTACTTAATCATGTACTATCCACTACCAAAATGCTTATTATCTTTCTACCTATGTAGATGGCATAATAATAATAAGTTTTGAATTTGAAATATTTAATTCAAATTAAGGTGATTAATATATCCTTCCATCCCTAACCCATAAGGAGTTGACGACCTAACATATTTGTGCAGTGGTGTGAAATCGTGTGGGGGAAGCCTACAGAATTCTCTTTCATTCAAGAGCCAACCTAGAGGATCTTGAAAGTGTCCTTGTTGACGTAAATTCCTCTGTGACCAGTTTGAACTTTGGGGATTTGATTTGGACTTTCATGGCAATATCTTTGCAGGTTTTTGGGGATTAGCTGTAAACACATTTTGTACATCCCCACAGCAGAATTGTATCATTACCCCCTAAAAATAAAGGGAAGTTAGTGGTAGGCTTGAAACATACAAGGGGAACAATTTTGTTAGATGAAAGAAAGCACGTTTTTTAAAAATAAAAAGTTATTAATACCCTATACAAAAGGTTATATTTTTGTAAAATTATTTTTAAATTTATAAATAAATATTTTTAGAAATTTTAGCCTTAAAATTGTTTTTATTTTGTTATTTCTAGGAATAAAAAAAAACAAAGGGAAGGAAATATGATTAAAAAAGAGGTGAGAGCATTCGTCAAAGTACGGCCCCACTGTGGGAGCTTCTTTTTAAACCCTTTTTCTTTTGACAATCGTCTTGTGATCTCCCCCTCATCCCCACCTTTCTATAACGCTCTAAAACGGTGCGTCACCGTCAATGTCCATCGGCGGGAATTTTTCAAATAAAATATTGAAGAAAAATAAAAGTATTAAAATTATTTTGAGTTCTTCTTATATTAAGAGACTTTCCCAATCAAGAGTAGTTATCAAGCTAAAAATTAAATTTCTATTGGCTTCGCGCTAAGGATTAAATTTCTATTAACCATTTAAACTGGTTCGAACATTCATAGACTTCTTCAGGCTCAATATATTTCTTCTACTTACTTCTATAATGTGAAACAGTTCTATCATGGATTCACAATTAATTTTTTCAAAATAGAAAATCATCATCAAATATTCCCTCCTAAAAATTACTATTATTCCAACTCTGTTACTCACCCACTATTTGTTTCAATGATCTTATTGAAAAATTCTCATAAATATGTTATAATGGATGACTCTAATCTCAATACATTCATCTATTAAGTTTTGTTAATCTTTTCTTTTTTCCTACTTTTAACTAAAAACCTTTTGATGGGAGTTCATATGTTATTCTAAGGGGAAAAGAGTACAGTTTAGGTTACTTAAGTATTGCTATTATACCTGTGGAGTTAAGTTCAAAGGATAAATCTATGTTTTAAGGATAAATTTATGGTTTAGTATTAATCTTTTTAGAAAGTAGAATTCAATTGACAATTTTTTTTTTATTTCTTTTTTATAATATTTTAGTTCTTGTAAGTGTGAATAGTGATAGGTTCAAAAATTTTGTTAAGATGAGTTTTGAACTTAAGTATAGAGGGATTAGACAGTTTTACTGTTAGACTGACTAGTATTATTGATATTATTTTAAATTTTTATATATCATAAAATTGATAGGGGTTGCCCTAAATTAACTGCTAGGTGTGAGTGACACGAAGTGGAATAGATTTATAACTCAAATTTCTATTTAAAGTGGATGAATAAGAACAAAAATTAATCATCAATTATGATCACAAATTCAAAAGAAAAGAGAAATTTACCTCCAAAAGTTGATGCAGAAAACACCGCAATTTCAGTTCATTATTGTTCCTCGAAATTCCAAATTCCTTCCTCTGAGCTGTTCTCCTCTTCCTCCTCCGAAATCAAAAACTTAACCATTCCTGTTTCCATTCACTTTATCATTACCAGAAATCATTATTTTTTCCATGTCGTCGCCACCGTTTTCCGCCATCTCCGGCTACCGAAATCTCACATTTCCATGCCCATTACTCCTACTACTACTACTACCACTAGTACTTTTACCTTCTCTCACATTCGCCTCACCTTGCCGTACTTCCTGCGGCAACATTCCGATCAAATACCCCTTCGGAATCGACGATGGCTGCGGAGCACCTCAATTCCGCCGCATGTTCAATTGCTCCACCGATCTCTTCTTCCTCACTCCCTCCGGTAGCTACAAAGTTCAATCCATCGATTACGACAAACAATCCATGGTGATCTACGATCCCGCAATGTCTACCTGCTCAATCCTCCAACCGCATCACGATTTCACCATGACGGACATTCAATCGATCATAATTCCGCCATCGCCAGACACAGTCTTCGCTCTCATCAACTGCTCGATCGATTCTCCGATCCTCAACCACTACAAGTACCTCTGCTTCAATTTCTCCGGCCATTCATGCGATGAACTGTACGGCAGTTGCAACGCGTTCAGAGTGTTCCATTTGTTGACGAACAGTACATCGCCGCCGTGCTGTTTTACGGGATACGATACGATGAAGATGATGAGTATGAACATTTTGGATTGTTCGCATTACACAACGGTGTTGAATACGGAGAATCTGAAGGGAGTAGGGGCTTTGGATTGGGAATATGGAATGAAATTGAGCTTTTCGGTTGCGGATTTGGGATGTGATCGGTGTTCGAAATCGGGCGGGAGTTGTGGATTTGATACGGAAACGGAAGGATTGTTGTGTCTTTGCTCTGTTTCTTCTAATCATACTAGGGATTGTGGTAAGCCCTCTTTTGCATGATATTCACTCTGAGTGAGCATGGGAGTCCCTTTTTCGACCAAATTGACGTGAAACGTCTATGTTTAAATCGATTCCAACTAACTTTTGATCGGTCGGTCGATTTAATTCTTTAAAAGAAATTATATTGTAGATTTATAGTTTTCTAAAAGCAACATTGACCGATCTCTCTCTTTTTCAACTTCGGTTCGGTTCTTCTGACTATCATGCTCCACCCCTAGTATTCGCACATTATTTTCATAGACTTTTTGTTTTTTTTTTTTCAAATTATTTTAAATCACAAAGCTACTAAAAAAACATTTACAAATATAATAAAATATTGTTGTCATAGACTACTATATTGTCTATTTATGTCATGATAGCCTATGGTAGATATATACTGTTATATTTTGGACGTTTAGATTCATTTTGTTATATTTGAAAACTAAACCCTATTTCAAAGTGAAAAATGTTTTCTTAGTCTTAGGTTTGGGTGTGACTTCTATTTGGTTAGGATCGAAAGGTTCTAGTTTTGAGTTTAATTTTTAATTTAGTCTATAGATTTCAAAAAAGTTGTTTTTATTTTTAAATTTCAAGATTTATACTTTTTAACTTCATTTTTTGTATCATACACTTATTTTGTGTCTTTAATGTTGATGTCTATCAATTAATTTAAAAGAATTATAATATGTAATGAAGTTTCACAATTAGAATTAAATTTAAGATTTTACTTGAAAAATTATCGAAAATAAAAAAATTTATAAAATATTTACAGTTTATAAAAAAATCAATTGTAATTGATTTTTATTTTTAGTGGTTCTTTTCTATAAACGGTAAATAGTTTGTTTTTTTTTCTATATTTGAAAAAATATTCTCATTTATTACTTTGTAATTATTTTAGATTAAATGATAGACTAAGCGAGCCAAGGTAGGAAGTGGGTATTTAATAAAAAAATGTCATTCTTATAATTAGTTTTGAAATTTTGCTTTGAAAAAGTTGCATGTAAAATTATGTTTAGTTTTTATTTAGAGCTATTTTTAAATATAGAAAAATGAACCAAAATTTTACAAAATATAGTAAAATATCATCGTCTATTTACAATAGACTGTAATAGACTAATATTTGTCTATCTATATCATGATAGAAACAGATAGTAGTCTACCGTGGTCTATTACAAATAGATTGTAATATTTTGCTACGTGGTTATTTTATCATTTAAAATAATTTTTCTTTTATTTATATCGTGATAGTGACACTAAAAGATTGTATTTTGTGTGTTTTCAGCTGGTGGAAACATTCCGAATGGAGGACCAAATCAAGCATCGGTGTTATTCATTGGAGAATTCATTTCTCTCTTATTAACTATTCTTTATCTTAACTCTAAGTCTCTAGCCCATTATTGAAATATATTATTAAGAAAAAGAACTCGATTGAGTAAAGTTTGTGCTTATTCGATCTCAAAGCAGTTAAAAATATCTAATATATCTCTGATCGTTCGATTTTGTTTTTTAATTGACAAATAACTATCAATTTTAAGAACCTATTTTGTGTCTAATGGTAGATGAACTATTAATTTTATGTTCAATAAGTCTTTGATATATATTCAAATGTTTTTTTAAAATATAGTTGATCTATTAGATTTGAAAAGAAAAGATTAAAGAAAAAATGTTTATCTTGTTTTTTTACAAATAAAAATATCCTTAACCCAATATTAAAAAATATGGATTTGATGCTCTAATAAAAAGGGGAAAATGTCAATATTTATGAAAAGTTTTAGATTTAAAGTAATTGGATTTTCGGTATCATCTTTGTTCTAATTTTACCATTACATAAATTTTTTCACTCAATATTTACAACGTATTTGAATTGACTTAAGAAAAAAACATTTTTCAAAGAATTTATTTTTATTTAAACTCTTTTGATTTTAAAATACATCCCAAAATCTATATTTATCGATTGTCAAACATCTTAATTGTTTTAAAATAATTCCTATTTTAATTAAACACCTGAGAATCTATTTCAAAGATCTTATGATACATTTATTACAGAAAATTATTAAATTTGAACCCAACAAAAATGGACTAATAGCCAAACAAAACGCAAATCAAAACAAAGATTCTTAACCATAGTTTTACTAAATGCAATGGTTAGGAACTTTGAATTTTAAGTCCAAAATTCCAAATTTGTAAGAAAGAAAGGTCAAATCAAAGAATAAACAAATCTCTTAACCTTATGGAAATCTTGAATTAAATGAATGCAAACGAAAATCATGAATACCGTTTTATACGGTCAAAATTCAAAGCTATGTCAATAAAGAAATAAATCAATTTTCATAAAATTCAAATAAAAAATGTCAATTTGGTCCAAAATTAGAATTACATCTCAAATAATTAAAATTTTAAAACATTTGAAATGTATTGTGTATAAATAATTTCACGTGAAAAAAAAAATATCTAAATTTCATTCATTTTTCTTCCATTTTTTGGTCCCCAGATTTGGTTTCTTAGATTTCCATATTTTAAATTTCGATGAAAAAAAAAAATCTTTAGTAAAAAAAGAATCTTAAATTTCTCAAATACTTTCAAACCCCACCTAGAAAATGAAAACAAGAAAATCTTAAAAACTTCTATCCCATAAGTCGTATCTTTGTCCTCATTCCTTCCTCGTCCTTACTCAGCCAGAGATTTTCACCAAAAACAAAATCGATGGTTCAAACATACCGCTTTTAGAGGTTTTATTTTGGCCTCGATATGGATTCAAGTCGGAGATGGTCTATTAAACCAATGGGTCAAAAATGGTGCTATTTGTGAAGGATGATAAACTTTTCATGCTATTTCGAACAATCACTCAGTTAGATTCTATCTAAAATGTAACCAAATGTCATAACCATGAAGATGTGAAGCCTAGCATCAAAGATAATTTATGATTTAATGCAGTGGGAAATGGTTAAGTTTCAAATACTATCATGCTACATAACTTTAAAAAAAAAAAAAAAAAAAAAAAAAAAAAAAAAACAACTCTCCTACATTTTCAGGTAAAAGGAAATACTGGCCTTTTATCACGTTCTTCCTTCACTCAACAGCAACATCATGCTTTTGGTCTGTCTTCAATGAACAATCCTGGAATTGTGAAAAAGAAAGTTGAATTTGAATGTAAGATCACAGCTAAAACGAAAAATTAAATGTAGAGGTGATAATTTATGCATCTTCTAATAGTACAGGAGGGAAACAGCTCTTTTCAACCTCTGCAATAACCGATTGAATGCTAACCTTCGTACAGATGTATATATAGTGGACATCAGGATTCTGCCCCAGCATGGTTTCTAGCGGCGTCGCATCGTTGTCAAATGGAACAGGTTTTAAGAGGTCCCATTTTGGAGGGTCAGTCCTTTTCTCTGAAACAAATTTGTCTGCAAGATGTTGATGAGAGATAAGGATGACATGTAAGAAGTAATTTAAAATGTTTCTAGAGCGGTTTAAAGACTTGAAGTATAGTGAAGAACAATGACTTTGGAACATATACATATACTAGTTAAATAGGTAGTAAGTTATAAACTTTGTCAAAACCCAGTACTTTAATCTCTAGTCTATTGATATTCGAGTGTCTATTAAGGAGGGAAAGGAACCGAGCATACGAGCTCCCTGGATTGTCGAAGCCAAATATTTATTGAAAAATATAGAACAAATCAATCATAGATCAAAACAAGTTCGATGCCTAAGAAGTTTACGTATTTTATATTTTAAACATAAAACCTCTTACAAAAAGTAAAGACACTGGAAAACTGAGACAATGTAAGGGGCAGAGGCAGGAAATATGCCAGTCCTGCCGTCCAGCTGACTCAAAGAGCAGTCTGTACTGATTTAAAAGCACTAAATAGCTTAAATTTAGTCTTGATCCAACCTATGACATGAAGCTTTATCAATGAGAAAGTACGTTTCAGTAGACTTAGTCTATACGTCGGAGCTCCATATGTAACCTGCAGATTTGAAACAAAACACATTGATTATTTCTTTAATCAAACACTAACAAATACATTCAAGGAAACAAGGAAGAGTAATAACTACAGAATTTACCAAAATATATACTCCATTTTCCTTGAGGACCCTATAGTTTGTCATCAACTGCTTCAATATGTGGTGAACAGATCAAGAAAGAAAATTTATACATAAAAATAAAGAACCGAGAAAAAATCATGTAGTCCATTGTTGCGATTTACCTCCAAACTTCTTCGAGCATCCTAGTTGCATTTTCGCGTGAATTATTTCCACACTAAAATTAAAAGTTGCCCACATATAAGCAATCAATGAAGAAAGGATAAACCTATCAAAACACTCAATACTCACCAATAGAGAGTCTAGGGTACCTGGAAACATCACATAGAAATAGAAACAATCAAAATGTTGTGGAGAGAAAATTGGAAAACAATACACTCATGAGCGCACGCACACACACACTAGAAAACTAGATAAACAGTTCACGGGGAGATTAGAAATCGTGTACATGGCGAATAGGAATACTACACCTTTGTCAAGAACGGCGTGGAAAGAACATGTTTCAAATGTACTCATATCACGAACATCCATTTTCACATCTGTTTGATTATAAAGGAACATCAATGAATACTTGAATCATGAATCAAGTTTAAAAATTCACATCATGTACAGTCTAATTCAATAAACAATGATATAGATAATGCAATTCAACTTCAAACACAAACAGAATCAATTCGAATTCTTCATTGCAGAAAATACAAGGGGAAAGAACTCAAGGATCATGTGGATCACAAAATTAAGGGTTGAATTTATGAAATCACACTTACGAAAACACACTTTCCAAGCTAAATACACAAACTAGGTCTCGTAATTCCAACTCCGAAGAACAATAAAACGACAATTAAAAAAAAAAAAAAAAAAAGCGAAAAACGTACATTTCAACTGCGGAAGATTACAATACTTTATCTGCATTGCTTCAATTACAACAGATGATATATCAACATTGACTACATCCTCATAGCCATCATCGACCATACCTTCGCTAAATGCTGCAACAAAAAAAAAAAAAACCACAAGTAATGCCAATAAAACGCTTCTTACACACAAAACAGAGTCGAAATTGATTACGATAACAGCGAGTTAACAGATCTGGTAAAGAAGAACGAATCGAAAAAGGCGAAAATGGAGAAGAAGAAGAAGAACCTGAGTTGCCGCAACCGACGGCGAGGATGCGATGATGGCGAGAGACATAGAGATTGATCAATGGCGCCAAGGAATGATACTTCTGGTACCAATCGAAGGGGCCAGATTCATTGGAATAGCGATTGTCCCAATACGAGGGCTCGCCGTAGGCCTGTGTACAAGTCTCCGTCGCCATGATTGATGATGATGATCCTTCTTCTTTTCACACTGATCTGTCGTCTTCTCTTCTTTGAAATTTTGATTTGGGTTTTATATGCTCGAAATCTGGAAGGTACTGGAAATGGAAGTTGCTTTACGATGGTTGTTTTGTTGGGTAGTCTTAGCTTCGAACAAAAGGGCCAAGGGTGTTTTTGTCATTTAACTAATATAACGACCTTACTTTATTACACATTATAAATACCATCTTTCAATTTGGATTAAACAATGATTAATTAATTAGATTAAGCATAATATAGAGACGTTTATAAATTAAGTCTAATTTTCTTTTTGATATTCACGAGTGCCCGATCGAACCAGGTTATACGCAATTCGACTAATTTTATAACAACTCATCTGACCCTACAATATTTAGGTGTCAAAGTTTTAGATCCATAGATCTTTTATTTGTTTGGTAAAGAATCTAGAAATAAAAATGTGAAAATGAATGATTCAATAAAAATAGAGTTATTTCATATTTTCATATATATATTTGATAGCAACTTCAAAAATTAGGTTATAATGTAAATAATTGTCTTTAATGTGTTTCATATTATATTTATAAACTATCGTAGTCACCAACTAAATATTAGAATGACTATAATATATTACTAATTAATTTATAAAACATCTAACGTTAAAAAAAGGGTATTATGATTATTTTACAGTATTATATTATTTACAATACATATGTTTTTTAATTAAAATATGCATTTAAGTTATAACATGATATATTGTATTTTGAAACATGTTTATTTCTAATATAGTTATGCATTTAAATTTTAAAATATAGATATATTATAAACTTTTCAATTATCGACAAAATCTGAAATTTTGCTATATTTTGTAAATATTTTCAATAGTTTTGTCATTTACCATAATCTTCCAAACTTTCTTTCTACGGGATTTTTTTGTTAGCATCACATAATAATAATGATAATAATAATAATAATCGAAGCAGCGTTGAAAATTGGGAGAGCTTGCACCCCCACTCCCCTTGTAATCGAGATTTTCCCATCCTCTACGAGGTAGATCCGACAGGTTATATGGACATCTCTATCCACCAAGAATAACACCAACTACTGTACCAACAATTTGATGATGACAAACTCGACCTCCTCAAAACCTATGATTTCCTAAGTTCTGAAGCTTGGAATGAGTTTCAAGCATTTTTGTTAATAAGATCATAAGCAAAAAAATCTCAAATTTTTCATATTTCCAGAAACAGGCTAATGCAGAAAATTATTGAGAAATTTCCAAACTTATCAATCTCCAGACCTGTGAATCATATTAGTAAAGTTATCCAAACTTATCAATCACAGAAAGGTTATTTCACCTCCAATCTCAAAGGATTCAAAAAAAAAAGTAGACCATTCAACTTAATTCCCATCCACTATCCTTTTGTCCAACATGAAACTTCATCTTTGTAAAACTTCTTGATCCACTATTATACAAAATTGTTCAAAACTAACCCATGCTACACCAAATGTGATATTTGGTAGCACTTAAAAATTGTCACAAATACCTTTCCTGACTATTAGTATCCATGACATTTCACAAAAACTTTCAGACCACTGTGTTAGTTTTCGTTTTGGATGAGGGCCGGGGTAGAACACCAATACTCAAAGGTTGTTAAGAATTAAGAACTAAGACCTGAAAACGAAACCGTCTGCCTGGTCGATAACAATCTGGTTCTAGATATTTCATAAATGGCAATGCAACTATTTCTTCTTTCTTCCACCCTTGCCTTTTGAAGGTCCTGCCGTTGATGAGGATGCCGGCTCCTGCTTCTTTGTCCTCCCAGGATGTCTAGGAACAAGTTCGGCTATACGAAGCATCAGTTGTTTTCCTGCAATATAGCCAGTTATCTCATATGTAAAATTGTAATAATTATGGTATTTTATTGATAATAAGAACTTGGAGGGGAATTTTGAAACATTTAGGTTAAATTACAAGGACATCTTTGAAGTTTCAATTTTGTGTTTAATAAGTTTTATGTATTTTCAATTTAGCATCAACAAGAATACGATTTTAACATATTGACATTTTTTATATGCACCGAATTGGCAATACCATGTCTTATAGGTTCGTAAAAAATGTCTGATCAGATTCAATAATTAGGACCAGTCAAATATACAATTAGTTCAATGACTTAAAATATTTTAATTCAAGAACCTGCAAGATACAAAATTTTGTGAGCTTGAGAACCTATTAAACAATTTTTAGAGTTGAAGGACCAAGTAGATACAAATCTAAAAGTTCACTGGTTAAACTTGTAATTTAACGAAAAGAAAAGCACTTTCTTTTAGAAAAAAGTTGGACAAATTGTTGCATCTGTTAGATAAATACAGTTATCCAAACTACTTTAACTGATACAATAGTAGGGACTAGCTGTTTGGTTAATCAAGCAGTAGACTTCAAAATATAGTTTTAGCAGAATCCCACATCCACAATAGTCACTATAACTAGTTGATATGATCGGTGAAAGGTAGTTCCACAAAATCTTAAGGCCCAAGGCAGAAAAAAAAGGGTCGGAACTGGGATTTTGTTTCATTCCAATTAGACCTGCGTTGTTACCACTTTGGATTTGAAATGAACTTCAAACAGAATTCTCAGGGTGTTTCAATCAAACTGGAGGAAATATCCCCCTTTTAGTAAATGGGATGATTCTTGAAAGAAATTATTTAGAAGCAACAATTTTCTTTAGTTAATAAGTATGATGCGTTTGATATAATAGTTTGTTAGGAATTTGTTGATGAAGAATAGACAATATATTCGCTATTGTCTATTCATGGGTAGAAGAATACACCCTCAGGGAGCTCCTCTCCTTTTTTGGCTAGCCTCCAATGTTTCTTTATGGACTAATTTCATCTTTATAAATCCACTTCAGGTAAAAACCATACAGTTATGCAAGGCAAGATTCAACAATCTTGAAGCATTGATAAAAATACTATGGGGCAATACACTATCTTTTCTAGAAAACTGTGTGTCTAGGTTAGCTTGTGCACACCGACCATTCTCACATGACAACAGCTTCAGCTTGAAATTTTACTCTCGGTTTGAAACCAAAAAAGTTCAAGAAATAATTTTAAATTAAATATCTCGTTTGGAACGAGAAAGATCTGAAAGAAATCTTTTTCAAGAGATGAGCAAAAGCCTTACGGGAAGTAATAGCTGGATTGGACAGAGTTCCATCCTCCTTCTTCAACTGAACCCGCACTCTCCCTCTTTGCATGAAATCACGAGGATATGCTTTATCAATCTGCAGGAATGCTGTAAATATAAACCAAAAAACTTCGCTTTGTTTTTCTATTGAAAGGGGAAAAATGTGGATTTTCAGTTACAAGAGCAAAAATTCAAGATAAATCAGAACCGTTAACTTTATAGCTATTGGTTGTGAATTCATAATGCCCCTATTTGTTAATCATTTGGTTTTTACATTTTGAAAATTAATCTTCTTAACTCTACTTTCAGCTCTGAATTTGCATGTTACGTTGTCCACTTTCTACCAATGCTTTCAAAAATCAAGCCAGATTTTGAAAATTAAAAATGGTATTTTTCTCAAACTTAGTTTTTGTTTCTAGATTTGACTCAGAATTCAAATGTTTGTTTAATAAATGTGAAAACCATGATAAGACAATTTGAAGAAAACAAGCATACATTTCAAAAAACAAAATGGCTACCAAACATGGCTTAAATTACTATGTCCCCCAAGAAACCAAACATGGCCTAAATGATTTTTGGATTTAATTTGAATGTTGATTTTCTTAGTGCTATAAGAAAACAACCCAATTAACACATTCTATCAATTATCACAGGTTCACATAAACTCAATGCAGGCTGCAGCTACCTTCAACACAAACGGGCAGCAGGAAGAACAAAAATTAATGAGAAAGTAAGATCTTTATCAATGACAGATGGTTGCTAGAAAAACCTCAATAGCAAAGGGAAGTTTGAGATGACTGCAGCAATCCCCAATCTCAGCACACGTAGGATTCTCACAAGCTTTGCTAACACCTATACGTCTTCCTTCAGCAATTGTTTTTTTTGAATTAATATAAATGGGATACAACACTACCCATCTCTTTATGTTGGGAATTTCTCCATCCATATTCCAACCAAATTCCTATCACAATGCACATTCAATCAAATATAAAACAAAAAGAAACAAATTATATTCAAGCAATTAAAAATCACCTAATTGAACAGGATTTCAACTACTTAACAAGTTCCTCGCTGAGAAGAACTCGGTTGTCTGATCATTTTCATCAAAATGACAACAAATGGAATCAATTCATCATATGGCATGCCAATTACTGTACTGCCCACGAAATTCTATAGAACAGAAGAATAACAATCTGAAAGCACCAGATCGTAAGAAACAAGTTACATACCTACTAAATCAAGAATCAATTGATTAGGAATGGCGAATCGAGAAGCCAAACAGAGATCTGATTTTTCTGTTCCGGCCGAACCACGACAATGGGCGGAATTGAAATTGAGCGAGGAAAATGGGGCGACGCAGAAAAGGTTTTTTTTTTTTTTCTCTCTCTTTCCAACGCCACCAAAGAAAGAGAAGAAAATTGAAATCAAAGCTCCAATAAAATTTACGAAAATGCCACTAAAACTTTGAGGCCAAAATTGCAGAAATGCCTCTGCTCGAGTGGCCTTTAATCCTTCGCGTGGCTGTGCCCAGTGGTCACACTCGCGTTCGAGTCCACGACTCTCAATCTTGCTCAACTGGTCAATCGGGCACGGGCTTTGGCTCGAGAAAAGAAAGTCGTGAAGGTGCACGAGAGATCATGTAGGTAACTAATCGAAGAAAATGTTAGAAAATAGACTTTGATTTAAAAAAATAAAAAGGGGCTTTTATTATTATTATTTTTTCTCTACAATTTATAAATGTTTTTTCTTTGAATATAACGTCACAATTAAATTTTAGAGCTCAGCGTCGAATAATAATAAAAACTTTAAGTTATTAGACTTTTAAATCTTGTGACTTTAACTTTCGGATTTGAAATTAGGGTTTTGGACGAGGATATCTCCAACCTCGTGAAGGATTAAGCCACCAACTTTTTTGAGTTAGTAATAAACAGCCACCAACTCTATTAATAGTTGCACATTTATCGAGTAACTTTATCTTCTTCTATTTATCCAGTTCTCCAGTTTATACCGAAACTTCATTTCCTCTACTTTTCACATCCACTCTCACAGTCATTGAGAAATTTCATCTTACAACAAATTTTCTCACTCCAACATATATTAACTTCCTTCAGTTTGTCAAACAACCCCTTACTTGATTCGGTTCTCTTCCACTTATACGACATCTTAGATGTTGATCAAAGAATATCGTTATAGTATTACATAATAAAAAAAATACTCTTAAATCTCGAGTCAAATAAATATAATGCGAATATATGTAGCCTTAACAAGTAAAACATAATATATCTATAAAATAAACTTTGTCAATGTATTGAATATCATTTATTTCAAATAGTTGAGATGTGAAATTTTGAGGTAAAATAAGTCATATTTTGAACATGTCAATGGATGGTACAATAATGAAAACAACCTATACTACTTCAATAAGTAACATATAATAAATTGGGACCATGTGTTAAATATCATTTATTTCAATAGTTGCCATGTGAAATTTTGATATAACATATTTATACCATTTATTTCAATAATTAACACGTGGAGTTGAAAAAAATGCGTATGAAGGAGTGGGAGATCGAACATCTAATTGATAATACAACACTGTCAGGTTGAGTTATACTCACCATAGGGTAAAAATAGGTGTGTAATTAGGTACTAACAATAAACAAATTAATGAATTTTGTTTTAGTTCAACTTCTACTTTTATTTTATCGAAGACACATACTTAACAAATTGAGTTTTCTTTAACCGAGTAATTAAGAATTACTAATCCTAAAAATAAATATATAAAATTACTACATTCATAGAGTAAGAAATTTTTTTCGACTTCCATAACATATTTCTAGTTTGGCTTCCTTAAATTCTATGGTATGGTTCACTACGACTATTAAATAAGAGGTCAAAAGTTTGAAACTATGACAACAAATGTAAGACGACAAAATTATAGAACTCTCTTGGAAAACACCTAACAACGGACTTAGTTAATTAATTTTTTGGTATATAGAACCAATTTAAGCTGCAATTAATATAAAGATATGGACGGAGTAACGTCATAAACTCATGTGGTGGTAACCAAATTGAGAATTTAGTTCACATGTTTAGATGGTACCACTGATAATTAGGTTTGAATTATTATTATTATTATTAAGAATGTTTTTAAAATTAGTTGATTTATTTATAAATATAAAAAAAAAAACTACTTTCTACCGGATAGATATCTATCTAAATTTATCGAATCTATCATTTATGTAAAATTTTTCCATATCTGTAAATATTTCCAGTTTTCTTATTTAAAACAAATTTTCTTCAACATATATCTAAATAGGTCTATGAACTAAATATAAATAAATAAGTAAATACAAAATTTGTTTTCATTCATAATAAATTCGTAAACTTTAAGTGAGTTTAATAAATTTTCTAACTTTTTTTTCCTACCAAATAAATCTTTTATTTTTTTAAAGTGACTTGATTGCTATATTTCACCGTCCTTAAATAAATATAAAAACAAATTCAAAAGTCTACTAAACATATTTTAAAGCTAAAAAAATTATTAGGTAGACCGTGAAAATATCACACGATAAAATTACAAATTATTTAAATAGTAAGTATTGCTATTAAATATCATCATATTGTGAGTTATCATTACATTAATTAAAGATTACATGAGATTCCTATTTGATAATGCATTTTAATAAATCGACAGTATGACTTGTATTAAAAATTATAAGATTTTATCTCCTTATAAGATATGGTAGTAAAAAAAGTTATGAACTTTAATTTCATTAGTAAATCAAACGTATAATTCTCGTAAAAATAACGTTAGATGTATAAACATTTCCATACATGTAATTTAACCCTAAAAAATAAAATTAGAAACGATTCATTTTCTTCATTGTTTATCAAGATCGTCTTTTAAAGAAATAGCCGTTTAATTAACAAAATATCTGTCACATCGTTCAATAAATAGATAGACACTTCATAACACTTGAATAAGTCGATCTATCGTGGGTTAAAAAAATCATTTTATTCCCAAAAATTAAAACTTAATTATTACCATAATTAGATAATCATTTTCTCAATAAAATGTTTTAAAAGATTACAACATCATCATTATTATTTATTGTAAAGAAAACTTAATGGGCTTGAGGTCCACATTTATTCTACAAATTAATTTCATTTTTGAAAAAACAAATTAATTCCTTGAAACTCAAAATCACATGTGAATAATATTTAAAAGATCCATTTTGGTCAAAAATAAAAATAGAAATAAAATTCTTTGAATTTTTAAGAATAGATGTATTTAGTTATATTTTAAATTAGTTTTTTTAGTCCGTAATTTTTAAAATTAGATTTAAAAGGTACGGACAAATATATTAAATTTAAATAAAAATAATTAAAAATATATTGTGACATATTACAGAAAAAATATACACTTTTTAATACCGATCGAATCGTGTTTTTAATTGTTTTTATATTTAAATTTAATATATTTATTAATTATTATCGAGAACTTTTAAATTTATTTTTAAGAACTCTACAACTAAAATGAATAATTTAAACAAATGCATATATTACTAAAAACTAATCTATTTAAAATGCTATTTTTCTCAAACAAAAAGTATTTTCTCTCTTCTCTGTTCTGTATCTTCGAAATCCAGAAGCCATTAATGCACTTTTTACAGCATACGGATCCATCAGTTCTTCACACACCAGAGGCCATTAACGCTCTCGTCCTCACCCTTCTCCATTCTCTTCCTCCATTTTTGCATTGACCCATTTCTCCATTTCCCCCAACTTCCCCTTCTGCATCTTCTTCTTTCTCACCGCCGAGTAGGGTTTACTGCTACTGTTCTTCGTATTTCTTCCTTCAGATTCCCGCCCACGGCTCGATCCCTCAGTTTTGGTAACTCCCTCTTCTTCCTCCTTTCGTATTTCATCGCGTTCTGCGTTTTCTTGATGTCCCCCCTGTTTCAATTTAATTTCTGTCACTTGTTTTTGCTGCATTCTTTCACATCCAATCGAATTTGGGTTCTGTTTGTTTTTCCCACTTAGATCACTTTTGCATCACATATGACTTATGGTCTGATTTGTTCTTATTGTCGTGATTTTGGCAAATCGTGTTGCTTCTTAACTCTTTGTGTCTTTTCTATTGTTAGAATTAGAATGTAATGTATCTGGGGTTTTGCTTGTTGGGACAGATAAATTGGGTTGTTCTTTTCTTTAATTATGGGCTTTGTTTTTAGGTGCTGTCCTGCATGGATGTACAGTACAGGAGGCATTTCACCTGTCGGTTTAACCAATAAACCCTATTGAATAGCCTAGAAGATGAAATCCGACTGCTGGGTTTTGATAGAAGATGCCTCTATCTTCAGATCATAGACAAAGGTGGTAAAGATAGTTTTAGAGCAGGAACTCAACTGTTAGATCAGCCAGCGAAAGTTTTTGTTCGCCAAAATGATCAACAGGCCACTTGTGCTCACTTACTTGTATCTTCTCATCTACATTTTGTTGTCATCTGGAGTTATTTTGTATAACAAGGTATTTCAACATCTTCATTTTCTCTTTATTGATCAGATTTAAAATTTATTCTACTTTTTCTTATCTCGTTTCTGTTACTCGTACAAGTAGTAATCATTGATTTAACTATTTCATAATTTGAATGCAAGGTTTTACAATACCCAGTGCTTGGTTGTTGCTTTCTGCTGCGATTTAAATCTTATTTGGTGCTTATTTCTTCTAATATTGCAGTGGGTGCTCTCCCCAATATACTTCAATTTTCCTTTGCCTATTACACTTACCATGATTCATATGGGGTTTTCTGGTGCTGTTGCATTCTTCCTTGTTCGCGTGTTCAAGGTATGGCTTTACCTGAAATCAATTTACTGGCCGTTCTTTGTCAGCTTTGATTCCTATAGTAAAAAGATGATTGTTAAATGGGGTGTTAGTAACTGCTCTTCCTTAGAGGAGGCCTCTTTCTAGCATGTTTGGCGAGAAAGTTCTACACGGTTTTCAGTCTGTGACAACTAGTAATTGTTACCAGCAGTTAGCAGTGCTTTAATATAAAGATATTGTTTGTCTTGGATAGCACACTTCATTTGTTTTCGCATGCTCAGTTGATCTATTATTTTCTAATTTTGGGTAGCTAGAGTAATTAATCTAGATTCCAATTCTGCAGGTCGTATCTCCAGTCAAAATGACTTTTGATATGTAAGTTCTCTGAGAAATGAAAAGCTGCTGTATATTTGATTTTTGCAGTTTTTTTTTGTGTAATAGTTTTCTGTTTTTAATGTGTGATATCTTTGTTGGACAGATATGCAACGTGTGTCATCCCAATTAGTGCATTTTTTGCGTCAAGTCTTTGGTAAGTAAAGTTGTAAAATTAGTTATCTTGTAATAGTACTTGAAAGAGTTCTCATTTTGGAGGTAGGGATATCATTTCTATGTTTTATAAATGATGTTTATCTGATACATTGATTTCATGAATGTTCTCTTGGTGATGGCTAATAATATTGTGATTTTTTTTGTTTACTATTTCTAGCTCAAGCAAGCATGTTCAGTTGTATCACGCATAAGCATTTTCTTGTGTCTTTCATTAGATAAGCTAGCATATAATCTAAGGTTTATGCAGATGTTTCTAACTCGCTTTAATGTGTAAAGATGTTAAAAAATGTAATGATTTTCATACTATTTTGTAAGACTGTTTGAGGATCAGTGCCTTGTATGTGATGTTCACAATGGCTTGAGTATTACTAACTACTAACTATTGGTATTTCAGGTTTGGTAACACTGCCTACTTGCATATATCTGTGGCCTTCATTCAGATGCTTAAGGCTCTAAGTATGTGGCTTATCTTCATATTTTTTCTTACTTCGAGGATGACTCCTTAGAAATGTTAAATAATTAGATGTAAATTTGACATTTCAGTGCCAGTAGCCACATTTTTAATGGCTGTTGTGTGTGGTACCGACAAGTTAAGGTGTGACGTTTTCTTCAACATGGTGCTGGTCAGTGTTGGGGTTGTCGTTTCCTCATATGGAGAGATACATTTTAATGTAGTAGGTACAGTTTACCAGGTCACGGGTATCTTTGCAGAAGCTCTCAGGCTGGTCTTGACGCAGGTCCTTCTGCAAAAGAAGGGTTTGACTTTAAATCCTATCACCAGCTTATATTACATTGCTCCATGCAGGTACAGTGTAGTTTGATGTCTCTTGACTGGAAGTATTTGTGTCATTGCCAATGGATTCTTAAGATTTCGCTATGATCAAGTAGTAACAATCTTTCATTGGAAAACGATATAACATAAATGTTACAAAAGCTAGAGTCTAAGATTTAGCTGCTATTTTTCCGTTTGATACATGCAGTTTTGTTTTCCTGTTTGTTCCTTGGTACCTGTTGGAGAAGCCAGAGATGCAAGTTACTCAAATTCAGTTCAACTTCTGGATCTTTTTTTCGAATGCATTGTGTGCCTTGGCGTTGAACTTCTCTATTTTCTTAGTAATTGGGAGAACTGGAGCAGTTACTATTCGAGTTGCTGGTGTTCTCAAGGACTGGATACTAATAGCCCTCTCAACGGTCATATTTCCTGAATCTACTATAACAGGGCTGAATATCATTGGCTATGCAATTGGTAATCCTTGTCAAGTGGAGGTTTTTTTTTTCCTATATGTTTTACTAATTTAACGTGGTTTTCAATTTACCAATCCTTCTCTCAATGCAGCATTGTGTGGGGTCCTCATGTATAATTACATAAAGGTCAAGGATGTTCGTGCATCTCAATTATCCTCTGACAGCATTCCAGACCGGATCGTAAAGGTTGGGGCTTTCTATTATTCATATCTCATGGCAGTTTTAATACAAAGTAGTTCGAGTTCCTTCTCCACTTGATGCAATGTTTCATAGGTTTTATATGGTACTGAATGTGTCAATCTTTTTAGGTGCGCAACGATTAGGTAGAAAATAAGTTAGGAGAGATGGGGAAGTAAGAAATCAACCAGCGTGAAAAAATTTGACAACACCCCCTTCATAGCTTCTCCAACTCTAAGTATCAGCAAAAATCGTATGATTTCTTTCCATTATTGACTACCAAATTATAGCCACAACAACTGGCTCCTACAAGATTCTAGCTTTTCATTTGAAGCGGTATCCACATAAGAGCTGCTCCATATATAGTCAAGTATATTCCTATGTTTAGAACTCGAGGGCACAAAGGTATAACCTATTAAATAGACCATGTTCACGTAAGAATTAAGATGTTATTCCCCTTTTGGGCCCCAAGCACGACCAAATACGTTTAAAGATTATGTCAACGACTTGGTAGTTTCAGAGCAGGGAATAACAGATTGCTTTGAATGTCCCAGTTTTTATTACCTAGTCACACTAAAGGAAATGGCAGTATAAGGATGGGTTCTTGGAATGAATATCAAGTGTATAAATTCCACCTACAATAAGCGTCCTTCAGAAAGATCTAAATTTCTCATGGCCTATGGGCTTCCTGTTTCCAGATCCTTGAGTGCTGAGAGTTGTGGTTTCTTGTATCTTTGGTAAGTCTCTTGAGAAAGGTCTTTCTTTCATGTCAACTTCCTTGATCCTTACGTTGGTTGAGAGGTTGAAGATTGCTATCCAACATCAGTAGCTGAAGCACAATGGTCAAATCTAAGATTTTTGTAAAAAATCTAGGCGTTTAAATCACCTTTAAGTATGTATTTAGGTTCTAGTGACTGATGGGAATGTTCCATATTTCCATACCAATGTCCTTTTCTTTAGGCCAGATGTGAAGTATTTCTTAAGGATAAGGAAAAAATTATGAACTGAACTCTTACCTGCTGCTTGGTTCAGTTCATGATTTATATGGGAATGAAATGTATAAAATTGAAATTCCCAGGTATTGTTGGGAAAGTACAAAATTCCGAGTATTTGATGGATCGTGTGTTTTTTTATTTTTGGCTTTTGGGTGAACTTATTTGTTTTACAGTACTTGAACTTGTCTATGGGAATCCTTGATCATTGTGATTTTTTTGGTTAAATTAATAGAAAAATTTGTTATTTTATCCATGAAATAGAGGAACTAGATACAAACATTGCTTTAATGTCATCTCATATTTCGAACTTGAAAGTTGATTGAGCTATATCTTATGCTAAATTTAGGGCTTGCTGCAAGTTTTTGTTACATCATAACATTGTAGTTACTGCCCTAGGGAACTGGGCCTGTAGTCTTGTAGTAATAAATTGGTCGGTTACTCTGCGGATACTTGTAGTGAACTTTCTGCAGTGGTCCTGAAAGAGAGATATATCGTTC
Organism: Cucumis cinereus; assembly: GCA_037974625.1. Lineage (NCBI taxonomy): Eukaryota > Viridiplantae > Streptophyta > Magnoliopsida > Cucurbitales > Cucurbitaceae > Cucumis > Cucumis cinereus. The sequence goes on from JBBPDJ010000020.1 coordinate 6,184,071, forward strand.
TCAAAAACTCTTTGAAAGATATAAAGCTATGTAGATTTGTTAGGACCATTTATTAAATGTTTCTGTTATTTCATGTTTCCTTTTGTACCCTTCTGATGGAGAAGAATCTGGACAGTGTAATATTCTCTGTTTCCTATATAAAACAAAGTAGTGACTTGGTTTTCACCTTTTTTTAATGATACACTTTGACATTTTTTAATCCAATATAGTAGAAATAGGGTATTATGGTCAAATCCATAATTTATTTGGATTAGGATTAGTTTCTTTGGTTTATTAGGATTGAGATTAGTTTATTTTATTAATTAGGATTGGGATTAGTTTGAATTGAAAATAGAGTACTTGTCTTCTTGTATTCACTACTTTGAAGCATTAATAAGATTCTCTCATGGGTTGGCCTAGTGGTAAAAAGGTCAATAACTAATTAAGAGGTCATGTGTTCAATCCATGGTGGCCACCTACTTAGGAATTAATTTTCTACAAGTTTTGTTGACACTCAAATGATGTAGGGTCAGGCGGGTTGGATATAAAAAAAAAAAAAAAATTCTCTCATTTGATGTACATCATAACCGAACACCTGGATGGGGGGGGGGGGGGTGAGTTGGGGGTAGTTTCTGACCTTAGACTATTTTTTAGTTTTTTAGTTTTCCCTTCCATTTGATGATTTTGGCCAGTAGGTCTATGGATATAACCTGCAAAACAAACTATTAGACTGGAAACGATATGCAAACTTATTCTGAGATCTCATGGTCATTGTTGAAAGGGTGACGAACTTGGTACTTGCTTTCCTATCAGCAGTTTGTTGCCTTGACCAATCCTCCAATAATTTCTTAACTGGAATTTTAATGCCTAGTACAGGACTGGAAGTTAGAGAAGAAGTCGTCGGATATATTCACACCAAATAGCAACGATGGCAATGGCGGAAATGGTTCATCAGATATGAATGTTGATGAAGAGGCACCTTTACTTGCATCGTCAAGGTTGTCGCATATCGGTCGGATGCAGGTTGGTAACCACAATCAGTAGTGATATATAAATATGAATATGAATCACTAGGAAGGAAGAAAAAGAAAAAGAAGAGAGTAGGAGAATATTAAATGGAAGTTGTTTTGATATATAAGAAAGATGAGATGAGGTGTTTTGTAAGGTTTAGAAAGAGGCAATTATGAATTCATTTGATTTTTGTGGCTTGTCTCTCCTACATGGAATATAGATATTGGATTGGGAGTGGGGGCAACTGTTGTTATTGGCATATAACAATTCTTTTAACCAACTCATGTAATTGTATTGTTTTGATGAGGCAGACCTTTCATTTGGGGCAGTAACTAAATTTTGCAGTCTTTGATCCATTAATACTATATAGTCCCCCAAACAAAAAAGCTTCACAAATATTGGCAATTTGCAGAATTAATATGCTACCTTTTCCATTTTTCTCTTTTTCCCCCTAATAGTGATTTTTTTTTTAGAAAGTAAATGTATTGCTTTGGCTGTTCATTTAAGTTTTTGTGTTTGCTGCTTTTCATTTTTATTTTTGTTTTGTTTTAAATGATAAATGGTAGCGAAGGAAAACTTACATGAAGATATTTGACAATAGTTGAGAGACTATTTTTAAATATAGCAAAACAATTCAAAATATTTACAAAATGCCGTAAAATATCATAGTTTATCTACGATGGACTATGTCTATATGTATCGAGATAGATTTATATGGTAGTTTATCATGATCTATTATATAT
>JBBPDJ010000020.1:6185903-6196555 GCA_037974625.1 Cucumis cinereus
TATATATATATATATTTTGTGATTCAAATATTTTCAAAGTTGGTTATTTAAATTCATTTTTCCTAATTGAATTTAATTTCTAAAAAGTGAAGGATAATGAATGAAATGGTGGGATCTGAAATTTTCTAAATTTAGTTGGAAAATTTAGAACTTCATAAAAGTTTAAATACATATTAAATGAAATTATAGCTTTGATTTTAGAAGTAAATTTAATCTCTTTACTTCTAGATATTGCTAATACTTGATTTAATTTCTTACATATAAATTATAAATTAATTAGGTTCAAATGTAATTATAGACTTAAAATACAAAGTATTCACAATAATTAAAATAAAAATTATTGTAAATGACAAAACTGTTAAAAATATCTATAAAAGTTAACAAAAGTTTAAATTCTATTGGTGTTTACGAATGTTACTAATATAATAAAATTGATAGAATATGAAATTTTGATATATTTTATAAATATTAAGGTTCATTTTGCTATATTTAAAAATGAAAAAAATTTATTTTTAACATGACAAAATTTTTGAAAATATTTACAAATATATCAAAATACCAGTTTTGTCATTTAAAATAAAATTTCTAAAACTATTGATATATGTTCTATTTGTTGTAAAAATGAAGCGTAACGGAAGTACATATATCGAGAGAATATAATATTAAAATAAAAAAATTAGGAAATCCTACACTTTTTTTAACTTTTGGATTTTTCTTTCAATGTGTGTCTTACAATGTCTACCAAATGTCACTGTTTATAAGCAATATGACATACACACGAGGTGGTATACACGGACACTAATCATGAATATATGAATGACACATAGTTAACATATGTATCAATACAGTTATAACATTGGACACTAAACATATAGAATAATGGAGCATATATTATTATAATATTTACAATACTATTAAATTATATAGTCATAATTATTGTTGTATATATTATTTCAATTAAGTTGGATGGGTAAATGAGACAAAATATTTAGTTGCAAAGCGTAAACACCACCATCCATGTAATCCATCAAACGGACGTAATCAAATTTGCCATTTTTAGTTTCTTTTTCTTCTAATAAAAATTTTCCTTAATATATTTATAAAACAAATAAATAAAATATATTCAAAAAAGAAAAATAATAATAAAAAAAAGAAATAAAAGGAAGAACGTGAAATTAGTGGAATGATGAATGATTCTCCATTGCTATTGCGTGCACCAACATTCTCTGCCGCTGCCGCGTAGCCTCTTAATGACTGACACGTGTCATCCCTCCCTCTAAATACATTAGTATTGTCACCTTTTAAATTCAATGTTTAATTTAAAAAAGGTGTTTTAAACGTAAAACTAATTATGTATTTACAAATATACCATAATTTTTAAAAGTTCTTTTCCTCTTCTCTTCTTTTTTTTTTTTTTTATAAATATGGTAAATGTATTGATTTTACGAGCATTTCAAATATAGTAAAACTAATCAAAATATTTAAAAACATAGAAAAATTTTAAATTATATCTTTGATTAACACTAATATTTATTAATAATCTAAAATTTTATTATATTTTGTAAATATTTTCAGCAGATTTGTCATTTACTGTTTTTTTTTAATTTTATAATATATATATATATATATATATATTATTTTTTAAGTTTAGTTCTTATAGCTATGGTTGTTATTTTTTTAATTTATTTGGGTTTGAGTTTTATTGATTTTATCACTATTTGTTGTTTTGTTCATTAAGTTGAAGTTTTATTTTTTATTTTATTTTTAATTTTTTTGAGGGTAAGTATATGCTTTCATTGGGTTTGGACATTTATTTTAGTATCAATTATTCTTCATTTATTTCTTTTATCATTTATTTAATAATTAGAACCCATAATAAAACAAGTAAAGAAAACTAGCTAACAACTTGCTATGATGTTGAATTAAACCTACCAATTGAAATACTCTTGAGTTTAGGTTTAAATTTGATGACAATTAATTACTAATAATATCAAATTTAAAGCTGAGTTTAAAACTTTCGAATGATTAATATACACAAAAGAATTAAGACGATTATCGCTCGTAGAAAGTTTCAATTCTCGTAACATACTAAAAGTGTGTATATATATATACACACACAAGTATAAGAGTTTAAAATTATATTAAAATATTATTTTGAAGATCCTTCAATTTTAGTTTCTGTACTCTCAGTAATTATTAAATTTAGTCCAAATATTAGTTAAATTGCTACTAGAAAAAGTTTTTTTATCTATAATGTTTTTTACTACAAATTATGAAAATATATTCACTTATTGTATTTCTTTGCATAGAAGTTATTATTATTATTTAATAATTTTTGAGAGACTAAATTTAAAATTTATTGAAAATAAAAATTATAAAAATTTAAATTGGAAAAACAACTGTGAATAATATAATATTAAATTTGTCTTCACACTTATAAATTTAAGCTTTGAATCGATCGACGAACGATTTAGAAATGGTATCACAATTTTTATTTGTTGGAACTTTTATCGGTGATTTAAGATAAACTAGGAGAGCTAAAGTGATATTTTAAATTTAATCATAAAATTATTTATTTTTTCATATATTGAAAAAGGTAAAAAAAAAAAAAACAACAACAAATTCTATTTTTTGTACAAGAAGATGAAGAACTAGTCCGAAAGAGAAGCAACAATCACAGCCTCAAATCCAATTCATCTTTCCACCTGTTTCAGTTTTCGCATCCATTACTACGATCTGCTTGAAAATTACAACCCTAAACAACTCTCTCTGTGTGAAGAAGAAGAAGAAGAAATTCAAATGTCTCGTTAATACATCTATACAAGGCAATTCTTCCAAAACAAGCAAAAAAACAACGGACTAACTTCTTCGTCTTCTTCTTCCTTCATCTCTGGCTTTGTCTTTGCAGATTTTGGCTTGCATGCCGTTGCTTTCATCCATTTCCTTCGTGGGTTTTTCCTTTTGGGCTCCCTCTTTGAGCCATGGCGGCTAAAAAGCTCTGTGAAACCTTCTCCAAGACCCTGATCGACGAGGTTCAGAAATGGGGTTGTATGAAACAGACTGGGGTTAGTTTGAGATACATGATGGAGTTTGGTTCCAAGCCCACTCCTAAGAATTTGCTCATTTCTGCTCAGTTTCTTCATAAGGAGCTTCCAATTCGGATTGCTAGAAGAGCTATTGAACTTGAGAATCTTCCTTATGGCCTCTCTATGAAACCTGCTGTTTTGAAGGTCCTTTTTCTTTACTTTTCTGCTTTGCAGTTTGTTGAGTTGGTTGTTAATGAGGGTTTTCTGACTTAGAAATTAGGAATTTGGTAATTGATGTAATGATTTCGTTTCTGCCTCACTTGCTTTCTGATCATTATTTCTTGTGACTTTTCTTCAAATGACTCTTGTTGTGTTTGTTATTTACTTGTTTGTTTGAACTTTCTAATTTAGAATGTACATATTTTTACTGTTCATGTTTAATTTAATCATACCACTTCAGTGAGAGGAGATGGCTCAATTCTGTACAATTATTTAATTCCTCATTCTTTCTTGTTGTTGAAGATTCCCTTTGGCCTTTTTATTCAAACATCCTAAGTGCTTTTGCTGGTTAACTGTTTCCTGCTACTGCTTGTGTCTTTTTTTTATTTTTTAATTGTCTTTTAAGAGTTCGAATCTTTGTTGTATTTTATATAGTCTACATTTGGGGCATGTTTTTTTCAAAAGTACTTGCATGATGAATGAAATTTTTAAATATTTAGAGGTTGTTTGGGAACTGTCATCAAAACAGTTTTCTGCTTTTTAGAATAAAATTTCTGGGGAATTGTTTTAAAAGTTGTTTTGAGTTTTTTCTGTTTCAGAAAAATGAACTTATTGTTCATCTCAAGAGTCAATATCATGTTTTGTGAATAATGATTTCAATATATACAATTATGTGGTCACCTAACTAGGATCTAATATCCTACGAGTTCTTTTACACCCAATAGGGTCAAGCAGATTGTTCCTGAGATAAGTCAAAGTGCTCGTAAACTAGTCTGAATACCCATGGATATAAAAAAAAGAAAGTACACAATAATATGAACTTGTACAAGTTCTTTAACCACAATCTTTGAAAAAAAAAAAAAAACTATTTTTGAACCGGTTTTCCAATCAGCAGTCCATTTGTTTCTTATTAGAGTTTCATGGTGTATGAAAAGGCAGAGTTCTGTATATTATACTTTCTTGCACAACCTTTTACTGGTTTTACTTTTCTCTAAATGTTTTCTTAGGTTCGCGACTGGTATGTGGATTCTTTTCGTGACCTTCGGTCCTTTCCCGAGATAAAGAGTTCAGATGACAAAAAAGAGTTTACACAAATGATAAAGGCAATTAAGGTGAGACACAACAACGTGGTTCCAATGATGGCTTTAGGTGTTCAACAGCTGAAGAAAGGCCTAGGTCTAAATAATGTTGCGTCTCTAGATCTTCATGAGATTCATCAGTTTTTGGATCGCTTCTACATGTCAAGAATTGGGATTCGCATGCTCATTGGTTGGTTAAATTTCAATTTCCCTCAAGTCCCATCTTTCCTGTCTTCCCCTCTTCTTTCTCTATTCGTTTATGTAATTTAAAGTTTTCTTTGATGGGAGGGGAAAAATCTAAATCATGCCATTATTTTGCAATTTCTAGATGCTTAACATATGGTTTGTGGAATTTGATTGTTACTCAGGGCAGCATGTGGAATTACACAATCCCAATCCTCTTCCTGACTGTGTAGGATATATACACACAAAAATGTCCCCTGTGAACATTGCGCAGAACGCCAGTGAGGATGCTCGTGCAATCTGTTTACGTGAGTATGGTTGTGCTCCTAATATCAAAATCTATGGAGATCCGAGTTTTACATTTCCGTAAGTTCTTCATTTTGACTTTACTCACATGCTGTTTGCTATAGAGTTTCGCTTCACTAGACTTCAATATCTCTGTTCTGAGTGTTTCTACGGATGTTTATGCCACTTTTCGCCAGCGTGACATGAATATTGACTTAAATCTTTCATTTGTTGTTTACTTTTTCAGTTACGTTCCGACACACTTGCATCTTATGGTCTTTGAGTTGGTTAAGAACTCATTACGTGCCGTGCAAGAGCGTTTCATGGATTCTGATAAAGTTGCACCTCCAGTTAGAATCATAGTTGCTGATGGAATTGAGGATGTCACTATTAAGGTTTTGTTATTGTGCATCACCAAATTTAATTCAATGGAGTTCCAATATAAATGTGTATATGACTGACTTGTAGGTATCAGATGAGGGTGGTGGCATACCCCGAAGCGGCCTTCCCAGAATTTTCACTTACCTCTACACCACTGCAAAAGACCCTCTGGACGAACATCCAGATCTGGGAACCACGGATTTGGTGACAATGGCTGGATATGGTTATGGTCTTCCGATAAGTCGTCTGTATGCCCGTTATTTTGGTGGGGATCTGCAAGTGATCTCGATGGAAGGATATGGTAAGGAGATTCTTGTTGTTTTAGTTTTCATAGTTGATTTCAGTATTTTCAAGCACATAGTACCATAAATACTGTTCCATGGGACACGATTCACCTATTTCATTGCTTCCAACCGTTTCTCAGAATAAATAAAAGCTTAATGTTCCTTCGTCGTTGAGTTTAAATTCTTAATCTGAGTGAGTTTTGAGACGTTAATTTCTAACCGTCATCTCTCGCAGTCATTTTCAAGGTTGTGATTAACTGTTGTTGTTACTGAACTGTACCACAGGAACAGATGCATATCTTCACCTGTCTCGTCTGGGAGATTCACAAGAGCCTCTGCCATGAGGAAAAAGGAAAGAATCACATTCCTTAGAAGATTTGGTATTGAAATTCATCCAATTGTAATAACTTGGAATTTAGTAACCTTATTCCCTTTCCATTGTATATTCTGCCTTTTGCTTTATGCAAAAAGAGCATTTTCTCACTGCCATTTCTTATTCCTTTGGCCTAACTTTCAGGTATTTCTTTAAAACCTTTTTCGTTTTCCTTTCCCCCGTCATGATAAATAGCTTTTCCCCCTTTTCTTCCCCAAGAAGTGAAGAGCTTTTAAATCGAACATCAATATATATGTACTTTTTAGTGCAACTCTGTGGATGAGGTCGAACTTTCAATCTTTAAGGAGGAAAGTCATTTGCCTGATGAGTCGTGCTCACTTTTGACAACCGATTTTAAGTATTTTAAAACTTACACAAGGACTAAAAACATGCATAATCTAGAAATTGGGTACACTATTTAAGTTAAAGGTTAAATTATAAATTTCATAGGGAGAAAGTTAGAATTTACTTCTATATATAAAGGGGCCTTTAGACTCCATTGTTTTAGAGTCTCAGTTCCTTAAAGTTTTACAATACCATATTTGATATTTAACTATTTTTTAATAATCGTTAATATTATCATCATTAAAAACATTTTCAAATGTAACAAAATGACTCAAAATATTTATAAAATATAGTAAACATTTTAGAATCTGTTACTAATAGATAAATTTTATACAGTTACAGATTCTAAATTGTGGACTTCATACTAACGGGAGTGTGGGTCTAAACTGAATTACCTAACCAAATTATGACCGTTATTTGATATATTTTATGAGTTTTGCTGAACAATTAGGATTTTTTTTAATAATAAAATTAGAAGTTGGTTTTTCCCCTTTTTTAAAACTAACATGGCGGCTCATATGGGTAGGTACGGTCTAAATCTCCCCTTCCAAAGATTGTCTCATTTAATTAAAATATTTAAAATATAATTTATTTCGTACTTTGAGAATTTTCAATTTTAATCTCTCTATTTTTTCAATACAAAAGCATTTTTATTATAAATAGGTTATAATTTATATTTAGAAATTATTTCAGAGAAATAAATTTAAGATTTAAGATCTATATAAAGTAGATGTACTAAAATGTGCAGTTCAACTAATTTTCAAGTTACATTGAATTAAAATATCGACCTTTAATATTGAGTTAAGATGTTATTTTAACTTAATATTATTCCGATAATAAAGGATTTACAAAAATATCATATTATCTTAAATTAATCTTGTATTGATTAATGATACTTATTATACATGTTGTAATTATTATAAAGGTATGAATTTTAAATAGTAATTAATTGAGAATAAGAAATTTGTTGCCACGTCAGCATATCATTTTCATATCATCACATTAATTTTTATATTACTTTTAGTAAGACAAAATTGGAACCTACACAATTTCAACCTAATTTTCTTTTATTAATTTCTAAGAGATTTTCCAATAAATTGAATGAATAGTCAGACGCATTAAATTTGTCACACTGAGTAATTTGATGGGTGTTTAATATTTTTATTGACGGAAAAATGTCTTGTTTTAGTTCGGAGTTTTGGATCTAGTTTTTATTTAGTTTATAAATTTCAAGATGTTACACTTTCGATCTTCAATATTGAGTTTAATTTCAATTTAGTTTGAAAATGTCAATTTCACCATTAACATTTGAATTTTGTTTCATTTGATCTCTAAATTTCAATATTTAAAATTTTAATCTCAATTTTTCATTAAATTATTTTTCGTCTTAGGGTTTATGTATGTTAATAAATTAAAAATAACTATATAAATTATAATTAATTAAATTGAGTTAAAAATGTAAAATCTTAAAATATATGGACCAATTTGAAATAAAACTCAAATCTTAAGGGTAAAATTGTAACATTTTGATATTTAGAAACTAAATTGATACAAATATCAAAATTTTAAAATTAAATGTGACATTTTAAAACCTAAAGACGAAATAGAAACTAGACCCTAAACTTAAGAACGAATTTTATCTTTTTATTTATTTATGCACATTAAATTTGTTAGGTTTGAATAATTTGATAGGTGTTCAATAATTCCTAGAACTTTCCATTGACACATTAAATTTGTCTGGGGTATTTTTTTTTTTTTTTAATTTTAGAATAATTTAGAACTTTTATTTTATTTATGCGCATTTAATTGTAATTCTTAAAGGTGAACAGTCGTGGATTAGAGTATTTGACAACTATTTAAGATAGTTTAAAAAAAAAATTATAAATTTTATTTTAAATCGTTTTTGTCACATCAACAGATTGTCCAGGAACAAAATGACAAACGCCAATTAGTTGTACCCACCTACTTAACAACAACATAACATTAAAGTTTACAAGATCTGTAGAATTAAACAATGCATGAATAACCATAGTTAATAAGCACAGACACCATTAATGTAATCTCTCGTGCAAAGTATGTCGAGAAGAAGCATGCTGATAGAACTCGAATATATTGAAATATAAAAAGATAACAAAAATACAAGATAAACTAAGCGTCTTTAAGGTGCTTGGACCTTTCTTTATCTTCTAATTCATACTCCAATTATTGTCTGACTTTTTCTCTACTTATTTGATTATCAATCCTCCCTAACAAACTATTTAACTATTACTAATATATCCTTAATGTCCCGATTAACATACGTATCACATGGTTCATTTTCTTCAGACTATGAGAAATCTCTCTTGAGATGCACCCATCTCTACATATTTCTTGGGAAGAATAAAGCGGAGGAATGACATGAATGAGAGCAAATTGAAGTGTACATCACAATAAAATTTTGTAACTCCCATACCTGACCAATTTCACAAGCATTTTGCTTTCTTTGGGGTCGACAGATTGAGCAATCCAAATAAACACTTCACCTTGAGTGTCAAATCATCAAAAGATTCTCTGTCAACAGATCATCTTAAAGAGAAATTGTAAAATTCCTCTACCTGCGCATGATAAAGATCATAACATCGAATCACATTAAGCTCTCATTGACAAGAAATTCAAATATTCACCTGGAACTTCTTGAAGTACAAATACGAAGATCAACTAACAAAACAAAAGCAGTTAAAATGAACAGTCAACAATGATAACAGTTGAATACCAAATAAGATGATTACTTGTAAATTAAAGAACACATTTCACCTCTACTGAATGGAAATGCATATAAGTGGGGATCCCTGTCAGTATCCAGAGATGCCTTTTTATTGTTGTAACTTCGTTTCCCTCCAAGTGCAAACTAGAAGGCTGAACTCTTTGTTCCTTCCTTTGGTTGTTTCAAAGTAACACTTGTCTGTGATAGAAACTAATGATACCAAGCACAATGGTGTGGGTTTTCTAATTTTCAATCACGCTCCTAGGTTTTTCTAACCAATAACAACAGGAATAATAAAATGTTATTATCTCAGCTGACAGGAATGAAAATAAGTAGAGTTATTATGGTTTACCCCAATAATGTAAAGGATTCAAAGTAATGCATTTAGTTAAGAACTTAAAAGTACTCTTTATATACACAGTTAATTTATAGTGCCATAAAATCAAGGTATGCATGTCCAAACTCAATCACATGCTTTTAATAGAAAGGTTAACAAAAAAACGAATAAAATCATTATTCGTTGGTAAATAAATATGTGATCCTTCACGTGCCTTCCGCCTTGGTACATTAGAATATAGATATACCAGTAACGGTTAGGACAATGGTCACTATAGAGGCTGAGAGGCATGGTGGAAATTACACTAATTTTTTTTTCTTTAAATAAAACAAAAAATTTTATCAATGAAATGAAAAGAGACTAATGCTCAAAATACAATGAAATAGAACAAGCAAAATAAAGCAAATACAACCAAATATGGCCTGTAATTGTAGTAAAATAATTAAAAGAAGATCCAACAACAGATCGATATGAAAGGTTAACCGCATGTATGAGGAAACCAAACAGCAATCTTTCACAAGCCATAATTTTCAGTCATTGATTAAATAGTTCGACAATATAACTCAGACTCTTATAAATCATACATGATGAATACACTAGCGAGAGGCTAAAAACTCTGAACTTTGCAGAAACTAAATTTTGCTTTTCAACGGCACCCTACTCCTTACCTAGTGCAACAACTAGTTTATTTAAGATTGCTTCAGTCGTTCTATGGAAGTTCCCCACAGCGTTTGAAATTATTCGACATTTTGCAACTGTGTTTGGGTTCTGCATCAACACATCTCTTCAGTACGTTTCTTCTGATTCTCGTCAGTACCCTGCTGAAGTTTGAATTTGTACGATAAACCCCATAAACCACCAACACCTGAAGCAAGAATTACTGCCCTGTTCAGCCAAGTTCTAGCAATTCAACCTTCCTGTAATGCCAAAACAACTTGGCCACAGCAGCAATAAGGTGAGTATCATGATCACATTTTTTAAGTGCATCAATGCTCTTGGTTTTACATCGTGGGCGAGGTACCATCTCTATTCTGGCTTCCCGCAATATGCCACTATTTGGACATTCTTGCAGTGTCTTGGCCATCAAAAGATCAGCTTCTTTCTTATTGTCATATCCCTAAAAATGAATTAATCTAAGTGACGTTTATGTTCACAAATTAAAAAAACTACGTACAAAAACAATATTTGTTTTTTTTTTTTTATAAGAAACAGAAAGATATATAATCAACCACAAAAGAAAAACAAAGGAACAACCTAAAGGCGAGGGACAAGGAGTCCCCCCCCAAACCGACACTAATACAAGAACGCATTCCAATTGTTAAAAATCATGGAAAAATCCAAAAACAATATTTGTTTTCTCAAACAGAAAAAGAAAGAGAAGGAAAAGAAAAGAAAAA
>JBBPDJ010000020.1:6196655-6232023 GCA_037974625.1 Cucumis cinereus
GAGCCCATTTCTATGTTTCCTATAAAATTAGTCCGAAAAACCAACAAAAACACTGCCCCAAGCATAAAATTCCTCGTCCTACCTGTTTAACTACGTACAGAAACAATATTTGTTTTCTCAAACAGAACAAGAAAGAGAAGGAAAGGAAAAGAAAAAGAGCCCATTTCTATGTTTCCTATAAAATTAGTCCGAAAAACCAACAAAAACACTGCCCCAAGCATAAAATTCCTCGTTCTACCTGTTTAACCCTAAAAATTTCCTCAGAAGAAGAAAAGCAATTGCCTCGTTAATACTTGTATATTTGGTTTTTGCTTTATGCAAAAAACACATTTTCTCAATCATAATGAATCGGGCTTAGCAGTAACAAATAGGCATTTTAAGATATGCACTCATATTTTACTCTTACACTTATCTTGGGCTAATCTCGATAAGTCTGTTTTAATGTGAACCAAATCCAAAAATTACATAAATAGATAGCTTAATCTGATTCATAACTAAAATTTGCCCATGAACCATGGGTTTGGGTCATAAAGTTAAACCAACAAAACAGTAAAAATAATAAAATAAAATCATAAAAAAACTAAATGAAGTCAAAGAGATGCCTAAAACCTTGCCACAAAATAATTCAAACTTAGCCATAAAAACAAGCTGACACCTGAATCCTAGCATAAGATACCTTACCTAATCAAAATAATTATAATGTTCAGTGTTCCATTCAATTAGATTTGACAAACAACCAGGTAATTGCATACAAATTCTTTAAAAGATAAAATGCATTGAGAGGAGAAGCAACTGAGCCAAATTTGATTGGACCAATTTTGATTAAATGTTATTATTAGTTTTAATAAATACACAAATATATGTGTTTCTTTTTTCCCAAAGGAAAGATTCCAAGGAAGGCATCGAAATATTAAACACCATATGAATGAATATCACAAACACAATACTAGAATCCACCTTACGTCAATACACATGCACGACTCAACTTGTGAAGGCATTTATATAGTCAGAATAAGAGGAAGTTGAGAACTGATAACCAATTTTTAACAATTCCATATGGAGAACAAAAGCAAAAATGTCAAGCCATAAAAAAAGAAACCAATTCCACTCGTCACAGTGAGGTTAAGTTGCATACCTATTTTAGTCACTTAGCTCATTGTCGTAAAACTTAACATCGGCATCATTGTCCGTGGAAGCACCTCCATTGGCAGGATTGACATCCAATGTGTCTACATCAGTCAAACCAATCAGTTGAAGGCAACCCTTCCGACCCTCTGATGTCCCATCCTGATAGTCAATCAAATCATTCTCATATGCATCGAGTGGCTCCATTCCAGGACAAAGGATTTCCTGAGAAAGACAAGTATGAATTTTCAACTCCAGAAAGCTGGTAAAGTACATATCAAAAGGATGCTTATATTGGAACTTCATACTACAGGCTAGGTATTACATATCACATATACCATGGAACTGAGACAATCATTATAAAGCAACAACTTGCTGTCAAAATAGCTAAAACCTAACAGATAACAATCATCCCTCTTCCATATGAAACTCAGCCGTGTCTTTAAAAGCAAGGGTTTTGCTGATGAGGCGTTTTTTTATAAGGTGCACACTTTTAAACAGTGAAACTCACTCAACTATTCTAGAACATCTTTCCCAGCTTTTTCTTTCCATCTGTCAAACCATATATATCCAAGAACTACATTTATCGAGGTTTTCAATTAATGATTCTGAAATTTAGTAGTCAAACCCAATGGGTAATCTGGTAGTATAGGCTGCCGATACTTGGAGATATCCTGTAACTTTTTGAGTCCAACCTCACATAAAAATTATAAATAAATAAATAAATAGAAATTTAAAAAATTAATTAAAAAAGATTAAAAAAAAAAAAACTTAACAACTTAAAATCCATGTTGTCTCTCCTAAAGTTGGCCTTAGAGTGTGCAAAGTCTCTCTCTGAAATTTGTGGGGGTGTGGCTGTGAGCAGAACGGAATAAATAGATCTCCGATTACCTAGTTCATACAAAACCAAACAATAATAATAATAGTAATAACAGGAATGAACTTGGTCTTCTTCTTTTATGGGACCCGTTTTATGTAATTTGAGTGGACTTTTCTTTCTTTTTTGTTTTTGTATTCTCTAGTATATCCCTACATTAAATGACAGTGGGTTTCTTACCCAAAACAGGGGGGAAAAAAACTGGTATTTGGAAGACAGAAGACATGCCTTCCACTAAATGAAGTTCATGCAATTCATTGGAACAAAAAAATAATTAATTGTTGCTTGCTAATAATGAGATCACGTTGCCACAGTATGCCCACATACCCCATCTTCTTGCATGCCTTGTTTCTGGGGTTCCACAATCCAATCATCCAATAGGTGTTCCATAAGAATATGATCAAGAGAAATAGACTCATTCGATTGCTTTCTTAGTTGGCGTTCCCGAAGTCGCAGGTTGTAGTGGACGTACAACAAATCAGCCATTTTTCTCTGAGACAAAGTATTGTGCCTTTGACTATGTTCTTTAGCGAATGGGGTCCAGTTGTGTTCACAACAAAAAGATGAACATGTCTGACTCAGTATGCGAACAGCTAGTTGTTGCAGCTCTAAGCAACTGATCCCATGTTGTTGCCACCATGCAGCTATTAAAGCAAAAGTGGAATTGATGACTACGATCAAACAATATTGTAGAGAAAGGAGTTTGTGTATTACTTTTCCTATGGAATGCATATTAACCAATTAATACTAAAGGATAATGGGAAACATACCTGGATCAAGCTCTGTTCTTGTACTAATAGCCAGCTCAGTTCCAAAATCAGACTTCGCTGAATTATAATCAGAAATCTGGGACATCGAATATCAAAGTAGTGAAACTTAAAGAAAAACAGGGACAATCGTCAGGCTCAAAAAATAGCCCATTCCATACCTGCATAGATGCAGAGATCCTCCTGGAACTGTCGGACTCTAGCCGAACTATGCATTCATTAAGTCCACGAACTACCTCCGAATGCTGCACAAACAAAGGAAATGTAGCTGAGAAAAGAGCCAATGGACCATCATGATTATGCATCAGCAACAAACAGTTACATTACCGCCACAAAATCAGGACGATATCTGTATGATGGATTTAGGAAAAATGCAGCCATGTGTAAAGGGTGGCAAAATAAAGAATTCCAGTTGCTATCTATCACATTCCAGAATGGTCCATATTTCCTGGCATCATCACCATGAATGGATTGTATAGCAAACTTGGCTCTGTACATATCATTATATATAGATGAAATTGACAAGCTTTGAACGGAATCGACTTTTTGAAGAACTTGCAATACTGGTTCCACAGATTTACAAACATATTGCACCTTCTTCCAAAATGAAGGATTTAATACTATCATCTCTACTTCTTGTCCCTCACCAGATTTAGAAAACCTGCTAGAAGTCCACTCATTGGAGACAAACATTCTCCGTAAACTACCTCTGTGTTCTAGCAAGCACTGCAAAGTAGCAAAGCTTGAGGCATTCCGAGTAACTGCAGGTCTTAGAAGTTCCAACCCCTGGGTGAATTCATTCTTCATGAAATTTAACAACCAGCTCCGATTGTAAATAAACTTGGTAATTTTTTGGCACTTTTCCATGCAGTCTTCCACGGATCTCAATTTCAAAAAATCTTCAAGCATGTGATCGACACAATAGGTCGCACATGGAGTCCAGAATAAATTTCTCCTCTTCTCCTCAAGCATTTTCCCAGCAGCTTTATAATTGGGAGTATTCTCGGTGATTACCTAAGGGTGGGGGAAAAACAAAAACAAAAACAATTAGCTCCAAGGACATGGGCAATTTAGATTAGAAACTACTGGATGATTGCAGCAAAGAAACTACCTGCACCACATTTTCTTCTCCAATTTCATCAACCACTCCATCAAGAACTCTAAACAAGTTTGAAGGGTCATCTACTATTTCCATGGCATCAACTGACGACACAAAGTAAACACCACGGGGGCAAGAAACCAAAAAGTTTATAAACGCCCTACCATCTGAGTCTCTCCAATTGTCTACCAGAATAGAACAACCTGTAACTGCCCAGGAGGCCTTCAACTCAGCCAGGTAGGACTTAATAGTTGCAACTTCCTCCTGTAATAACCGACCAGACATAAGTTGGCATGAAGGGCCAACCAAGCCTGATCCATATTGACCAACTGTCTCCAACATCTTATGAAAGTAAACAGAATTTGCAGATTGAAAAGGAATTCCTGCATAGCAAAAGAATTTGCAAATTGCAGACATCACCTCTTTCCGTGACCTCCTATTGCCTCCTCTTTTTACTAAAGCTTGTTTGTGCACCTGTTCAGTTTGTCGTTTGGTGGTTTTCAGAAAAACAGAATCTAACCTTGACCTTTTAACTGCTGGTTCAGATCCACCACCAGGGGACATTCCCCTGAAAGTACTTTTCAAATCTTTGCTCAATCTTTTGTCACCATCAATAAACCTTTCCTTGCTAATATGATGCAGTGATTCCTCTTTCTCTTCTTCTTCTTCTTCATTATCTGATTGCATAAAATATGCCGATATCTCATTGGCATCAGTCTGTACATGTCTTCTACCAGTACGATGCCATTTCATATTCTCTTTGATCTTAAGATACACTTCCTCGGGAGCATGTTTACAAGGAGCCACTTCTCCAGGAATTCTGGCTAGATGTTGTTTAAACCTATTAATACCTCCACTTACTATCTTTTCACAGTAATTGCACTTTACCTTCTTCTTCCTTTCATCTTGAGCCACACCATGTTCCCATCCAGGATCAACATATCTTAATGACCTCAGAGGAGTCATGTTAGCACCAATATTCCTGTTTCCCATCAGTTGCCTTCCTCTATTTCTATAAGTCACATGCGAACCATCTTCTTCATCATCATTGGAATGGAAGTTCAAATACGACTGTTCATCATCTTCAGATTGCCTTGGTTTCTTATTGGAACGACAACCTTCCAGGTTTTCTCTCATTCTCAAATATACTTCCTCCGGAGCCTTGTCACAATAAGTAACTTCCCCTGAAACTCGAGCTAAATGTTGCTTCAATCTATATATGCCACCACTTACTATTTTCCCACAGTAATTGCATTTAACCTTCTTCTTCTTTTCATCTTGAGCAATTCCATGCTCCCACCCTGGATCAACAAATCCAGAGGTGCGAATAGGGGCCATCATTGCTACAACAATAGGGTCTAACTGAGCCGAAGTCTAATGGGCATCTGTTTAGAGACCGGTCAGTGCATATTTTGAAGCACTTGTCACCACAAGTGAACTCCGGTTACATTTCGATTTCAATAGCTGGTTGATCAATAAAAAGACACCTAAAACATAAGAGTCAGAGCAATTTATGATAAGCAACACCCATTAGGTTATTCATTCCTTCTCATCTTGACTATTAATACCTATTAAAGAAACAAAGAAATCCCACATATTGGCATTTGCTTATTTAAACAAAGAAATATGCAAATCAAGATCATGAAGAGAGAAGCAATCTCCATAAACAAAAACTTTGAACTTTAGAGGTATTGTAAACACAGCTAAACCAGAGACAAACAGAATAAAATTAATCAACTTGATCACTAAAGCACCACACATGAAATAGCAATGCTATAAGCAAAGAACAAAGAGACTACAGTTCACTGTAATCAAGAAAGAAAAGCTTGTCAGTGATGGTATGAAGGAAGCACTGAACAAGTCAGAACCCCTCAAAACAGTTTAGGAATTTTCAGCGAACAGGTGATACACAGAAAACAGAAACTCTAAACACCATAAATGGAATAACAATCAAATGCAATTAACTTATTCATTGTAACGATAAACAGAAACCGTACAGCCTTCATTGCCCTGAACGTGAATGAATTCCGAGCCCTTTCAGATCATTTTGATTGCAGCGACATTCACAATCCTTGTTTAGTATCTGAGAATTGAAAAAGGAATTTGATTTCAAGCTAAAAGGGTAGAGAGAGAGAGAGAGAGAGAGAGAGAGAGAGAGAGGAGTTTGACGAAGGGCTGGTCGGATCGCTGGTGGAATCGTGAGTCGCGAGTAGAACGTCTGGGTGAGATGGGTTTCAACTCGGCTCCTTATTCTAGGGTTTCTCGTAGAGTAAATTATAGTTTTTTTTTTTTTGGGAAATAAATGTTCTATATTAATGTTGTTTTTTTCTATTAACAAATTGCAAAAAATCAACTTAAACAATATAATTGTAATTACACCCTCAAATTTTTTATTTTAAAAATAAGTTTTCAAACTTAAACGAGTCTTAAAATTAACATTTCATACTTAAAGAATTGTAACAATTGTATAAATTTATCATATGAGATTCAATTTCTACGTACTATTATAATTTAACTGTAACACAAGTAGAGATTTGAGGGTCAAAATTTTATAATTGAAAGTTTGAACATATAATTAAAACTACCAACATACTTTAGAGGTGTTTTTTATTTGTCCTAATTATTTTCTTTTGAAAAAAGATTGATTTTGATTCAGATCATGTCCCGTTGTATCAATTTAAACTTAAACATTCAATTTCATCAACTTTGATATTGAACTTACACGAGTTTTGCAATTTTAGCCATCGACTCAACTTTCATTAATTTACCAACTAATTTGAAAACGCAAACAATGTAGCAATATAAATTCGTTGAAAAATTGTATTAAATTACAAATTTGATCACTATAGTGAGAAGAAAGTTAAAATTTTGTTTAAAAAGTTAAATTTAATCCTACATGATTTGATAAAACTCCAAAAGAATAGTCCCTATTAATTTTATGTATCTAATCATAGAAACTAAATATTAATTATGAACTAAATGAGCTAAATTTTTACCTTCTCGAACACTAAATTTATAATAAAAAAGAAAATCCATTAATCAAGTTTTATAGTTCAATAAATGCATAATCGAATTTGTTTTTTTTTTTTAATCATGCATAGATTTGGAGCAAAAGAAAACATATTAGATAACCAAAATTTAACACTTTTTAATATTAAAATTGAATATATTTTAAAATTTAAGGTTAATTTTTAAAAAAAAAGGGAAAAAAAAAGCATTGATTGATGGGGAATTGTTAGCTTGATTAATTATAATATTACCCCAAAAGTATGAGTTCTTTTTTGGCTGTCAAAGAAAAAAAAAGGGTTTCTTTTTTTGGACCCAGAGAAATTATTCATGAACGGGGAAATTCAATGAGTCAACTCGGTTTATCCCGAGCGAGTCGAGTCGAGTCAACTCGTCATCTGAACCAAAAACGAAACGAAATGGTAACTCAGGAAAATCACAGCAGAATCAAACCTTATTGGTTGAAAAGTTCGAGAAATTGAAAAATGGCAGTTTTGTAGAGACAATGGAAAAGAGGAAACGGTCAATTTCAATAAACAAATACCAGCTCAATCACCGCCGTCGCGATCGCCGCCACCTAAGATATGACCACCGCTCCGCCAGAACTGGCATTTGAATATCAATGGGCCAATGGCGATTCTAGTAGCTCGAAGGCGGCAACAATGGCGTTCACACACATAAAAGCTTTGAGATTCTGATAAAAATGGTCGATAGAAGAGAGCAGAATGAAGAAGAAGCTGAGAATCAGACAAAACAGAAACACAAATGATAAAATAAAGAATTGGAATCAATGGAGAAGCAGAACTAGCTGCTGCAACGTTCTCAATAGAACTTCAATAAGGAGAAAATCTTTCAAAACGGTTAAGCAAACAGTGATGAAAATTTGAAATGTACATAGAAATTCATTCAGACTTCCCTCAATTGATCGTTCATCACTACATTGATCCAGAAGGTTTCCATGGATGCCTTAATGGTACCTCAACGCTTTGTATTCTACTGAATCTTCGAGGAACTCAATTGAATGAGACAGTTGAACAAGATTACTCTCTACAGTTAGTTTCCATAATCAGCTACCTACGTTATGGAGTTCGATTCCCCTTCATAGATCGAAAATGGCGGTTACCTCTTTCTCCTGTAGCTTGGATTCTTCTTCTTCAACCTTCCTCTCACTAGCAACAGCATCTCCATTACTTTTAGCATATCCATTTTTATCCTTCTCCTGAAGAACAAGATACGCAAGCCGCTCCAATGCGAGAGTAGCTTGTTTCTTAGCAAACGCAGCGTTCTTGATCTTCATCTCCGCAATAGCCCTAGCGTCAAGAGCTGCTCTCCTCATGGATTGAGCGGACACACGAGCCGCAGCGACAATCGCTTTCGCTGATTTAGCATCAATGTTTCTCCCGGCTAGAAAGGCGACAGTGGACTCCGATTGACAAAGGCCGCCGCCGAAGTCAAAACCATCGAAGAAGACAAAACGAGGATCGGAGCAGAGAGGGCATAGGAAGGTAGAGGAAAATCGAAAGGAAACGCAAGAGAGATGAGAGATTGAAGGGCATCTGAAGCACATAACTCGGTGATGAGACGGCGGAGGAGTTGAATCGTCGTAAACATCGAAGCAAAGAGGACAAAAACGGGAGAGATTGTGCTTGAGGACGCAATTAGTGCAGAGACGACGGAAGGTGGCTTTGAGACGGACGTTATGGAGAATCCAACAGGCGGATTGAGAGATGCCGCATTCTTGGCAGTGAAGAATGGAGTTGGATTGAAGATGGTTGGAGTGTTGACAATTCATCTGAGAAACAGCAGCATTCGCCGGAACAGAAACCCTAGAATGCGGGACGGAAAGAGAGAATCCGGTACAAGGGACGGTGGGGATCTGACGCTCGAAGAAGAGAAAGAAAAACCTTGAAAGAAAGCTTAAGAAGAACAAAAATGGCGGAATGGAGATTGAAACGAAGAAGAAGAAGAAGAAGAAGAAGAATGGCGATTTGGCTCTCTTTTCTTTGAATTTTGAACTGAGCCTGTCCAGAAGAATAACGACTTCTATCAATTTGTTTTTTTAACCCTATATCTAATTTATTTATTTATTAAATTTTTTTGAATAAATAAATTTTTTTCAAAGCTGAATACTAATGATATAGGCCATGTTTGAAGGTGATTTTAAAATTTCGAGAATCAATCTTACTACTCTTAAAATCCCTTTAAAATATATATTTTAATCATTTAAAATCAATTTTGAAAGATAAAATTATATTTGAGATCGAATATTAAATTGATTTTAGGTGAAAACTTGTTTTTGTAGTCGTTTTAAGTTTTAACCATTATAAAATCACTCACAACACATATTCAACGAGATCGTGATCGTTGAAGAGATAGTCATCTGTGGAGGTTTTGACAATGTTATGGAGACTAATATTCAATATTCTTTTTGGTTGAATTTAAACATTCAAGTATTTTATTTCATCAATGAGGCTAAGTCCTAGTGGAAGACTTCATGCTTGTTTACTTCTTTCATACTTAGACTCTGCCACAATTGTTTTCTATATTTTCTAAAAAGAAAAATTGTATCTCAATCATCAAGTGGCACTGGTGATATCAAATGTGGAATATAATATTTCTATAATTTTTTTTTAAATAATAATAATAAAAATGAAATAGAGAATTTAGAATTGGAACTATTTACAAAATAACAAAAAAAACTTAAATAGATGGATAAATTTTGCTACATTTTATAAATAATTTTAATTTTTTTTTTGTTATATTTGAAAATGCCTTAAGAAAACAGATGGGAAGAAAAAAATTGTTTTAAATAGTCAATTATATTTTTTCCCTTGAGAAACACTGAAAATATTGTCACTTTTTATAAATTCTTGCTCATAAAATGTAATTATCTTAAATATGTATATGTATATTAAAAATTGCAATTAGTAAAATGTATATTAAATATGTATATGTATATTATTTACAACCATTTCAATTTCTATCTTCATTTTTGGAGAGAGATTTTTTAACACTCAAATTCATAATTGCTTTTCTGAAACAAATTCGATTCCAAAGAGAAGATTAAAAAAGAATGATATTTAGTACAGTTTAACCTGAAAATTAAAACAAACCCCAACTAAATACCTTAAAAAAGCATTATTGTATGCTTAAACGATTGAAATAGCGAAAAAAAAAAAAGAAAGAAACTATTTTCGTATATAGCAAAAAAAAAAGCTTAAATGTTGTATTGAGAATTGGATAAATTTTGCTATATTTATAAATAGTTTCAATTTTTTTAATATTTGAAAATGCCAAAAGAAAAACAAAACGAATCGATCCTTTTCTCTTTCCTGAACACATTTTGAACCATCGATTCAAGTTGACTTTTGAGTCAACATGAGTCAAACATTGTTTATAGAACGGATCACAAATCCAATTCAAAATGCAAAGGAATTGCATTACAAATAATATAAAGAAAAGAGAGGTTTGACACTTGGTTCGAATCAGTAAGAAATTGCTAACGCAATTGGCAGCCATGAACAATCTCTTCTTCTAAGTTCACATAAACATTAACTTCAACTCCCAAAAGAAGTTATAAGATCACTCAACCAAAAAATCTGAATAATCATAGCTTTTGTTTCGTTTTTCTCTTCTCTACTCTTTATTTCGAAATGGTCTTTTCCGGTACAGGTTTGAGATGGTGAGAAAATTTTCAAAAAGAAAAATATAACTGTAGAATATTACCATCCGATTAGAAGATTCGATCACCTCGTAGAGATCCTCCGACTGCAGTTCTATAATGAAATTGACTACTCATAAGGGTCGGTCAATTAGCATACCTGTAAACACCATCAATAAAAGGAAAAAGCAGAGCCAAAGTGCACTACTTGCGCTGAAGGCCAACTCCTAATCAATCTCCAATCATATATGGATCTACTTCTCCAAGATCAGCAACAAGAGGTTCCAACTTCTCTGTGTCCTCACCATCAGTTGCAAAGTACGTAGGAAATGGAAGGATTGCCGACTTATTGAGTTTCTTGTACACGGCGTCTTTTATAAATACAAAGTTTCCTTGGGCGCCGGGGACCTAAAAAGAGGTGGAGTTGTGCACAGCAAAAACCTCAGACCATGATGTCCCAAGAGTGAGATATTTATGTACATAACAAGGACTCTATACAGGGAATCACATCAAGAGTTTGAAATTCGGTTTTAGAAGAAACTTACTGGTCCTTTCACCCATATCAAGTTCCTTGCAGGGTCAATTTTGTATATCCACACATTTTTCACAGTTCTCTGCTTCGCACCCATACGCCCAGGCATCTTTCTGCCTTTGAAAACCTGCAAAATAAGCAGGTGTTTCTCACCATCATAAATTACATGGAATACAGCAAACACGGACTAGAACTTGCTATAGACAGATCATAAAAAGTTATTCCACACTTTTGGATTTTCTTTTCTCTGTATTTCACAGGAACAAGCTTCTAAAATTCTACACAGGTTTCCATGGTTCTATATGCAAAGCAAATCAAACAAGACTCAAAGTATGTTCTATTAAATCACGGAACTGAAGAATATAAGGTAGGTATGTGAAAGAGGATTCAAGAGTGTAAGTCTTTTCAAACTTCATAAGCCTTAATGCTTCACCAGAAATAAGGCAACAACAAAAAGAGTATTATTTTCAAGATTGTAATCCGTGAAAAGTTCCACATGTTGCTAGAAATTAATTCATTCCACAAGCAGAGCTAAATCCGTAAACCATCCAAGGTAGAATTATGCGACCATGCAAGTTAGTCGTGTTTGTTTTGTAACTATAAGCTCCCAGCCAATTCTTATTTCTCCTCTATGAAATTCCATTCATTTGGGACCCTTGCAAATTGACAGAAATCAAGAACATAGCATGGATGTTAAAGAAGCAGCAAAACTCCAAGAATCAGAGGCGACCTAGAAGGCTACCAGTATGTACGACTACAACCACTCTACTAACATGGAGTTTCAGGTAGCTATTAAGAACCAAAACACCACTCGATCTTAAAAATGAATACCACCATCGAAACATAAACTCACCTTTCCAGGAGCATCCCTCTGACCCGTAGAACCACCGCTTCTATGAGATTTTGATGCTCCGTGGGATGCCGGCAATCCTTTGAAACCATGCCTTTTCATCACTCCCTGAGCACAATTAGAGAAGCAATCAGAGACGTCACTTTCATGGAAAATATTTTATACCATTTACAAAAGGTAAGAAAGAAAACAATTTTGTTATGATAATTCTGGATCTCGTGAAAAATCTTCAGGACACAAATATACAGCTTGATACTGCCCAAACAAGCACAAACAAGAAAAAAGACAGCAAAGATCACAGCTCCACATAAATGATCGGCAAAATACTTATCGACGGGGTTAGGTCCTTAATAGACATACATTTTTTGTTTACTTTTATATCAATGAATTATGATCTTTTATTATTTTTGTCTCCAGGATGTACATGACCTCATTGAGTAATTGTTCATGTTATCTTATGATAACACACACATATATCTCACTGTAACTTTGATGGTTAATTTGTATCTTGCAGACCATGCAGCAAGTCAGGTAATTAAGGATGCAAGCCAATAAGCAAGTCCAAGCATGACTAAACTAAGTTCAATCATGATAAAATATCAAAATATTTTGGTCATTGTGTCTCACCCTCGTGTAAATATTTGCTTACTGCTTACTCAATCTATTATAATGCCCACAACGCAAAGTACGGATTGCACTGATACAATTTGGAAGCTGACAATGACAAAAGCATGCTAACTTGTCCAAGAGTTGTTTCTGCTAAAACTCTCATTTTAACTCTTCAGTGGACATTTTAGATTTTAGAGTTTAGTTATTAGTGGAGTGGTACACCATGAGGTTGTTCACTTGTGTTTTGAGCTAAAGATATTTACTCATGTGGTTTTAGCATTCTTTGTCACTTGATAGTTTTTGTTTTGCTCGATAAGATCTCTTACATCTATATGTTCATTTGGTGTAACTTGATACTTTAATTGGATTTGACTTGCTCTATAAGTTAAAGTTTGAGTTGTAACTTGAACATCAAAGAAAGTTTTGGGTAGTTAAACATAACAAGTCTTGCATCATCAGTAATGCTTGATGTAAGGCCAATAGTTCATGTTCTTGATATCACATTATGCAGTGCTATCATGATTAAAATAGCATATTTGACAGTACATACAGACTCATGTTGATGAACATAATTGACTAGAAACGTCAATGCCAAGGAAGATTGAGAAAAGGAACCAACAAAGTTTTTTAAACTCGCTGCTAGTTTACAGTTATCACTTGTTGCAGTTCAAATTCATAGTTCTGCTCTTTCAATTGTCATTGATGATTAAACAGCTTTTAATTGGTACTTTGACCTAAAGTCAGAGATAGACCTGCATTTATATGAATCAGTGTTCCCACAATAACATTTAACTGTTTAAGTAATTTTGATATGTACTGACTTAACCATAATAGCAAATATAAGGAATTGAATGAAAAGAAAAAGGAACAAAGATTGTGAGTACAAAAAGGAATGGAGTACTGGTGCAATGGATTCACCTGAAAACCTTTCCCTCTACTTATTCCTGTCACATCGACATACTGTCCAGGAACAAAATGGCGAACGCCAATTTCTGTACCAACTGGAAGAAGTGCATCTTGTGACACTGGGAACTCCTTCAGTTTCCTCTTCAATGGAACACCTTGAGCCCTAAAATGGCCTAATTCAGGTTTAGTCAAATGCTTTGCCTTCTTCTGTCCACAGCCAATCTAACTAGCACCATACCATAGAACCTTTGGTCAATAAATTCAAGTCGTAGGCGATAAAATGTGTACAAACTGAAAAAAAAAAAACCTCAAACATATGGTCAAATGGTGGAGACAACTTTTCTTTTTTATAGAAAGAGTGAAATCAACACTGAAGATTAGTGGGATTGGCCATGAGCATGATGCAAGGAGTACAACCTTCAACAACGATACCGTGGTTATTAAAATTAAAAAAGTTACTGAATGTTTATGTCTAGCTAAGTGTATGGATGGAAGTGGTGACATGATATGAGATGGTGAAATTCTGGTCCAAAACAACAATGTGCAGTTCAGTTCATTGTAATAATAAAATCCATGGAATTGCCAGAACAACAGCTTCGGATCCCTTTTACACTTTCATTGAGAGAAATGAAAGAATATACAAAAGCAAAAAAAAAAAAAAAAAAGGCTCAACAAGAAAAGAGAACTCGACCCTAACTAAAGACAAGGACTCAAATCCATTAGGCCGAAGTAGCGTCCTTAACATCATGAAGCCAAAGTCCCATTTCATTTCTGCTTTCTTTGGTTCTTGTGATAGAAACTAACAATGCCAACGCCAACAAAGTCTGTTTTCTAGGTTTCAGTCATGCTCTTAAATTCAGCTAAGTATCAACAGCAACTAATAATAACAATAAATACAACACAGAAGGAATGAGAATGAGAAGAAGAGATTTGAACAGTACCTGTAGGGCTGTGATACCTTCTTTCTCAATGGTCTTGACCTGAGACACAATATTATCATCAACCCAGAGCACAGTGATGGGTATCCTAGCTCCCCATTTATCCCACAACGCCGACATTCCACACTTGACGGCAATAACACCCGTCCGCGTAGAGTTACTGGCCATAGTACCAGGTTTAGCTTCAATAATCGAAGAAGCTGGCAAAGACCCATCGCTAGCCTGAGTCAAATCCTGGGTACTGAAAGCACGGAAGAAGTAGTAACAGGACGCATTTGTCCTTGAAGAAGAAGAAGAAGAAGAAGTAATTGTATGAGAAGCGCCGGAATTGATCGAGAGAAGACGAAAACGAGAAATGAGACCTCTGGATAAAGCTGACATGGTGAGAACAATGACAGAGACTATGATGCGAAATTCGGAAAATCAGAGAGGAAGAAGAAGGGTTTGGTTGAAATTTTAGGGTTGATTTCGATCTCGGAGACTGTGGAATTTCATTATCTTCCTCTCTCGTGTTATGCAACTGATGCAGTGTGTAATGGAGCGGCAGCAGGTTGCGACTCGGGGTTTAGGGTTCTAAGAAAGCAAAATCGATGATATTCAAAATCAATAAAGAAATAAAACCATAAATTGCATAAACCAGCCCTAGAATACAATGATAGTTGTAATTTTGCCTTTAAATTTTAAATTTTAAAATTTTAGCCCACAAATTGTATCAGCGGAAAAATTGGGTTAAATTAAACCTTTAGATTTGCATTAAATGTATAAATGTTGAGATTTGTATAAATTTAAAGATTCGTTTTTATCACATATGAGGTAGTTTCATTTTAACATTTATAAAAGTTGAGAGTATGATTGCAATTATTACTAATACTTTCTAACTAATTTTTGCAATTTGCCCTAAATAAAATAAAATGTCATTTTCAAATACAGTAAAATATCACAATTTATTTGTGATATGTCGACGACTATATATATCTATCCTAATATATATACTAGTCCAACGCATGTAGATGGTGATTTTTTGTTTTATTTATAAATGTTTTCAATAATTTTGTCATTTAAAACAATTTCTCAAAAACATAATAATCATAACTAAAATAAAAAAGGAAAACTTGGACTTTAACCTAACTTGCAATTTTATTGATTAAAACTTAGATCATAGTTGTTTGGTTTTAAGGTTTAATTGATGTATGAAAATGGAAGTCATTGAATAATATGCTTGAGAACAAAGTGCTTGTGAATGAAACACGATTGTGTATGATTGTGCATACAAAATATTATCACAATTGTAATGTTAATAGTCTGATTGATTCAATATGCTCGTAGACATGAATGTTAAGGTCACGTTTGTCCCACTGAAAACGTAATAAATCAGCGATAATGTGAAGAGTGGTGTCATTTGATTACATTTGGTGTGTTTTTACTTGGGTGTCTGCATTCGTATTGACACGTATGGCTCACTTTCAAATATGTAAAAGAAAGCACAAAACGATTAATGAGGGGTGCATGCTCAATCCAACTCGAGTTTGAAAATTGTATCGTATCATTACAATTACTGCTACGATTACAGTTGTTGTTACTGTTTCAAAATAAACAAACGAATCTTAACATCTTTTTTGTTATTGTTACTATTACCATTAAGACCATTATAGGTAAAGGTAAATGTAACAGTAACGTTTATAGTAAATGTGACATAATTTATACATTTAGCTAAGTATGATTAAAAGCGATTCAATTACATTTGTGATTGTGAGCTATTACTATTGATTTGTCAGTGAAATTTTATTACGACTACAACAAAATTCATTATGGATCAATAAACGAGGCTTAAAAGTTGAATAATAATTTTACCAGCGGTTTTTTTAAAGAATGTTTTATAATTAAAATTGATCAAATGTTAAATTTAAATAACGTCATAAGGAAACAGATGCAGGAGAATGCAATATTATAACCCAAAAACCTTATTTCAATTTTCAAGCAAGGGTGTCGTAAACCTTGATCAAATGGTTTTTAAGTGCATGGAACGTGTAATGACCTAGTATTTTTTTTAAATTAATATTTTTAAAAATACCTATAATGTTGTTATTTTTTCTAAAAGGTGAGTGTCAACAACGATCTTCATTGGAGTTGGCCATCAAAGTGATTGACAAAGTTGGTTACCAGAGGTAGTCATCGTAATTGGTCGTGTGGTGACAATCGTCGTTGAAATTGGACAATGAAAGTGGTTTTCATTAGAGTTGGTCACAAGATGTGAAATAGGTCCATATTAGAAACATTGAAAAGAAGAAGAAACCTCGATATTAGGAAAGTTAAAAATAACTGGACGGCAACAAAACAAAATTAAAACAACTTGACTACCCATTATTTTAACACATATACACACCTCAATGGTGAAGTCCCAAACAACTTCTAATATATCTGTTGTCAATTGAGACCAATTTCAATGAAAATTTCGAAAAACTATATGAAAATCGATGGAAATTATTATAATTAGTCAATAAACTTTGGTTATGAATTAATCAGACTACAGTTAACCATCGCTACACCATTTTTAATCTTTGATTTTTTTTTGTTTACATAAAACACTGAACAAAATATTTTAATGTCAACAAAAATTCTGTTTAATTGATATCCGAGTGTATTAGGTAGTAACGTGGTTCAATTCCTTGTTTTCCATCGCGGTACTAAAAAAAACAATCATCCGATTTGAAATACAAACCCGAATTGAGAAGTTGAATCCGACACCGTCCCGCCCCGAAGTTCACTTAACTTCGAAATTCGTTTCGTTTCATCAAACATTCGATCATAGCGGATATTGGAGAAAGGGGTTGGTTCGCGCCTTTCTCCAAGATAAATGGAATTTGGAGACGAAGATGATGACTGGAACTTGACCCCCGAAGAACTCGATTCCCTCGAGAGAGACGCTGTTCAGAAGATTGCTCAACTTCAAAGTTCAGCTGCTGCTTCTTCTTCTTCTTCTTCTTCGTTCAATGCCTTTGTTCCTTGCTCTGCTTCTAATCAACACCCCCATCAATCTTTTCAATCCAACACCCACCTTAATTCGAGTGTTAACAAGGCCAAAATCAGCAACCCAAATGCCCATGACTCTGCATTTCAACCTCCCCAACTCAATCCCGTACTGGGTTCTCGTTCTCGCGCGGTTTGTGCTTAATCCATGCTTTGATTGTGGTTTGTAGTGTGTTTTTTTTTTTTTTGATTTTTAGGGGTTCCATTTATGTCATTGTAGCTTCCTAATCTTATATCATTCGTTACTATACAGGTGGAAAACGCCTCTCCCTTGGCCGGAGTATTACCTCCATCAGCCGCGGCAAAAGAACATGTTGGTAAGTTTCGTAGTTTCACTCTCTCTTTCCACTTTGATGTATAATCGTATCTTTTACTATAGTTATTTTTTTCAGAAGGCTTAGGAAATGATTACTTCCCTGCATGTATTTGAACCGTTTGTTCTTTAGCCTATCGATTCACACTCACTTTGATACCTTTGTATGGTCTTCAAATGCAATTGGGTTATCTCGGTTTTTGTTTGGCTCCATCAAATCCACATGGGCTCTTTTTGATGGCCTGGTTTTTACTTTCATGAAATGAAAGCTGAGTTCTTATAAAGAAAAGACAATTTCATGTCTCATCTACCAAAGTTTCCCTGATATTGCTCCAACGAAATAATGAGCGGCTATGAATTATTCATATCTGAATATCTTTTGGCTGTCTGTGTCAGGAGACGAAGGTGGAAAGGAACGACCTAAGCTTTCTGTCAAATTTTTTCTTCACAGCAGCGGAAACATTGCTGCAAAATTTTCATACGATCAGGTGCATTTTCTAGCTGCCTGCTGCGGTTTTTGTTTTTAGCCACTGCTGATTGAATATGCCCTTACTTGTATATTATCACGTGTATTTACCAGGGACTGATAGATGCTTTTCGAAAGATCCCTAAAGCCACTTGGAATGGAAAAGAAAGGTTTCCTCTGCTTCCTACTCTCTCTCTCTCTCTCGTGATGGTTGTAGTTGTTTGTTACCGTTTGTATCTCTTGAACTTTTGAACCTGCAGATTATGGATGTTTCCAATATCTAGTATGTCAGTGGCAGAAAGCGTCCTACGTGATGTAGTTGGTTTTAAAGTTGAGGTGGTAACTTGCGCCTCATTACAATTTTCTGCAATCAATTGATACAAAATAAGATTTATTACTTATGAGAACACTCGGATGTGACATAATCTATATATTCTAGTGATGTAGCTTAGGTTTTTCACAGGTAGAGAACTTAGATAACCTGGTGCATCGTGCTATCGTAGCAGCTTCTCTACTTCCTGATCTACGAGGTAGACCTTGAATATTGTTAGAAACTCAGTTTTGGTAACAACTACGTTACAGTTTTCTTATTAGTGAACTATTTAGCATTTTTGGCATCTTTTGCTCCTTCAGTATTAATTACTTTGGATATTTTGTAGTTTAAGTTTTAGTGTGGTGAAGGGTTATTGGCATTGTATCTTTGGACCATGAACACGTGGTAATAAATTATGATGTGTTGATCAAGCGTCTGCTTTAAATTCATATATATTGAATGTAAATGCTGATAAAAGAGTTGGATGATATTAACCTTTTCTTTCGATTCCTGCTGGAGCTAGTGCAACAAATTCATAGGTCTTATTTTTGGGCTTATAACGCTGAAGTATTTGCTCAGTATTCTCTCCCTCTTCTTTTTTTTTATTTATTTATTTTCCATATTGGTTAAATTGAGATCTCCCCAACGAAAACTCAGATCTTGGGTTCAGTCCTCGTTATCCCTTATTGTTAATTATTTTCTTATTTGGGGGTTGTGTGTGTATACTGTATCAATGTATATACACACTAAATGTTTTGATGTTTTCTATAATTTTGCATAGACAAATATGACAAGTTACCTGCCGACATTGAATCAATGCTTTTGCCATTTCAGCGGGAAGGTGTTAGGTATGACGTAGTGGAGAGTTCTGTTAGTCGTCATCATGTTATGTCAAGTTCAAGTTTTAAATTTGTTATGTTGTGGTTTTCTTATCCATCTCTACCAATCGTTCCTTTCAGGTTTATTTTACAACATGGAGGTCGTGCTCTTCTAGCAGATGAAATGGGGTTAGGGAAAACTTTGCAGGCAAATGATTCTTTAACTAAACATTTTAAATTGTGTTATGTTATATTTGAACCTTTTTTTTTTTTTTGGTTTCTTGTTTAGCTTTACTAATAATAGATTCAAGTGGATGATTTAACTATTCTATAAAAAAAAAGTGCTGCTATTTCTTTGATGTAATTGTTGGGTTTTGTCTTGGACTGTGAACCTTTATTGATCCCATAGGACAATGGGATATCTAAGTCAAAGCTAGACAATCAATATAGTTTTAACTCGTGAATTCAAATACAACTAGGCTACAATTGGTTTTTTGACAATTGTGCCAATCCGTACTTCTTAAAAGATGCTACTAGGACAGTTTTTATCTAGAATTTGGTAGGGGTGACAATCGAAGACCGAAAAACTGAGCTGACTGACTGAAACGAACCAAAGTAACTTTGGTCAGTGGACTAAGAGTATAATTAGTATTTAGTCGAGGTTGGTTTGCTCACGGCAAAACGGACCGACAAACCCAATAGGGGCTCAAACCGACCAAACCAACCAACCATTAAAAAGACCATTTGCTAATGGTCTTCCTAAGGTATCTTGATTTATTATATTTTTATAAGAAAATAATTTTATTGATATATGAAATTACAAAAACAGGGCTTGTGCTTGGAACCAAGGGAGTTCCAAGATGTTTCTCCATTTGGTCGAAAGAGATGAAGGATTATAAGAGCGGTAGAAAGTTGAGTCATAGCAAGAAAGATAATACGTTCAAAGTAGCCATCAAAAGTGTTTCCCTTATCATTGAATAATTGATTGTTTTGCTCCTTCCTAGTGATCTATAGGAAAGCACGAATCAAATTCATCCATATGGCGTTTCCCATCCAAGAAGAGACGACCATTTAGAGTGTAAAATAAGAAAGCTGCTTATCTCATTGGGAAAAGTTGTGAACCATCTAAGGCTAGACTGATTTCCTTCCAAAATCTATCGGTGTATCGACAAGTAATGAACAAGTGACTCCGAGTCTCATGGTCAATTGTAAAAAGTACTAAACAATGTGGGGAGAGAACCATGTCAGGACAACGTTGTTGTAATTTGCCAAAAGTATTGATGGCATTGTGCAAAAAAAAATTAATTTTCTTGGGTTAAAAAATCCACTCGAACAAGGGAAAGGATGGAGCAGTAGTATCCAAACCCAAGTTGGGAGAAAGAGATTTTGTTAAAAAAACAGCATATGTCCAAGCGTCCACAGCATACTATCTTTGATGGGAAACTCACATAGATTCAAAGAAAAGTAACGAGATTTGTTGGCTGAATTTGTATGGGATTTTTTGTGATCTATATAGCTAGAGTGCAACTCTCGTATATTCAAAGAGTAGTAATGTGACCCTCAATCAATCAATCTTTACTCACATCCATCATATACTTGTCTCTTAATTAGTGTAAATTGGGACCGTCCTTTTGTAATTATAGCTTAACAAATTTCATGACAATTGGAAACCTTTTTGTAGTTAGTTGGATAGACTTCCTTTTTTGAACTTCCACCATATTAGTGAAATGTCTAAGTTTGCTATAAAAGAAACGTCAGTTGTATGAACTAAGAATGAGTTAGGCCTTTAAAGATTTGAAAACTTTGTGTGTGTGAATAATCCTAGTGTGGGCATGTGGTGGGATAATGTTCAAGTTTGGAGGTGGGCTTATGGTTGCCTTTGCCAATAAGGTGGAATCAAGAGTCTCTGGGAACATCACTAAGAGAAAAACAAACTAGTTGATGATTTTGCTCTTCGAATAGCAACTAACTAGCAAGGCATGAACGGACAAATGGTCCATGGGTCCATGTGGATTCTGCTTCCCTAAAGGCTCACCTTTTCAACTTTGACTTCCATCTCTTATACATTGTTTTTTCTTGATATTTCATACATTGTTGAAATTGTTTCTTATCCAAAATAAATAAATAAATAAATAAATAAATACACTGCTTTATCTCAAAACCATTAGTTTGCTCATACGTCTGCAGGCTATTGCTGTGGCTGCATGTGTCCGTGAAGCATGGCCTGTTCTCATACTCACACCATCTTCCTTACGATTGCACTGGGCTGCAGTAAACATTTTGTCAACTTCACATCTTTTTTAAAAAGATACTTTTTTTTTCTTTATTCTAAAAAAATTTAAAAGATAATTTTTACACCGTCTTACATTCTCTTCTGGTTTCTTCAGATGATTCAACAATGGCTCAAAATTCCTTCATCAGATATACATGTATTCTTCGCATCCATGTTTCTGTAATTGCTTGCCCTCTTGTGTGTGTATGTGCATATGTATGTATATATATATGTGTATATATATATATATATATATATATGCATGTATGTGTCAAGGAAATTATGAAGTGAATGTGGGGTTTTAAAAAGGACGCTGAGTTGCAGCTGTGGATGTTTATTTTTATTAATTTTCCAATTAGGTTGTTTTATCCCAATATTGCGGGTCAAATAAGGGTGGATTTACAATACTCTCCTCAAGCAGCAAGAGCAGCCTTCATCTTGACGGCCTTTTCAACATCATCTCCTATGACATGGTTCAGAAGTTACAGAATATTCTAATGGCATCGGAGTTTAAGGTACCTGTGCATGTCCTTATGTAACTTCTTGATTCTGTTTTGTTATATCATTCCATGCATCATGGATACCATTTCCTATCTTAAAAAGAAAGTACTTGTAGACTTTTTCTGTTCTCTCTTGCTTTTGTCCTTTCATTTTCCTTGTTGATCGCCGTTATAAGGTTTTCATGAGTTATAGGCAAGATCCTTGGATATTACAAACTCTGTTTTATTTGCAGTAGCGTGGTTGCAGAAATTATTTATTGATATTTGTGTCTCAGGACTACAAAGAATGTACTTCATACAATTGTGCACAGTTCCTTTACATTTTGACTATGCTTCGAAAGAATGAGTTATTGTAGCTATTAAATGTCAATGTAACTGAGATATCAACCTAGTCCTTAACTGTGTCGGCAATATTTCAACGGGTTTGCATATTATCTACCCTCAATGTTTATACTCTTAACACTGATCTAGGTACTTATCAGGTTGTAATTGCAGACGAGTCACACTTCATGAAAAATGCTCAAGCGAAGAGGACAGTTGCTTGTGTGCCCGTTATACAGGTTATCTTGTCTTCTTAATGCAGTCTACCACGTCCAGGGAATTCTTATGGCAAGTTTATTTATAGGGTTTAGCAAGAGTAAGGCACCACTTTCAACTTATGTGTTAGAACAAATGTGTCTATCATGCTAGTGCATTTGATTTGACTGAGTTGACCGAGCACTTGTTCTAATAAGTCACATTCTATCAGTTTGAATGGATGTCTTTTTGGCAACGAATGCATTTTGGAAATTGAATGTATCTCCTCTGCAGAATGTGTGAACTTGGCACATGGGTTTTATGCTTAGGCCTTCATTTTCCTCTAAACCCTTACACATTTAGAAATCTTATTTTCAGAAAGCTCAGTATGCCATTTTGCTCAGTGGAACTCCAGCATTGTCTCGACCAATTGAACTCCTCAAGCAGGTAGAGCTTACGTGTATTTCTGTCTTAATGCTATGACTTTATACCCTCGTGACATTTAATACCATGTCTAATGTCAGTATTTTATTTACGTCGGTTGAATTTGCTTTGAACTTTGCAGCTGGAAGCCTTATATCCAAATGTATATAAAAATGTTCACGAGTATGGCAACAGATACTGCAAGGGTGTAAGGAACAATAGCTTCAATCTTCAAAAGCTGTTACATATAGTCGTAGTGCTGTTTGAATCACTTAGAAACATCTTTACTTTTAGGGAACTTTTGGATTATATCAAGGTGCAAGCAATCATGACGAATTACACAATCTGATGAAAGCAACGTTGATGATCCGCAGGCTTAAAAAGGATGTTCTTTCCGAGCTCCCTCTGAAGCGCAGGCAACAGGTATGTGGTGTATGTGTGTGTGTGTTGTGTGTTGTGTGGGGGGGTCGCCCTTGAAGAAGGTCCCGTGACACTTCCTTTTGTTTTCTCAGGTGTTCCTAGATTTGGCTGAGAAGGACATAAGGCAAATTAGGGTTTTATTTTGTGAGGTAACATAAAATTTCCATCGACTTTTGTAGTCTTTCTTGAAGTAGCTTTTTTAAGAATTTTCAGAACATTTAGATTCCTTCGGCTTTCTGTAGCAACCCTTCTGTCTTACAGGAAACTTAATAACTTGTTCTGCTTAATGCTACATAATAATAATAATATGAAAATAGGAAAAAAAAAAAAACTACAATGACATAAGAAGATAAAAACATCCTCTGGTTGCAAGCCAACTGTAGAAGGTAGCCTATAGTGAATACAAGGGTATAGGTGCCACTCTTTAGAATCTTTTAAAACTAATTTTTGTTTTGTAATATAGAATACTTATTTTGGAACTTTCCTGAGTTGGTTTAGTAGTCAGCAAGGGTCGATGTAAATAATAAAGAGCTTAGGCAATGGCTTCAACTCTCAAGCAATCGTGGTCAGCTATATCGAATTTAATGTCCTATGAGTTTCTTAGTCAACTAAATGTAGTAAGACAATCTGTGAAATCAGTCGAGGTGTATGCTAACGAGGTCCCAGTCACGGATATGAAAAAAAGAGATAGCTAACCTATTTGGATGATTGTTTCGGGTTGACTTTTTGAAAAATAACCTGTAACTTGAAGACATCATCGAACATAATGACAAACAGGAAAAATGACACGGATATCAAAGTAGGAATAAATGCATAATAATCAGCCAATTTATTATTATTTTTTTTTTATAAAAACAACCAAACGGAAACTATAAAGAAACTACTCTGAACTAACATCTTAGTATTTTGCGTTCTTACACTAACTACACAATAACTATTCAAACTTAATCAAAACCTTCAATCTTGTATTAATTAATTAACTGTAAAAAAACTACTCTGAATAATTGTGTGCGGGGGGAGGGGGTAAATTCAATGTTGTTATACTAATGTTGCATGTTTACAGTTAGAGGTTGTTAAAGGAAAAATCAAAGCCTGCAGGTCAGAGGAAGAGGTAGAATCGCTGAAGTTTCAACAAAAGAATCTTATTAACAAGGTAACTAATTATTTTATCGCATGTTAAGTGTTAACATGATAACTATAATTCCTGAGTTCGATTTTTAGAAGTAACCAATAAGTTCGGCATGGAGGTTTGTAGAGATAATTTGATATTCTTTATTGAATAACTTTGAAAGTTTTCCCCTTGCTTAAAGTCTCCAACTTTGTAATGGAACCAGATATACACTGATTCTGCTGAAGCCAAAATTCCAGCAGTTCTTAATTATCTAGAGACTGTGATTGAGGTATCCTTTTCTTTCTTATTGTATGATATAGCTTCTTCTTAGCTCTCTTTCACCCAATGTGTGTACACTCTGTACTGAACCAGCATGCAGTTATGTGAATGACTTAAGCTTTACACCTAGGGAAATTGTAGAATTGTCCAAAGCCTTTTTTTTATTTTTTATTTTTAAAGATGGTCTCTTAGAGGAAGTTGTAGCCTTAACCATCAATCAAATGGTCAGGTCGCCATATCCCTGGATTACTTTACAACTAATTAAACTAGTTTCTTCCAGCCCATGGATTTGTCAAATCTACTGATGGCTCTTGTTTTTTTTTTTTTGCCTTGTCATTTTTCTTTTTATCAGTCTCTAAATCTTGGACTTCAGTGTGCATGCCATTCCTAAATGTTTCATTGATGATAGAACTCGTAACAAAATAATTCCCACAGGCAGGTTGCAAGTTTCTGGTTTTTGCTCATCATCAGCCCATGATTGATGCTATACACCAGTTTTTTCAAGTGAGGGACTGTATATCTCCTTCAGTTTATGAATCAAGTTTGAGGTTGCTTGAGATCTTATATAAACTCCTAATTTCCAGAAAAAGAAAGTGACTTGCATTCGAATCGATGGCGGTACTCCTCCAGCAATGCGACAAGCTCTGGTTTCAGACTTTCAGCAGAAAGATTCTATCATGGCAGCAGTGGTACCTTTTTCATTTTTCCAAAACATTCAACAGTTTCTAAATATTAGTTTTAAGTGGAAATTTAAATGGTGACTCATGACTAAAATCTTTGCAGTTATCTATTAAAGCTGGAGGCGTTGGGCTAACGTTAACCGCTGCGAGCACGGTTATTTTCACCGAGCTTTCTTGGACTCCAGGTGATCTGATTCAAGCTGAAGATCGGGCTCATAGAATTGGACAGGTAGGCACATGCAACATGTTCTATAAGTTTCAAGTCCTATAATATTAATCCTCATTGGGTGATTACTGGTTTCTGATTCGACATAATTGCATTGTTGTTGTAGGTGTCTTCTGTTAACATACATTATCTACTAGCGAATGACACAGTCGATGATATCATATGGTAAGTTTCTTTGAGCATTGGCTAAATGATATCTGAGGGCAAAGTAATCCATTTATTTTCTTTTTACAGGGATGTTGTACAGAGCAAATTAGAGAATTTAGGACAGGTAACATGGTTCTCAATCCTTAATTTTTTACAAATAAAATTTTGAAGGTTTAAATTATTTTTTGGTTCATGACCTTCGCATTCATGGCTAGTCTCTAAACTGTTAAAGTTTCTAGTCCTTCACTTTGGCAAAAAGGTTAAGCTAAAAGACTTCCAATAAATTCTGAGACTAGCCCTCAATTCTTTTTTTTCTTCTTCCTTTAAAAGAAACTGATGGTCTCTATAAGCATTCCCTTATTAAATTTTTTAATACATGCACAATTATCTTTTCTTAAATGAAAATTATAGTTTTTTTTTAAAGGAAACAACTTTTTATTGAAAAAAATTCAAGGAGACCAATGCTAAAAAAAGTACATTAACCTTCAAGAGATGAGAGAAACTGAAAAAAGCCAAAATTAGACCATACTACTGAGATACAATGAAAGAGAAGATATGTAAGTTATTATTATTTAACCAATTATAACTTTGAAGGTTATATTTTAAGATTTATTGGAAGCACATAGACTAAATCGAAGATTTATTGAAAGGTGTACTAAATTTGAGCAATTGAAAATGCATAGACGAAAATGGATTGAAACAAAAAATATAGGGATCAAAGTTTGCAGAACTAGAATATGATATTTGAAAGTTCAGAAATAAAGATGAAATCGATCATCGTGAACATTTCAAGATCGAAATAAGATCTAAACTTTGTTGTAATTCCTGATTTTGTAGTTCATATTCATAATTAGTGTTTGAACCTTGTGAAATTTAGATGCTGGATGGGGAAGAGAACACATTGGAAGTAGCAGTGAAGCAACAGCCAATTACAAATAGCAGTCCAAATTCAAAGCAAAAGACTTTAGATTCTTTTATTAAACGTTGCAACAATGCAAGTGCGGATACCCAATCCAAGTTGAAACTTCCCAAGCACTAAAACCATTCAACTGTTTTGATGGAGGTAAAAAAGGAAGATCTTTAGATAGGTTGTTTGCTGAGATGAGTTTAGTTAGATTTTGTATAAAAGCGTAAAGCGACCTTAATTATGTATAGTTAGAATTTTGATGTCAATATTTCCATTTTGTTATGGGAAATTTGGAGAAGGGTTGAAAACCGATCAACCTTATCTCCAATTATATTGAAGTTTGGGCAAATATATACTCTGGTTTCAAAATGGACATTTTTTATTTATGAGGTTTGAAAAATGTTTTAAACGGTCCCTTAACTTATTTGATCGTTAGTTGACTAACATATAGATGATGTGGCATGGATGAAGTGGTACTCAAAGTCCAATGCAAGTGACATCCTTGACACGATTCACTCTTATCTATTTTTTTCTTATTGAGATATGATTTTTTTGATAAGGTCTCATGGATTACGCTATCAAAATTGTACTTTTACATTTCAATCAAAGGCTTTATTTAAGTTGAATAGAAATTCCAAACAACTGTTATATGATTTCTTTCTTGAACTTAAGATCAAACTTAAAGCAAGATTCAAACTAATAACTCAAAATCTAATACCACAGTCAAAGCTAAAGGGCTACGTTTACATTTCAAAATTGTATGTTATCAAAACTGTAATTTTACATTGCAATCAAATGCTCTATCAAACTTAAAGTGAGACTCAAATTAATGATGTAACTCAAAGCTAATTCAACTGTCCAACCTAAAAGACTACATATTTCAAAACTGTAATTTTACATTTAAATCAAATGCGCTATTTAAGTTAAACATAAATATAAAAAAGGTTTACACGAAGTGAAACCTCAATCTAAAACAAAAACACTCTACACATGAATAATGCAACCCACTCTGCAAGATATACACACAAATTACTTAGAATGCTTTGCAAGGAAACCCAATGCACAAATTACGAATCATGCCATGCAAGACATGAGTTCACTACAATCCATGAATCATAATTATTCTTTATAGACTATGCTTTATGCCAAAAAACTCATAATAGGCTCACAACATAAATGTTATGTCAAAAAATCATGAACACAGCAGGCTAATCACACATGACAAACCACAACTCCTCAACATGCTATACGTTATACAATTATCACAACAAGCATCTAGGCATGCTCATCCATATCAAAACATTAACGCTGAATCACAATGAGCATTCACATATACGCTCAACCATATTGGAGTAGCTACGATTTCATAATTTCATATAAGTTATACATATGCACAACATATATGAAGCACATGTCATGGCAGCACGCAAGTAATTAAGCTCTATTCAAAAGACTTGAAACAATAGAAACAAGGTTTCATTAAAAATTAAGCGCAAAACCTTATTTAGAGTCTCAAGAGTGTTTATTATGAATATTTTTACCCAAAACAACCTTCTACGCCCACAAGAAAGTTTCCAAGAGTCGCAACATTTACAACAAGTCTGAAAAGGCTACCTAAAACTCACCAAAACAAACCTGGAACCTTGGTGAAAAGTGCTCTAACGAATCTGATAACAACCCAAAGCTACAAACAAAATAGTTCTAAAAGTTAAAAACCATGCACTTAAAACGAGCTTGAAAAGGTTCTAATAGTGTTTATACTGAACTTCATTATACGAGCTCATACGTTTGTTGGATGGTGTTCAAACATGGCTTAAACCTGTAGATTTGAAGCTTTTAAGGAGTGGTGGTGCTACCTAAATGTATACAAGTCTAATCCATCCTAATATGAATATTATGCCACTCAACTCTAATATCTCCCTAAACAAAGAGAAAGATACAAGTTAACAAATGTCATAAATAACATCCCAAGAAATTTAAACTTAAAAACTTGAAGAAGGAAACATATAAGCCATTTATGAATGGCGGTCTGCTAGAATATATCATAAAGAAACCCAAAAAGCTATCTTTGTTTTCAAGTTTTGAACTTCTTTGGTGATGGAAGTAATAGATTGAGACAACTTTAACCTTAAAATTTTATATTCATTTCCTATTTTTTTTTTTAAATTAATAATTTTAAATAATTTCTCTATTTTTGAAATTTGTACTTGCTTTATCTTCAATTCACTACTACATTCTTAGTGAAACACATGAATCGAAATTCTAAAAATAAAAA
The DNA here is from genome assembly GCA_037974625.1 of Cucumis cinereus. NCBI lineage: Eukaryota > Viridiplantae > Streptophyta > Magnoliopsida > Cucurbitales > Cucurbitaceae > Cucumis > Cucumis cinereus. The sequence goes on from JBBPDJ010000020.1 coordinate 6,225,719, forward strand.
AAAGTTTTTGAAAACTATTTTTTCTCGAAAAATGGATAACAAAACAAGGAAACTTATAGATGAAAGTAATGTTTATAAGTTTAATTTTCAAAAACCGAAAATAAAAAACCAAATGGTTATCGAACGAGACCTTAATTAGACTTTTACTAGCTTTGTCCACTTTGAGGGGTTTTTGATATCATCACTTAATTAAACCTTAATTAATTATTTGAATGAATTAAAAAAAAAAAAAAAAGAAGAAGAAGAAAAGAAAACTGTTTTAAAATGGTAGGACATAAAGCACAATTTTGAAATTAAAAAAAAAAAAACCGTTTCAAACCCTTTGTCCGACCGTGCTTTTTCCATCTCCAGCATTGTCTCTGTGGCGGAGGAGTTGCCGGAGATACACCGATGGGTGAAAGATCTCACCATGGTGCGTCGCCCCTTTCAAGTTCTTGAACTCAGTTTACTCTCCACCAATGACCTTGCCTCCGTCTCCAAAACCCTGCGCACCTTCGCAGTCGCTTGGATCAATCTCGATCGAAAAATGACCACTCTCTTGGATCAATCATTTGTTTTAATTCAGTGTAATTCATAATACCGGTGATTGATTCAAAATCTATCAAAATTCATGGATAAAGTAGCCGAATTATTGAAATACAATGTATTTTTATCCGTTATAAGATTGCAATCTAATGGATTTAGGAGAGAAAGAGGCTAAATTCCCTCCGTTGTGATATTTGAATTGATTGTTTTACTATTTGATTTGTTTTAACCACTCTCCGAAAATATTTGATTTAGCCACTTTTCAAAAACAAAAAATTTGTCTCCACATTGAAGCTTTTATATACAGTATAGATATAGATAGATAGATTATTATTATTATTTTAGTATAGTAAATTTGTATACACAAATAGTGGAGATAAGATTTTAAAATCAACCACCTAATAACTTGTGTGTATTGTGGGACAGGCGAATGAAATTAAATCTCTAAGTATGAATATTTAATTCAAAGTATTATTTGGTACTTGGTAGAATCAAGACGAGGTTGATGTAGTATATGTTTATTTTAGTTGAATTATGTTTTTATACGATTGGGGATAAATGGGTTAGTTTAGTTAAAATGGAATAGAAGATTGAAGTTGGAATTGAAGAGACTTAAAAGAAGAGTATTGATATATATTTTTTTATAAAACAAAATCTCTTTCTTTCTTCCCATCATTTCTCTCTTATTTTCTTTTTCATAAAACTCATCTTTTTTATTTTTTTAGGATGAATGGAAACAATGTCAATTGTATACTCTCTTCTTTGTCTACCATCATAATTAAAAGAGATTGGTATGTTCTTAACTTATAAGGTCCAAAGATCTTATTATTTGTGTTGTCATGGGAAGAGCTAAGAAAATTTTAAGAAAAGTTCCATATATGGACACTGGGGTGGGAAAAAAGTAGATTTTTTACACATGTAGAACATGTAGACTACATATAAGAAAAACTTAATCTCAAATACAGTCCCGAGATTTTCTATCTTCAAAGCTTTTCCGTAGCATGCAACGATGCATATGATTCCTCGAACGTCCCCCTTGCAAGGGCGAAGGCAGTTTCTGTAGTGTGTCAAGCCTTGTCATAACGGATATTGACACCAAATTGTAGTCACATGTCGTCTACAATATGCGCGGACAATCACTACGACTAACTCCAAATTTGTCTTTAATTAAATGTCCAATTACGAATGCACTGGCTTGCCTGTGATTTTGATTCAAAACCTCAATTAAACATGTGTACTCAGTCATATACTTGGTTACCATGAATATGTCACACCCTTTCGTTCTAGTTGCACGAATAGCCCATTTGCAAGAAGGATGGATACATTGCACACTGTATAGATCTTTGTTACATTCAGACCCGCAACTTGAAAATGTTCTTGATAACCAACAACGAAAGTCTCATCTTCACGTCGCTTTTGCTAAAGAAAATTTGTCCCTTGTGAACGTTTGTGTCCAAGTGTGATCCAATGAATGGTTGGATTACAAAATCCACTAGTCTACAACCATTACTAGAAGGTACATTAGGAGTATTAGATTCAGTCTGACAAGTACCATTTCCAATAGTACGGCCTAACCATTATAAGAAATCTGACCTAACCATCATGGATTGACCTAGTGGTAAAAAGGTCAATAACTAACTAAGAGGTCATGAGTTCAATCCATCGTGACCACCTACCTAGAAATTAATTTCCTACGAGTTTCCTTGACACCCAAATGTTGTAGGGTCAGGCGGGTTGTGTTGTAGGGTCAGGCGGGTTGTCCCGTGAGATTAGTCGAGGTGCGCGTAGGGTGGCCCGAACACTCACACATATAAAAAAAAAAAGGAATCTGACCTTGAAGAACAGACGAAATTGCATCAACCCAAAAATGCTTTGAAACATGCATTTGAAAGGATATTGCCCTTGCAGTTTAAAGAACATGCCTATTCTTTCGTTCCGCGACCCCATTATGGGATCGAGTATTAGTAAAGGATGATTGGTGAATGATGCAATGTGTACAAAGGTATGAATTTAATGCTTCTGAAAAATACTTACCAATCTTCTAACAATATATATATCGATATACATATAACTATATATGTTGATATATTTTATTTTTGATTTTATTTTGTTATTAATTTTGGATTTGAGATGTTAATTATTTGTTTTAGAAGATTTGGAGAAAATAAAAGATGTTGGATCTAGTGGATTTTTGTTAAGAAATTAAATATATAGATATATATATAATTATATGTACTTATTTAATTTGAAGTGAGATATTTGGTGAGAAAAAGATGTAACTATATATTTGTTATATGGTTAAGTGGTGAAAAAAAGAGTTAATGAAGAGAGAAGGAAGGATTTAATTGATTAAGAAAAAAGAAAGGAGTTGGTTGATTTGAAAAAGGAGAAGGAAAAAGGAGATAGTTATTATTATAAAATGGGTGCACGTGTTAGGTTAAAAAAAAGGAAAAGAAAAGAAAATTTTCATCTTCTCCTTCTTCATTACTAAGTCAGCCGTACAACGCCCCACCTCCTCCTCACTGTCGCAAATTTCGCCGGCCACGTCCTACTCCACGAACATCCGCCATGTCGCTTGTCCTCCGACGTCAAGCCTTCATCGCACGTCTCCCTTGCCAGCCAACGCTGCTAACTTCCAATGAATCGCACGCCGCCTAAACTCTAAACCCTAAACCTTAGGTTTTGGGTTTAGGGATAGGGTTTAGGGTTTAGGGGATTTAGAGCCAGGATTTAGGGTTTAGGGTCTAGCCAGTTGTGAGTGTTTCTACGAGATCACGGGTCCTAAGTAAAACATGCAAGTCTCCATAAGCTATAAATCTGTTTAGGGTGAGTATATAGAATACCCAGTAAGGAACCACTACTGCGCCTGCTAGTTGAATTGTTAAGTTCTTTTTAAACCAATACCCTATGCTACATAATCTAGTGATCTCGTAGGAAACTTGCAACTGGCTAGTGTTTTCAAAAGAACACAAATCTGTCTAGTGAATCAGAAAAAATATCTATCTAGTGAATCCGAAAGAACACATATTTGTCTACTGAATCTAAAGGAACACACATACATATAGCGTATATTGGCTAATAGATAAAGTTAACAGCTACTATAGTCCAAACATAAATACTTAGTCCAAATTACTCATAAGCATATATATGAAAGTTTAAATCAACTTACGCATTCACATTACATACTTGTCATGTTTTATGATTTGTCTCATAACAAACCATAAGAACATAACATCACAAAAACACATAGATTTTCAAACTGTCAAAACTATATTCTATCGTAATTAATAATTCTCCATAAAAATTATTAATTAAAAACAACTTGAACTCATCTCATAAACAATTAATTCAACTGTCACAAAAAGATTCTTACAGTCACGCAATCATCTTACTAGCATACAAACGTCTTTACTGTCACATAAAAATTATTCTTACTGTCACATAACATCTTATGTCATGTGAGCATTCTTACTGTCATATAAACATCTTACTTACTATCAAGGATCCGGTAGTAAGTTCCTTACCTCAAACCATTGAAAAACTCTTGTCTTGAAGATAAAATTTTTTTTGTCTTTAAGATACTCCTCAAATCGATCCTAAACACAAAACATTTAATTAATAACTTTTACATAAAAATTATTAACCAATTATTAACCTTAACTTTTCAATATCAAATCTTTATCTTACCAATTTGTCGTCGAAAAGTTGAACCAACCCGTAGGAAAAACTTTCGAATAAATATCGCAAAATAATCTTCAAATTAACTTTCAATTAATAAAAAATCACTCCATTAAAGTCTCAATAAAACCATAACTTTAACTTTATTGGGTAACCTAAAAATCCAATTTTAAGACATCCAAACTTTTACCAAAATTCAACGGTGACGGCACAACAGTACAACCGAATCTGACCGGCGGCATGAATAGGAGTTGGAGCAACGACGTTCTTCGAAGGGAAGGCAGATCTGGCGAAGAACGACCAGATCTAAGCAGACGACGTGGATCACAACTCCAACAATGACACGAGACCCTAAACCCCCTAAACGCTAAACCCTGGTCCTAACCCCCCTAAACCCTAAACCCTACATAAACCCTAAACCGTTTAGGGTTTAGTGTCTAGGCGGCGTGCGAGTCAGTGCGATTGAGCAACGTCATTCAATGAGGGAGACATGCGGGGAAGGCTCGGCGTCGGACGTCGAGCGACGCAACAGATGTACGTCGAGAGGACAGGGCTAGTGAAAATTTTGACAGTGAGGTGGTGGGGGCTGTGCGGCAGACTTAGGAAGGAAGAAGGAGAAGATGAAAATGTTATTTTCTTTTCCTTCCTTTTTGACCTAACACGTGCACTCATAATAATAATAATAATAACAACAACAACAACAACAACAACAACTTATCATTATTATCTACTTTTTCCTTTTCCAAACCAATCAACTCCTTTCTCTTTCCTTAATCAATTAAATCTTTCATTCTCTCTTCAAATTCTCATCTTTTCTTCACTTAACCATATAACAAATATATAATTATATCTTTTTCTCACGAAATATCTTACTTCAAATTAAATAAATACCTATAACTGTATACATCAATATATTTTATTTCCTAAAAAAAAATCCACCAAATCCAATATCTCTTATTTTCTCCAATCTTCCAAAACAAATAATTAACATACCAAATTCAAAATTAACAACAAAATAAAACCAAACAACATTTTTTAAGGTAATTTTTAATAAAATCAATTATCTTAATTAATTTAAGGTTAAGTTAGTTATTTTCATTTTATTTTGTTGTTAATTTTGGATTTGAGATGTTAATTATTTGTTTTAGAAGATTTGGAGAAAATAGGAGATATTGGATTTTGTGGATTTTTGTTTAAGAAATTAAATATATAGATATATATAGTTATATGTACTTATTTAATTTGAAATGGGATATTTGGTGAGAAAAAGATATAACTATATATTTGTTATATGATTATGTGGTGAAAAGATGGGAGGTAATGAAGAGAGAAAGAATGATTTAACTGATTAAGTAAAAGAGAAAGGAGTTGATTGATTTGGAAAAGAAAAAATGAGATAATAATAATAATAATAGTTATTATTATTATTATTTTTAATAAATATGGGTGCACGTATAAGGTTAATAAAAAGGAAAAGAAAATAAATTTTCATCTTTTACTTCTTCCTTTCTAAGTCCGCCGCACAACCCCCACCTCCTCCTCACTGTCGTAATTATTTTCGACCACGTCCCCCTTCAAGTACATCCGTCGCGCCGCTCGTCGTCCGACGTCGAACCATTGCGCGTCTCTCTCGCCAGCCGACGCTGCTCACTTGCGATGAATCACACGCCGCCTAAACCTTAAACCCATGGTTTAGTTTTAGGGTTTAGGGGGTTAAGGTTTTAGGGTCTAGCGTCGTCATTCACACCGGGATCCAAGCCATCAATTGAGATTCGACCGCTCTATGCTAGATCGGCCTTCTGTTCGAGGAACGCTTGTCACACCCTCTCCCAGACTCCCTACTCCTAGCCTAGAAGACGACGTGAGGCCAGTGAATCTCGTCCTTATCTTGACGATCCTTACTGACCATCTTAACTTAATTGCGACTTAAACAATACAAATAACTTAAAAAAGTGTGGAAAAACAAACTCAAACTTAACAGATAACAGCGGAAACTAAATAAATATCTTATATATAGTGCAACCCACTATTTTATACAACCCATCTCACTGTACCAAAACTTATTATAACAGTAACATGCATGATTTACTACTAACGTACAA
>JBBPDJ010000020.1:6232123-6268755 GCA_037974625.1 Cucumis cinereus
AGGCTCTAACCTATGACAAACGATTTCTACATGAGTCTATTTGCTTACCTCAAAAAATTAGCTTCAAACTCCTCGTGCATAGCTCGAAATCGCCTCTGGAAGTCACGTTGTCCAGTTTTCCGACGAGCTTAAATCTGAGAATTGAAACTTCGATTTCTTCCTACACAGACCAAATTAACTCAATTCATTTTACAGAACTTTAAATGAACTAATAATGTAGCTTACCTCCAAAATTTAGATCTTAACTCGGCCTGTAGATGGAGAATTTAATTTTCAAAGTTTCGGGTCTGTTTTTCGATTTTTCCAGTTGCCTGACTCCCTTTTCCTTCAAATTCAGTGGTCTCTTCGGCCAAATTTCTCCAAATTGAGCTGTCCATCAGCTTGCTCTCTCTTTTCTACACAATTTAGACACAAATTTCATCTAAATTGGTTAAGAATTGAGCTCAAAATCACTCTTTTTTTCCACTATATTCAAACCCCTCGGCCAGATTTTTTTTTTCATTCTCTCCTCTCGGGATTTCTTCTCTTCCTTCTCCATCTTCCCTTCAATTTCAGCCAATATATAACAAATATCACCTTATTTTCATCCAATTGGATGAATTGAAGGATTGATTTTAAAAAAAATATCAAACTTCCTTCTTCTTTATTTATCACTCTAGGCGCACAATTTAAAAAAAATCAATTTTCCCGTTTTTTTTTTAACTAAAAGATAAATTCAAAATAGATAAAAGAATAATAAGGGTTTTTTTCAAATATAGAAAAAAGAAACAAACTATTTACACTCTATAGAAAAAAACCACTAAAAGACAAAAATCAATTACACTTATTTTTCGGTAAAATGTAAATATTTTGTAAGTTTTTCTATTTTTGATAATTTCTCAATAATAAATAAATAAATGATTTTCTTCTCTTTTTCCTTTTCCGTTCTTTTTTTTAAAAAAATTAATTATTATTAATTTTTTTTAGAAATCTAAATAAATTACCACTTTGCCATTGTTGTAAATTAATTTTAAACAAAATTACTAAAGAATCCTTTATAAAAAATTACTAAAATGTCCTTTCCAAAAATTTACTAAAATATCATCCGATTATTTTATCATAACTTTTACAACAAATAACTTGAATAAAAAGTCGGGCATTACAACGCCACCTTTCAAGCTCCTGTCCGCGTCGTCAGTGAGATACGATTGTGCCACTGTGCCGTTACCATTGAATTGTTGGTAACAGTTTGGATATTTTAAAATTGGGTTTTTGGGTTACCTAATAAAGATTAAAAGTAAGGTTTTCTTTGGATTTTAATTGAGAGTTTCTTGGTTAATTGAAGGTCAATTTGGAGATTATTTCACAGTATTCATTCATAGTGTTTTTCCCACGAACTGGTTCAACTTTTCGACGGCAAATTTGTAAGATTAAAATTGGATATTGAAGAGTTAAGGTTAAAAATTGGTTAATAATTTTTATGAAAAATTATTAATTAATTAATCGTTTTGTGGGATCCATTTGAGGGGTATCTTCAATCCAAGAGTTTTTTAATGTTTTGAGGTAAATGACTTACTACCAGATCCTCAACAATAAGTAAGATGTTTATGTGACAGTAAAAATAATCTTTATATGACAGTAAAGACGTTTGTATGTGAGTAAGATGTTTGTGTGATAGTAAGAATGTTTTTGTGACAGTTGATTTAATTGGTTATAAGATGTGTTCAAGTTGTTTTTAATTAATATTATTATGGAGAATTATTAATTACAATAGAATATGGTTGTGACGGTTTGAAAACTAATGAGTTTATGTGATGTTATGTTCTTATGGTTTGTTATGGGACAAATCGTAAAATATGACAAGTATGTAATGTGAATGCAAATGTTTTGGACTAAGTATGCATGTTTGGACTATGGTAGCTGTTAACTTTATCTATTAGCCAGTATATTTTGTATGTATGTGTGTTCCTTTGGATTCACTAGACAGATATGTGTTCATTCGGGTTCACAAAACGGATGTGTTCCTTTGGGTTCACCAGACAGATATGTGTTCCTTCGGGTTCACTAGACAAATATGTGTTTCGAGTTCACTAGATATATATGTCTTCCTTCGGAATCACTAGCGAATGGTGAGTGTTCCTACGAGATCACGGGACCTAAATAAAACATGCAAGTCTCCGTAAGCAATAAATAAAACTGTTCATGAAATCCTGAAAATATAAAACCATAAAACTATAGCGGAAGCATCTGGTCATAATAGTCCCAATGAGTATGATCCAAATTTCTCTTGACAACTTCCTCTTACCTTTGCCTGAAAAATAAACATGGAAAGGGTGGGTATATAGAATACCCAGTAAGGAACCACTACTGCGTCCACCCCTGTGCTACATTATTTAGTGATCTCGTAGGAACACTCACAACTGGCTAGTGTTTTCGAAGGAACACATATCTGTGTGGTGAACCCGAAGAAACACATATAAGTTTAATGAATCTGAAAGAAGACATATCTGTCTAATGAACCCGAAGAAACACACATATATACAGGGTATACTGGCTAATAAATAAAGTTAACAGCCTACCTTAATCCAAACGTGCATAGTTAGTCCAAATCACACATAAGCATATATGAAAGTTTAAATCAACTTTCGCATTCACATTACATACTTGTCATGTTTTACGATTTGTCTCATAACAAACCATAAGAACATAACATCACAAAGACTCATAAGTTTTCAAACCGTCACAACCATATTCTATTGTAATTAATAATTATTCATAAAAATTATTAATTAAAAACAACTTGAACTCATCTCATAACTAATTAATTCATTCAACTGTCACAAAAACATTCTTACTAGCATACAAACGTCTTTACTGTCACATAAAGATTATTCTTACTGTCACATAACATCTTATGTCATATGAGCATCCTCACTGTCACATAAACATCTTACTTACTATCGAGGATCCGATAGTAAGTCCTTACCTCAAACGATTGAAGACTCTTGTCGTGAAGATAGAAAAACTATTGTCTTGAAGATACTCTTCAAATCGATCCTAAACACAAAACGTTTAATTAATAATTTTTAAATTATTAACCAATTTTTAACCTTAACGCTTCAACATCCAAACGTAATCTTACCAATTTGTCGTCGTAAAGTTGAACCAATTCGTAAGGAAAACTCTACGAATCAGTATCACAAAATAATCTTCAAATTAACTTCAATTAATCAAAAAACTCTTCATTAAAGTCCAAATAAAACCTTAAATCTTTATTGGGTAACCCAAAAATCCCATTTTAAGACATCCAAACATTTACCAACAATTCAACGGTGACGATACTGCAGTACAACCGAGAGGCAACGTTCTTCGGAGGGAAGGCAGATCTGATGAAGAGAGACCGGATCTGAGCTAACAACGTGGATCACGACGCGAATGATGACACTAGACTCTAAACCCTAAACCCCCTAAACGCTAAACCCTGGCCCTGAACCCCCTAAACCCTAAACCACCAAGGTTTAGGGTCTAGGCAGCATGCGAGTCAGCGTGACATAGCAACGTCAGTCGGCAAGGGAGACGCGTGGTGAAGGCTCAACGTCGGACGTTGAGCGACGCGACGGATGTACGTCGAGAAGGACGTTGCTGGTGAAAATTTCGACTGTGAGGAGGAGGTGAGGGTTGTCCGACATACTTAGGAAGGAAGAAGGAGAAGATGAAAATTATATATTTTTTTCTCTCTCTTTAACCTAACACATGCACCTATATTTATAATAATAATAATAATAATAACAACTTATTATTATGATCTCTTTTTTTTCTTTTCATTTTCTAAATCAATCAACTCCTTTCTCTTTCCTTAATCAATTAATCTTACCTTCTCTCTTCATTAACTTCAATCTTTTCACCCCTTACCCATATAACAAATATATAATTATATCTTTTTCTCACCAAATATCCCACCTCAAATTAAATAAATACATTTAACTATATATATCGATATATTTTATTTCTTAAACAAAAATTCAGCAAATCAATATCTTTTATTTTCTTCAAATCTTTTAAAACAAATAATTAATATCCCAATTCCAAAATTAACAACAAAATAAAATCAAATAAACTTTTTTAAGGTAATTTTTAATAAAATCAATTATCTTAATTAATTTAAGGTTGAGTTGGTTATTTTGATTTTATTTTGTTGTTAATTTTGGATTTGAGATGTTAGTTATTTGTTTTAGAAGATTTGGAGAAAATAAGAGAAATTGGATTTTGTGGATTTTTGTTTAAGAAATTTAATATATAAATATAGGGTTATATTGTTAAGTGGTGAAAAAATGAGGGTTAACGAAGAGAGAATGAATGATTTAATTGATTAAGGAAAGAGAAATAAATTGATTTATTTGGAAAAGGAAAAAGGAGATAATAATAATGAGTGATTTGTTATTGTTATTATTATTATTTTCATAAATATGGGTACACGTATTAGGTTAATAAAAAGGAAAAGAAACTAAAATTTTTATCTTCTACTCCTTCCTTCCTAAGTCCGCCGCACAACCACCACCTCCTCCTCACTGTCGTAATTTTCGTCAGCCGTGTCCTTCTCCACGTAGAATCCAAAAGTCTCTCATCCTAACTTATTTTAGACGTCAGGCGACGAACGATGCGACGAATGTACGTGAAAATTGACGTGGCCGACGAAAAGACAGTGAGGAGGAGGTGGGGGTTGTGCAGCAGACTTAGGAAAGAAGAATGAAATGATGAAAATTTTATTTTCTTTTCCTTTTTTTTAACCTCACATGCACCCATATTTATAAAAATCATAATAATAATAAATCTCCTTCTTCCTTTTTCTTTTCCAAATCAATCAAGTCTTTTCTCTTTCCTTAGTCAATCAAATCTTTCATTCACTCTATGTAACTCTCATTTTTTTACCACTCAATCATATAACAAATATTATTATATTTTTTCTCACCAAATATCTTATTTGAAATTAAATAAGTACATATAACTATATTATATCTATTTAATTTTTTAAACAAAAATCCACCAAATCCATTCTCTTATTTTCTCCAAATCTTCTAAAACAAATAATTAACATCCCACCAAAATTAGCAATAAAATAAAATCAAAATAACCAACTTAACCTTAAATTAATTAAGATAATTGATTTTATTAACCATTACCTTAAAAATGTTATTTTGATTTTATTTTGTTAATTTTGGATTTTGGATGTTAATTATTTGTTTTAGAAGATCGGAAAAATAAGAGATATTGGATTTGGAGAATTTTTGTTTAAGAAATAAAATATATCGATATATATAGTTATAAGTATTTATTTAATTTGAAGTGAGATATTTGGTGAGAAAAATATATAATTATATATCTGTTATATGGTTAAGTGCTGAAAAGATGGGAGTTAATGAAGAAAGAAGAAAAGATTTAATTGATTAAGGAAATAGAAAGAAATTGATTGATTTGGGAAAGGAAAAGGAAAAATGGAATTATTATTATTATTATTATTATTATTATTATTATTATTATAAATATGGGTGCATGTGTTAGGTTAAAAAAAAAAAGAAAAAGTAAAATAAAATTTTCATCATCTCCTTCTTCATTCCTAAATCCGCCGTATAAGTCCGCCGCACAGGCCCACCTTTTCCTCACTATCGCAATTTTCATCGGCCACATCATCCTCCACGTACATCCTTCGCATCATTCGTTGTCCAACGTGGAGACTTCATCACGCGTCTTCCTTGTCGAACGACGTTGCTCAGTCGCACTGAATCGCACGACGCCTAGCGTTGTTGTTCGCGTCGTGATCCACGTCATCAACCGCTCTCCGCCAGATCTCCCTTCCCTCCAAGGAACGTCGTCGCTCCAACTCCTGTTCACGCTGTCGGTCAGATTCGGTTGTGCAACTATGTCGTCGCTGTTGAATTGTTGGTAAAAGTTTGGATGTTTTAAAATTGGGTTCTGGGGTTACCCAATAAAGATTAAAATTAAGGTTTTATTTGAATTTTAATGGAGAGTTTCATGATTAATTGAAGGTTAATTTGGAGACTATTTTACAGTATTTATTTGTAGAGTTTTCCCCACGAATTGGTTCAACTTTGAACGTTGATTTAAACTTTCATATATATGCTTATGAGTGATTTGGACTAAGTATGCATGTTTGGAATATGGTAACTGTTAACTTTATCTATTAGCAGTATACCATGTATGTAAGTGTGTTCCTTCAGGTTCACTAGACATATATGTGTTCCTTCGGGTTTACCAAACGGATATGTGTTCCTTCAGGTTCACCAGACAGATGTGTGTTCCTACGGTGTTAACATTTCACCTAACGGGCCCAGTAGTGGGTCACTTACTGTTATTTTATATACTTACTATTTTCATGTTTAATTTTCACAAAAAGGTAAGAGAAAGCAGGCGAAGAACAAGAGGAAATTCGTGACCATACTCATTGGAACTATTATGACCAGATGTTTCCGCTACAGTTTTATGACTTTATGGTTTCAGGATTTCATGAACAGTTTTATTTATAGCTTATTGAGACTTGCATGTTTTACTTAGGGCATGAACTGCATTTGTTTTACATTTTTTCATTTATTTATTTATTTATGTAATTATTCAGATGTCTACTTAAACAACGGTTTTTATTTATTTTTTGAATAAAATGATTTGAACTTTCCATAAACTTAGTTTTAAAATATTGTCATTATTTAGTAACGACCTTAGTTTAGTTTAGAAAATCGGATTGTTACACTTTTTAATCTCTCACTTTAATCAAAAGTCTCTCGTACTAACTCATTTTCTTCTTCATTGCATGCATAACCACTTGACTCAATAAATTAAAAAAATCGTACACTCGATCTTTAAAAACCAATGGAATCCAACTTTTCTTGGGTACTAATTATCCAAATATCTTTTGTTCAAATGTTCCTTTGTTTGAACGATTTCAATTTCACATACATTGTGTCCAAATAAAAAAATCGAATGGGTTTCTTACCTTTTATCCACAAACCTAGATAACTCACTCTTTCAATCTCTCGCTTTAATCTAAAAGTTTCTCGTAATAACTTATTTCCCTTCTTCCTTGCATACATAACTACTTGACTCAAGAAATAAAAAAATTCGTTCATTTTTTTAGACCAATACAATTCAACAATCCTAAGGCACTAATTATCCAAATATTTTTTTGTTCAAATGTTTCGTTTATTTGAACAGATCCAATTGTAACATATTTTGTGTCCAAAAAGGAAATTCCAAATACAAAAACCGAATGGATGTCTTACCTTTTCCAATAACCTTGTCCACACATACTTAGATAATTCGCTTTTTCAATCTAACAATTTAATCCAAAATTTTTTCATCCTAACTTATTTTCCTTCTTCCTTGCGCCACTTGACTCAACAAATAAAAAAAAAAAATAGTTCATTCAATCTTTTAGACCAAATACGATCCAACTTTTCTTGTATACTAATTATCCAAATACTTTTTGTTCAAGTGTTTCCTTTATTTGAATAGAGATCCAATTTAACATACTTTGTGTCCAAATAAAAATTCCAATTACAAAAACTGAATGTGTGTCTTTCATTTTCCTCAAAAACATATAACTCACTTTTTCAATCTCTTACTTTAATCCAAAAGTCTCTCATACTAACTTATTTTCCTTCTTCCTTGCATACATAACCAACCACGACTCCACAAAACAAAAAAACCATACTCTCGATTTCTTAGACCAATACTATCCAACTTTTCTTCGGCACTAATTATCAAAATACCATTTGTTCAAGTGTTTCCTTTATTTGAACAAGTCCAATTTAACATACTTTGGTGTCCAAAAATGATATCCCAAATACAAAAACCGAATGCATGTCACTTTTCCACACAAACCTAGATATAATTCACCTTTTTAATCTCACGCTTTAATCCAAAAGTCTTTCATCCTAACTTATTTTCCTTCTTCTTCGTATATATAACCACTTGTCTCAACAAATCAAAAAATTTGTCTATTCAATCTTTTAGACCAATATAACACAACTTTTCTTTGGCACTCATTTTCCAAATACCTTTAGTTCAAACGTTTACTTTATTTGAACAAATCGAATTTAACAAAATTTATGTCCAAATGAAAATCCCAAATACAAAAATCGAATGGAAGTCTTACCTTTTCCACATGAAAGTCCCTCATCTTAACATATTTTCCTTCTCCCCGACATACATAACCACATGTCTTAACAAATCAAAAAAATCGTCAATTCGATTTTTTAAACCAATACAATCCAACATTTATTGAGCATTCATTACCCAAATACCTTTTGTTCAAATGTTTCTTTTATTTTAACAAATCCAATTTAACATACTCTAGCGTCCAAAAAAGAAATCCCAAATACAAAAATCGAAATGATGTCTTACTTTTTTCTACACAAACCTAGATAAATCACCTTTTTAATTTCACAATTTAATCCAAAAGTTCTTCACCCTAACTTTTTTTTTTCTTCCTTGTAAACATAACCACTTGTCTTAACAAATAAAAAAAAAATCGTTCATTCGAGACCCAATATAATCCAACTTTCCTTTGCCACTCATTTCCCAAATACCTTTAGTTCAACGTTTTCTTTATTTGTAAAATCAAATTTAACAAAATTTTTGTCGAAATGAAAATCTCAAATACAAAAACCAAATGATAGTCCTCACTTTTCAACACAAACCTTACATATAATTCACCTTTTTAATCTTACGCTTTAATCCAAAAGTAACTCATCCTAACTTATTTTCCTTCTCCCCAACATACATAACCACATGTCTCAACAATTAAAAAAAATCGTCCATTCGATCTTTTAAACCAATACAATCCAACTTTTATTGAGAACTCATTATCCAAATACCTTTTGTTCAAGCGTTTCCTTTAATGGAACAAACCAAATTTAACATACTTTGTATCCAAATAAAAATTCAAAATTCAAAAATCAAATGGGTGTCTTATCTTTTCCTCACAAACCTAGATATAATTCACTTTTCCAATCTCACGCTTGAATCCAAAAGTCTCTCATCCTAACTTACTTTCCTTCTTCCTTGCATACATAACCATTTGTCTCAACAAATCAAAAGAAAAAATCGTCCTTTCGATCTTTCAAACCAATACAAAATAACTTTTCTTAAGTACTAATTACCTTAATACATTTTGTTCAAGCGTTTTCGTTATTTGAACAAATCCAATTACACATATTTTGTGTCCAAATAAAAAGACCGAAAGGGTGTCTTACCTTTTTCCACAAGCTTAGATAACTCAATTTTTACCTTTTTCCACTAACTTATTTTCCTTCTTCCTTGCATACATAACCAATTGAGTCAACAAATAAAAAAATCGTGCATTCGATCTTTTAAACCAATACAATCCAACTTTTCTTGGACACTAATTATCAAAATACCTTTTGTTCAAGTGTTTTCTTTGTTTGAACGAATTCAATTTCACATACTTTGTGTCCACATAAAAAAATCCGAATGGGTTTCTTACCTTTTCTCCACAAATCTAGAGAACTCACTTTTTCAATCTCTCACTTTAATCCAAAAGTCTCTCGTACTAACTTAATTTTCTTTGTTCCTTGCACACATAACCACTTGACTCAACAAATTAAAAAAATCGTTCATTCGATTTTTTAGACCATTACAATTCAACTATCCTTGGACACTAATTATTCAAATACTTTTTGTTCAAGTGTTTACTTTATTTGAACATATCCCATTTAACATATTTTGTGTCCATAAAGGAAATTCCAAATACAAAAACCGAATGCATGTCTCTTACCTTTTCCAATTACCTTGTCCACACATAACTTAATTCCTTCTTCCTTGCGCCACTGGACTCAACAAATCAAAAAAATAGTCCATGCAATCTTTTAGACCAATACAATCCAACTTTTCTTGTTCAAGTGTTTCCTTTATTTGAATAGAGATCCAATTTAACATACTTTGTGTCCAAATAAAAATTCCAATTACAAAAACCGAATGTGTGTCTTTCCTTTTCCTCGAAAACATATAACTCACTTTTTCAATCTCTTACTTTAATCCAATAATCGAAAACATAACCATTGACTCCACAAATAAAAAAAATCACACTTTCGATTTCTTATACCAATACTATCCACCTTTTCTTGGGCACTAATTACCCAGATACCTTTTGTTCAAACGTTTCCTATATTTGAACAAATCGAATTCAACAAACTTTGTGTCAAAATAAAAATCCCACATACAAAAATTGAATGGGTGTCTTATCTTTTCTACCCAAACCTAGATACAATTCACTTTTCCAATCGCAGGCATTCATTCATCTAAAAGCCTCTCATACTAACTTATTTTCTTTTTTCCTTCGCATATATAACCACTTGGCTCAACAAACAAAGTAAATGGTTCATTCGATCTTTTAGACCTATACAATCCAAACTTTTGTTGGGCAATAATTATCCAAACAAAAATCCCAAATACAAAATGAAAATTGGTGTCTTACCTTTTCCACACAAACCTAGATAATTCATTTTCCAATCTCACACCTCAATCCAAAATTCTCAAATCCCATTTTATTTTTCTTCTTTGCATATATAACCACATTACTCCCCCATTCCAGCTTATTAGCCACTACCCTAACTACCAAAAACCGCAAGTATGGCTAACCCTTTCCACACAAATCAAGAAATTTCCTTATCTAGTCCCATACTTTTAATCCAAACATATGTATCCTTACTTTCTTTCATTCATCCATATATGCACATCCACGGAACGACAAATCAAAAAAGTCGTTCATCTAAGCTTAAAGACTAACGGAATCCAACTTTTCTCGAACAATAATTATCCAAATAACATAAGCTCAAGTTTTTTTTTTTTTTTTTTTTTTTTTTTTTTTTATTTATTTATTTACACAAACTCTGTGTCGAAATAAGAAAACCCAACTTTCAACCACTGAATGATTGCTTTACTTTCTCTACACAAAACAGAAAAAGATACTCTTATCCAACCTCATACTTCAATCCAAATATTTCTTATCAACACACACTTTTCTTCTTCCTTAAATGGACAACCACTTAACTTAACTCAACAAACAACAACAATAACAATAATAATAATAAATTTTTAAAAAAATTATTCATTCGAGATTATAAACGAATACTATCAGAGAGCACCAGTTATCCAAATTTGAACGAACTTTGCAATGAAATAAAACCCCCAACTACCAAATCCAAATTTAACGAAAATTCATTCTTCAACCCTAAAATTCATGCTCAGAACTATCAATCTTGAAACTTAAATTAAACTTACTGCATTAGGGTTGGAAGCATACCAGTCTTCTTTTGCCCAATCAACCACTTCATCAAGAGTAAAAGCTCCGTTTGTCCCCTTTCATTATCAGAACCAACATCAATGACATAAGAGGTCGTCGTCTTCTTCTGCAAATAAATTCATTTGAATATTAGATCGAAGACATTTTAGAGAGACGGAGAATGAAACGAAGAAGAGAAAGAAAAGAACGAACATTTATTAACTGTTGAAGTTGTCGAATGAACCCTAAATTGGAACAGAACAGAAGACAGTGGAAGAGGAAATTCCAAAAGGAAAGAAGAGAAGGGTTTTTTTTTCTTTTGATGTCAGAAGAGAAGGATGTTGATGGAGAATGAGAGTGAGGAACTTGATATAACTTCAAACCGGATGCAGAGACGACCGGCGCTGACGGTTAGACCATGGAACAGCTGTCAATTTGTTGGCAACGGCTAGATCATTTAAATTAATGTCTAGTTTTATGGATTTTTCAGATTTATTAAGGGTAACGATATTTAATTTAGTTTCTAAAACCAAACAAAATCATCTGCAACAAAAATTGAAATCTCAACCGTCAATTGTTTTTTGAGGTTTTTTTTTTTTGTATATTTAGATATTAGATATAAAACTATGTAAGACTATTTAAAAAAATAATGATTTTAAAAATTCAATTAATCACCGTCCCAAATAAGTAAAAATTTGGGTTATGGTAGTCCAAAAATTCACCTAAAATTAATTTGAGTTAAACCAAACCAACTTGGAACATTGGGTGTTGAATTGGGCGTGTAGTGTGCCTTTCTCCGGATGGGTTGCTTAATACCAAAGGCGTTCCAGTTCCATTTACTTTAATCGGTTCGATGTTACGGATTTAAACCTGAATTAATTTTACTTCAATAACTTTTTTGAAATGCTCAAAATGATTTTGTTAGAATGACTTGTGTTCAATAATAATTCTCTCCGAACATAAATCAATCTTCCTCTATCTATGGTCGTAGTTAACTCATTGTTAATAAACCACATAAATTTGTGTGTCAACCATCGATATTTTGACTAAGTTAATTTCATGACATTGTTCTTTAGAAAAATCTTTTTCATTGAAAGTAGTTTCGAAAAGCTCTTAGAAAGAATTTTTTATGTTTAACCCCTTCTAAAGTCTACAAGAATTAAATGTGAGAACTATTCAATAATAGGATATTTTAAAAGTACATGCCACTTTAAGTGATAAATAACTATCTTTTAGTTCAACAATTGTAACAATGGGAGATCAAACATCAAAGCATCTATTTTTTAGAGTCGGGTATGGTTTGTTAATACAAAAGGGAATATAAAATGAATAGAGTTATCAACTTTAGGTATGAGCAATGTGTTTGGTACATGTAATTGTGATCAAAATACGGCATTAGCTATGTAAAACATATGTTGTTAGAAGGTACCTTTGATACTTACTTGAATGCATAATTTACACTTTTCATAATATGTAAAATATAAGATATGAAAAAGATGTGAATCTAACACAAAACACAATGTCAACAACATGTCCTTGTCCGACTATTATTACTATTGAACTCAATGACATAACAAGTAAATTAGCATTAAAAAAATTCCTAATTACAATATTTTTTCACATATGGGAACAAATAACTTGAATAGCCTAAATCAACCAACCCAACTCAAATTCCAAGATTGAGTTGAGATTGATATAACTCTCTAGCTTCCAATGGGTAGAAAATTTTACAATCCTAATAGTTGGTTTAGGTGCCAAAACTTCTTTATCCCAACTCAACTTGGTATATCTAAAAAGGAAGATGGTTAACTTTGTACAAACTCATCAAACAAACTGCACTAAATTTAACTTCTATGATAAGAATCAAATTGCTGCAGGTGCTAACCTTGATTGTGTCTGCCCCCCTTCTTGTCCAAGATACTCGGCTACAATTCTACCAACATCTTCCACTTCAACTCCAATGCACAGGGGATTTTGCATCTCCATTGAACCCAAAACTCTCACATTTGGTCCATCTCTACATTTTCCCATACATTTACACCCACAAACAGCAGCTTCATCCCCCATCACCCTCTCAAATTCCTCCATCAATGCTGCTGCTCCTGCCTTCTTGCACTTGTTTCCCATACACACTTCAATCCTCCCTACAGATGAGGATTGGGTTACACTGATGCTTTCGGTTTTCGAATTGAGAAGTTGGGTTTGCAATGGAAAAGGCAATGTTGATACATGGATGGTGTTGGTCTGATATTGATCTGGGAATGGCTGTGAAAGCGCTTTCTTTAGTCGGTAGCTTGTGGTGTTCATATGGCCTTCATTGTCACTGGATTCAGAGGATGAAGATGATGAGTCGTGAATGGTTTGTGTTCGAGCTGCTTTTAGCTTGGCCTTTTCTAGCTTCTTTTTTCTTTTCTGTACTTTCTCCTCTGATTTTAGCTGTTGGAGTTGTCTTGTCAATGCCTCTCTCGTCTCCTCAATCTGCAATCAAAGGAACAACAATCTGCCTGATCAATGAATGTTATCAGCCAAAATAAATATACCAAGAAATTATTCGTGGAGATCGAGTTTTAGGGTTATTCTCGCGACGATCGAGAGAAAACAGAAGAATTCCATCGCGAATAAATGCGAAGAAATTTCAAGTCCAACTCCGATTCAACAGGAATGATAAACAAAGTTCAATTCAGATAAAGAGAAGTGAAAACATCCTAATTATTCAACCGGTACAGATCAAGTGGCGCAAGCAAACAGGATTTGAATTAGTAGATGGATTCCAGAAATTTTAAACTTACAGAGAAGCGATCCGACTGAAATTCGTCGATAGAGCCATGATCGAAACGAAACAATAAGCTCGATTCATAATCCGTAGCGGACAATCCTTTCAACAATTTCAATTTCTTCTTCACCGCCTCCTTCTCCTTCTTCAAATTCCCCCCCTGGCAAGTCGGTCCAACATAATACCGCAAATAACCGTAATCGCAGAACCTAGAAGAATCCATTCTCCGACGACCAACGAGCCCTAAAGCTCGAGTTTCATTACCAACAGAACGACCGGAAATAGGCAGGCTACAGGGGGCCCGCCGGGCATCGGCGCCGGAGACTTCGACAGATTGAGAAAAATCGTGACGGAAGAGGCCGGGGAGCTGCCTGGAAACGACGCCGTAGACTTCCATGGATTTGGGGAAAGAGTATTCGAAATTATTGATTGATTGAGAATTTGAAGGAAAAACGAAGCGACTGGTCGACTTTTGAAACTAAACCGAGAATTGTTGTTAACCGAATGTGAAAAGGAATGACGTGGCATATTCTGATTGGACAGATGAGGACCTCGTGGCGACGCTCGTGGACCACGAGCTTTTTGCATTCCCGCGCGAGCGCCTCGTTAATATCTGCCGTTGGATAAATGCTACGTGGATCGGATGGCTGGAAGATAAGCAACGTGGAAACACGTAGCATGCTGACATGGATCGGCTTTGAGTTTGAGGCTTTTTCTAACCATTCGTACAAATAAATTTTGGCTTTTCAATTTATTTAGACGTTTTTTTTCTTAGATAAAAAAATGACTAACGTTTAAAACGTGGTTATCTCAAAAAAAAAAAGAAACGTGGTTGTAAATTTTCTCGTTTTTTTAAATGTTACATTTACCTTCAAATTAAGAATTGAAATTAATTTTCATCGAAAATTATTTTAAATGTTAAAATTTTTAAAATATTTATAAATATAACAAAATATATCAATTCATTTATGATAGATCATAGACTACTATATGTGTCTATCATAATAAAAAAAAATAGTCAGTTCATCGTCGCTAAAATTTGATATTTTACTGTAATTTATAAATAGTTTAGTTTATTTTATTATATTTAAAAATTACAAAGTACTCTTAGAAAACCGGTAGAAAAGTATTTTTTTTCTAGTAAATCTATTTGAATGCTTAGTCATTTGAAAATTAATTTGATTTATTTGTCGATTCATCTAATATCACTCAAACTTAAAATATATATTTCTTGAGAGTAAGAAGTAATCATGGAAACGAGAATTTAAACCCTTTAAGAAAGGTTACTCGTATGTGAGTTGTTATAATATTATCATTATGAGCATTGTTCATGGTTTGTGTAGGTCATTATTGCCGAACTGGGTTACCAACGTTCGTGTGTATCTTACTATTGCATTGCATCCTGTAATAGTTTTTGAGTTATTAGCGTAACTGCTGATAGTATCCGATCTAACCATTTAGACTAATAATACATTTTTCATTAGTCCTTGATTATTTTATAGGATTGATTTATGAATGACTTTGTTCTCTTCTCGAAGGGCATGACAAAAGTGTACAATGTAAACAAAATTCTTAACCATCTATAATTATATATATTATAGTGAAAGTGGCAAATTTAAATCACGTCTTTACGATGAACTATGCATATTTATATAATTTAATGAGTTTTTCAAAAACATACCAAAATGAACCAAACAATTTACAAAATATAGCAAAATCTTAATGTCTATTGGAGAATTAATAACATTGATAGATGTTTATTAGTATCTATTACTATTATCACTAATAAACAATAAAATATTGTTCCATTTATAAATATTTTCTAACAGTTTTGTTATTTAAAATGATTACCCTATTTTAATCTCTCAAACTTTTAAATACTCCCCAAAACCCTAGTTGGCGACTCGGGTGTCGCTAACTACTAAAATATTACCCTTTTTTTCATTATTTATTTATTTCATGAATAGTGAAAATGTATTTGATCTTACATTTAACCTGCATTGTGAGTTGTGACTTCAAACACCATTTTTCTCCCTAGAACTTTATTGATCAAACAAAAGAATGAAAAAGGGATTGATACATGTTCTTGATGTATTGTACAAGTAATAAAATAAATTAATATAAAGATTTAAAAAATTGGATAAATTAGAAGTTTAGTCTTCCAATAACTAAACTTCCAATTAGAAGCCTATTAGGTCCCTTGAAATTTCCATAATGTTTAAAAATTAATGGATTAAAATTTAATTATCTATAAAGTAGATCCATAAAATTTAAAAAATATCAAAATTAAAAAACTAAATTTGTAATTCTGAACGTTCCAAGAGACAACATAGAAACAAACTTCAAAGTTTCAAGAAATTAAAAAAACGAAACTATTTTTACATGTAGAAAAAAAAACTTAAATAGATTACAGAAAATTTGATAATATATATATATATATATATATATATATTTGCTATGTTTGAAAATGCAACAATTCTCCCACATAGATTACAAATATGCATTAAAAACTCACAAATTATGACAAGTAAAGGAAGCTAATTTTTATTTATTTAAAAAGAAAAAGAAAAAAGAAACTACTATTGGAAACACCATTTCTTTAAGCCATTGCTACAAAACAACCAAATATCATCAATACACTTCACTATCTTAATCTGCTATCCCCTTCTCATTTTCAATAAATATACTACAAAAGATACAAAAGAGTAAATATTTTACATAAGGAGAATAATTGTTACTTGGTTATGATGACTGTATGCCAACTATCAATCCTTGAGCATGGGATCTTCCAACCATTTGTCTTGGAACCCATTTTTTTATTTCCTCAAAAGCACACAATGTTTCTGAATCAAGCCCTCCAGCAAACTGCCCAACCAAAAGCAACCACTATGGATGTAGATCATGTTACGAAATAGACAAATATAAAATACAAAAAAAAAAAAAAACGTAAAATAAGAAAGGACCAATACACAGATTTACATGGTTCACTACAAGTGTGGTAGTTGCTGCGTTCACGTGGCAGAAAGAGATTATTATAGAATACAGAATAGTGAGCCTTTTGGGTTAGAGAGTCTTGTTGTTTAAAGTGTCATATAGCAGATTCAAGGTATTCCACAACAACTATTTTCATCTTTCTCAAAATGTTACCTGGTGAGTTCTGTATGCAAAATGAATTCCCTGAAGTAATAGAGATTCATGGTTGAATTCTTTATCTGAACTACGAACCGAATCCAGCTCCGTTTTCACCCTTTTCATGTACATCTTGGCAAGATTCATAGAAGCTTGCTTTATCTGCAAAGGGTTGAGACTTGAAAATTATTCCAGTAAACTTCATATTTGATGAGAGACTTCTTATGTTTTTCAAGTCCTGTACCTTACTCATGATTCCGGAGTCTAGCATCCAATTTGTTGGGAGTTTCAGGTCTTGATAAGAATGCATGACAGTACTCCGAAGTGTGATTAAGCGTTGTATGCCTCGCTCCGACCTTTTATTATACAACGAAAGAAGGAAAAAATCAGGGACAAATATGAATTGGTCAATAAAAAGTTTATCAGATGTGTTGGAGTTCTAACTTGTCTAACAAGCTCGCCATCTTCTTCAAGGCTGCCTCACATGGAGAATTAGTGTCATCCTTGTAAAAAGAGATTTCATTTTCCAACAGTTTGAGCGCACGGTATTCTATGGCCGCTTCTCGCATTGCATCGGCTTTTTTCTCAGGCCACTTGAAATGCTTTAACACAGCTCGCTCATCAGCCTGCAGACAAACATTTAACATCCAATAATATAACAGGGAAGGAGCACGCATATGGTCATGTGTAAGCCAAAACATTTCAACTCTTTCTCACCATCACTATTTTCACATTGTTTAGGAGTGATTTTCAATCACTTGGTTAATTTTCAAAATGTATTCAAAATCTATTTTGATGGTATGAAAATGCACTTAAAAATGTAAAACCAGACATTAAATTTATTTTGAATGATTAAAGACACATTTGGGAGTGATTTTGAACATGAAAAAAATTAATTTTAACTATTTCTAAATCACTATCAAGCTGCCCTTAATTCATGTATCCAATTAGCCACCACAGAGTGGGCCTCAATACAACACTACCTCAAAAGTGCTATTTATAGTCACAACAAGAACATAGACTAAACTGACTCAACTGCAGGAACACATTTATCACGAGAACAACATTGATTAGCAAGCAGCAGTTTCAGTAGTTTTTTTTATCTGAACGATTGTCATTTGGCGGTTTAGTTAGAAAGGAATTACTGGAATTAACATTAAGTCTCAGTTTGTGTCCATAAAAAAGTTTCCTTCTGTTTTTAGAACTTAGGTCCACCAAAAAAACAAATGGCATATTCCAAGAGATCAACAACCATTATCAGTGGCACATGGCTGAGAAGTGTTGAGATAAGATAACATATGACTAATGTACGTAGAATTTCAATTTCAGCACAGTGAAGTTCCACAAATGACAAATTTAGATAATCATCTAGAGTTTCTGGTTTCAAGCAAAATGTACAAAGCTGTACAGTTGGCCAGTCCACATCAACAAGGACTTCACCCCAAAATGAACAAAGTAAGAACCACGTCATTCTCAAACCAACAGCTTCTAGAGTTTGGGGGCAGAGAATAGATTTTTTTTAGTTCAAAAGAAATAAAAAATCCAATTCACCACCTCACATGCCGCACTGCCTAAAGAGGATAAAGTTCACCAAGGAAAATGCCAATAATTAACTGGATAGATTGAGCAATGGAGTAGGGTCCCAAGGTAGCAAAGTTTTGCTTTTGCAGGATGATTCAGCCATTTTAGAAATGCTAAGGCCTTCCGATAAGAAGCCGAGTACCCAGCAAGAGTCCCCGAAATAGGTCCTCCCGGGACAACCCGACTTGCAAAAACTATTTAGTATACAAAATCCATTATAAAGACTCGGGGTCCCTCACTCTCAATTGCCTTAGTTAAGGGGAGAAGGAAAAAAGAAAAAGAAACAATCCAGTTCATAGTAAATTTAGAAGTCAGAAGGGGCCATCTTAGGACAGTCTACAGAAAGACAATGGACCAGCATTAGCTATACATTATAGGAAGGCACTAGCGGAGCACAAAGTCATCACATGCTTTTCTTTTATCGTTCGGGTGGAAGATTGAACCATTGACTTTTGAAATTGTAATTGATGCCTTAATCAACTAAACTATGTTCAAGATGACATAAAATCATCACACGTTGAAATGTTAACTAGATCGTTGCTTTTCTCCTAATAAACCAGACCATATTAACGAATAATAACCATAAATCTTCTACATTGTAAGACATGATATGGCCCACTACACCCAGAATACTTTGTCTTAAAACTAGCTCTTTCCATAGATGTACACACACAAAAAAAAAAAAAAATACAACTGATAGAGAAAAAAGAGACAAGTAAAGATTTACCAATGATGAAAGTTGGGAATCAAGCCAATCGACAAACTTCAGGATATCTTCAATGTCCGTATGAGCTGCAACAAGCACCTTGTCAATGAGGCTATTGATGAACTCTCCTTTGGTTTCAATATCTGCTTTTATCTGAAAATTGAAGATGGGACTTAATTTTTCTACGTGGGTTAGATTTAATTCAATCAAATAAACCAAAAACATGGCCTTACGGCTAAAAGATGCGCAGAACGATTCTGAATTTCCCCAACAATGCTATTATGCGCATTGATCGCAGCTGGTTTCCCCAACAATGGAGGATCTCTCTTCCCCTCTTTCTTTCTTAAAGAGTGAAAGAGGCGTACGAGGTCTGGAGATTTCTGTGTAGCCGATGCTCGGGGCATGGACTGGATAGGAAGCGGCGGCGGCGGCGGAGGCGGCGCCGCCCGTGGTGGTGGAGACTTGCAGTTCAAATCTCTAACATTCCGACACGAACTTGATGGTTGAGTTTCCATCTCTAACTCCAACTTTCCATTTTCGAGTTTCTGATTGTCCTCGGCGTTTCGTTGCGATTCCTCTGAGACTGACTTCCTCTATAACCACGAACAGAAAAATGAAAACGATTCTGAAGTTCCTTAAAAAATTTCAACGGCAAATAGAAAGTACTTTTCAAAGAAACAACAATGGCGTCTTCTTCCTCACCTTGTCCTTATTACTAGCACTAGCGAACTTCGCTTCAGCAGCGGCTAGGTCACGAACGAGCAAATCATTCTGTGATTGAAGTTCCAAGTTCAAGCTCTGAGACTTATGCAACTCCTCCTTCAACTCAACCAATTGAGACTGCAAATCTTTAATCAAATCCTCCGCAAAACAAAGCTTCTCCTGCAATCCACTCTTAACTCCATTACAATCCTCTACATTCACACAAGAAACAGTACCAGACAAAGAACGCCGGTGCGAAACTTGCTTGAGACCACCACGGTTGACCGTTCGAGCCGAAACTCCAACATTCTCACCATCCCTCCCCTTCTTAGGAGCATTCGGCGTCAGAGATCTACTAACTCTCGAACTTTGCTTCTTCACATCAGACTGAGGCGTCGATTCAACCGCCGATACAGAAACCACCCGCTTCGGCGACTCCATAGCCTTCAAAGAAACCCGCCCACCGCGAGATGACATCGCAGTAGAGTTCTTCACAGCAGTTAATTTCCCTCTCTGCTCCATTAAAACTTACTAGAAGAGCCGACAATTCACACGGTGGTGGTGCCGCGCACTGCCTCGGTTATAAACCGGCGAATTACCTAGCGGCCGCCGCCATGCACCGGCCAAACCTCAACCCAAGAGAGAGAGGAAAAAGAAAATATATTTGTAATGGAAAGAGAAGAACAGCGAAGCATGAACAAACAAAAAGAAAGGTCTAAAAGGCAATGAGGATTTGATTAACAATGGCGATTAAACGCACTAGTCCGCCATTAACTTAACTTAGAATCTTGAATTGAACCAACCAACCAATTGGGTGTTGGTTCGTTTTGTATTCTGAATTTGAAATTTTTTAGATCAAATGGGTTGATCGTGTCAGTTGGACCACTTCTCAGTTCTTGAATTAAACTTCATAAATTTGTAAAGTTAGATCATCCTTTGTATAGCAAGTTTATGATCGATAATCCATTCGTCACAAATTTAAGATACATAAAGTTTTACTTACATCTTATAGGAGTGGTCTCTTTAAGGATCGACTGTTTTTATCTTCTTTTATCTCTATTATGCTTTTTTTCAGAAAATGAATTTCGTGACAGAAATCGCCATAATTTATCAAATGTTTGTGGTGTTTACTTTGCAAGGAGAGGATCATTAGTTAGATCTTTAAAAGAGGATCATCTGTATAAAAATTCAAAACCGTCCAACTCGATCCATGAAAGCGGAAGGTTGAGGCTCAACATCATCTTTATTTATTTACATATTTATTGTTAACTTTTTTGCTTTTTGGGTTTGGTGGAAAGATTTTTGCCAATTGAAAATTAAGCATGAAATGAAAAGGAATTTGGCCCAACTCTCCCCTTTTTAAGCTACGCTATCATTACCTCTTGTCTTCATCTTCATTTTCTTTTTTAAAAATGAACCAAAATATTTACAAATATAGCAAATTTTGATTTTCTACCGTTATGTGATAGATTATCTATATCATGATTGACACATATAGTAGTCTATCGTTGTGTGATATTTTTTTTTAGTACATTAAGAATGAGAGATTTAAACTATGAACCTCCCACATGCAAATGTCAGTTGAGTTTAGCTCTACTTGACACTATTGAGAACATTTCACTTGTTGTTCTTTGAATTCGTTCGAAAGAGCAATCTCCAAAATAATTAATAGACATTAATTTTAAAGAATGTGAATAAGTATTCAATGAAAATTGATATAAAAAACGTAAACCTTGAAAGAAAAAAAAAAAGTAAAGTTAGAGGCGATTTATTTCAACCTTTGATGGTAAAGCCTTTTGTCGAAATTCGGGTACTATTAGATATCTCAACGATTCAGAGTTCCATATGTTGAAAAAAGATTATATTATTGTGTTCGCCAAGTGCTTTTGATTACGGCGTCTCTTTCTATGATTTGTATAAAACTCTAGAGTTTACCGATTAATTAATCTATAGGTTTCAAAATTAAACAATCAATTTCTAATATTTTAAATTTTCTAATTTTGTATTTTTCTTTCTACATAGAACAAGTTTGATTAAGCAATAACTTTTTTTTTCTTATTGTTTGTTCAAGAAATAATTTTTTAAAAAAATTGTCTTAGTTTTAATTACAAACCCTGTCTTTTTAAAAAGAAGAATAATTACAAAACCCTATTAATAGTAAATAAATAAAAAAAGAGCTAAATGACCAAATTGTCCCTAACAAAGGGTTTGACTTGTATATGTGATTTCTTATGTTGTGAATCAATTTGTTTTAGTATAACTCACAAGCACCAACTCATCATGTGTTTTGTCCAATAAAAAAAACAAATAAAGGACCTATGAGTTGAAAGTCCAAATCTTTACATTTTTTTTAAAAAATATTCATAAAAAATAAATAAATAAATTATTAAAAATTAAAATGTAAAAAAAAAAAAAAAATGAAACATGTTCTTTCTCACCATGTCCATGTGAGTAGGTATGAGGTCATACAAAATTTGTCACAAACCTCAAAAAAAAAAATAATAAGAAAATAAAGAAAACATCAAAATTGGGAATTACTAGTTGTATTTATTTAATATTTTCTAATTTTAGTTCTAATAATTTTTGTCAATTATCCATTCTTATGAATATGAGGAATTTTTTCACTTTAATTTTAAAAGCCGCTATCAAGTTATAATCGTTGTTATTAAATCTTAATATTATATATTTTTTATTAAAAAAACATACTTTAAAAATGAATTAACAAAATATTTAGAAAACGAAGTAAAATATCACAATCTATCTATGTATGATGTAATGTGATAGATCGAGATAGACTACTATCTATGCTTGTATGATAGGTATAGATAGTAGTTTATTTCGGTGTATCGTAATCTACTCCAAATAGATTGTGATATTTTGTTATATTTATAAATATTTTTAAAAGTTTTGTTATTGAAAATAATCTCTCATTAAAAATATACATAATCATAACATAAATTATTATAAATGACAAAGTGTAAGAAAGTTTTTGTAAATTATAGCAAAATTTAAGATTCTATTAACGATAGACACTTATAAACATTGACAGTTTATTTATGTTTATCAATGTTTATAATTGATGGAATCTAAAATTTTACTATATTTTAATTTATTTTGCCATTTTTAAAAACGTTCCTAATCGTAGTTTATTTATATTGAGATCTACATTCTAAATATTGTAGTTTTTAAAAACTCATTATAAATTAAAACATATTATAGTTTTCAAAAGAAACAATTTATGAAAATGTGTTAAAATCATTTGGTTTTGGGGTTGGTGGTGATCTCATTCCTCCTACCACACTCATGTTTAAATCCTAGAAAATGCAAACTATCTAATGAGGTAATTAATTGACTTGAGTGATATACCGTATCCACGATTTTATTAAGGAGCATTTTTAAATATATCAAAATAAATTAAAATATATACAGAATTTAGTAAAATTCTATATTCTATCAATATGTCTATTAGTGTTTTTTAAATATTTTTAAATTTACAAAATAGTTCTCCTTTTATTATTCTCAAATTAGAAGAAAAAACATATTTAGATATAAAATTTTAATTGAAATGGCAAATGGGGAACATATTTAGATATTTATATAGAGAAAGAGTTTTACAAATGCAAAAAAAGAAGTAAAATTATCCCAAAATATAAGAAATCGATCACTTATTTTGAATTTCTTTTGGTTACTAGCTTTCTATTTCTCTATTTACGATCCACGTTTCAATATTAATATTCGTTAGTTGATCGTGAGATAAAAAGTTTCAAATTTCACTAGCCAAGCTCTGGTCTTATTTAACCATTCAAAACTTTTGTTTTCCCTCTTTTAGCGAGAGGAAAAAAAATACTTTATCCTAAATTTTAAGTTTGTTATTGCCCTTAAATATCTATATAATGTCATTTAAATATGATTGAGATTGTTTGATTTCTCTTTTTTACAACTTATCAGGTCATGTTTTTAACTTATAAATTGTTTTAAAAGCTGAAATGTAATCTAAACTACTGAGAATCAGAAGAGTACTGAAATACACAAGTAATCGAAAATGGGATGAAAATGAGAACGTAGAGTGTAAAAACAGTAAGAAAAAGGATTGGATTAAAACGTTTCGGAACGAAATGAGTTTTATGTTATAAATGAGGTCCAAAACATTCAATCCAAACATGAGTTTTGGATTACACTACATTACAATCTCATCTCATTACGGACCACCAAACACTCTTCAATATATTAGATCGGAAGTCTAATAAAATGGTTGTACTTGAAATATTATAGGTTAAATTGAAAGTTTTGAAATGACAAAGGACATAACTAAAACTCTATATTCTAAAGTTTCATTATAAATTAAAATTTATTAGCATATTGAAATGTATATTTCAGAAAGAGATTTGTCATGCTGCTTTTTCATAAAAGGAATATTTTAAAATAAATTTAAGATTTTAACCTAAAATTTACTGTTTTATTTTATATAATTTAAGCAGAAATTGATAGTTAAGAAAATGTTTAATATATAATACATAAATTCAATACCCTAATAAACTATACTTATAATTTAAAACTCCTCCCATCATAAAAATCCAACTTAATTGAGACATAGCTACGTAAATATACCAAATTAGACCTAAATTATTAACAAATATAACAAAATTTAAATCTAACGTTCGGAGTATATTAGTTATAGATAATATCACTAGTAGGAGTCTATTAAGCTCTAAATGTTATTTAGAATAAGATTTTATATCAGTAATAAAGTGTATCACATATATAGATTTTGCTATATTTACAATACATATTGATAACTCATTAGAACATGTCTACTTCAATCCCAATGTAATCCATCAATGGTAATCTAAAAAACGAATCTCGTTTAATTTCGTTTGTTGTTGTAGTGCTCCATAACCATAATGAAACTTGGACTCTACTACGAAATTTCGTAATCAATAAACCTAATCTGATTGTAAAAGAGAGGGTCATCAATATTTGATTATTGCGTGAACCTACAACGTTTTTTTACTAACTTTTCATCATTTATCCAATTTTATTTGGTTACCACGTTTTAGTTAATTGCATTATCGTAATCATTTTTTTTATTACATTATTTTTCTATCGAAGTAAATAACACAAATAATTATTTTTTATTACGATTACATCTGCTCCAATTGAGATTCATTACGATTGATCATAAATATAAACCTATCGTAATTACTATAATTTTAATCACACTTGAATAAACGTGGTTTTAATTATTATTCCCTCAAAGAGATAAACATACCTTTCTAAACTTTAACAAATATCCAAACCTTATCCAAAATGAAAAAGAAAAGAAAAGCAAAAGAATAATAACTTACATCCACACCATACATTCATTTGTGATTGGCCACCTGTAAGTTTGTCATACACGTGGCATCCTCACACTCCATCCAGCCTCTTAAAACGCCACGTGGCGTCTTGTCATCTTCCTCCACGTCGACTCACCGTTTACCGCTTCCCGGGTTTAGAATACTATAAATAGAAGCCCTAAGTCCCCACATTTCTTCCGTACTTTATTCTTCCTCTAATTTTCTTCATTCGAATCTTACAGTTTTCACTTCCATTTACGTTCAAATTCATCAATCCAATGCCTTCTTCTTCTATTCGAGTTCACCGCCGCCAGATTTCTCTACCGGCGGTGACGGTGGTGTTGCTGGTTTTTATGGTGAGTATATGCTGGAGTGGGAGTGTGGGACATATGCCATCGACGGCGGAGGAGGCTCGAGATTACCAAGAAATGAAGAGCAAGGCGGCGACGAAGGATGAGAAGGAAAAAGATCAGACGGCGGAGACGTGGACGGAATGGGCGAAAGAGAAAATCACGGGCGGACTTGGACTGAAGAATGAAGATGAGGGTGGCGTTAAGAAGGTTACTGATTTAACTTCCGATTCTGCTGAAAATGCCAAAGACAAAATCCAGAACGCCGCTTCAGGTTCTAATATGTTTTTTAAGCCTAAATTATATTAATTTTAGGGTAGTTATCGTAATTGGCAAAATAATTTGAAATACTTATAAATATAATAAAATATGGGAGATAATCACATTTTGATTTTTGCTGTATTTTTAAGTTACACCAAAATTTATTTTAAAAATGTTTCAAAATTTTAATTTTCTTATGGTCACTGTGCAATTCTTTTAAAATGCCAAAATAGCTCATATGGTAAATAAAAAATTGTCAAAAAAATATAGGATAAAAATTAAAATGGCGTAAAACCATTGTAGTCCTTAGATAAACAAATATTGCTTATATAGTTTTTTTTTTTTTTTTTTTTTTTTTTTTTTTTTTTTTTTTTTCTCCACCCCCAAAAAGAAAAGGGGAGAAAAGGGAAAAGGGTGGAAAACCGTGGGGGTCCTGAGAGAAACAAAGATTTCTTGGAGGGTTTTTTTTTTTTTTTTTTTTTTTTTTTTTTTTTGTTCTATACTCTCGACAGGAGCGGGACAATACGGCGCTGAAAAGGCCAATGAAGTGAAGGACACGTTGGCGGAGAAGGCTGGGGAGACCAAAGATAAGGCAGCCAAAATGGCAGACTTGGCGAGGGGAACCGCAGGCGAGAAAACGGCGGAGGCGGTGGAGAAGGGGAAAGAACAAGCATACAATGCGGCAAAAGGAACCAAAGAAAAAGTGGGTTCCCTAAAAAACAAAGCAGAAGAAACCTCTGGTGAGGCAACCAAGAAAACGAAGGAAGCAGCCAATGAGGCGAAGAAAAAAACAGAAGAAACAGGAGAGGAGGCAAAGGAAAGGGCGTCGACGGGAGCAAGGGAGGCGGAGGAGAGAGCGGGAGAGATGAAGGAAAAGGCGAAAGTGAAGGGGAAAGAGGCAAAGGAGAGAGCGGAGGAGGAGGCGGGGAGGGCAGAGGAGGCGGTGGAGAAGGGGAAGAGTTGGGCAAAGGAAGGGTTCGAGGCTGCGAAGGGGAAAGCAGAGGAGGTGGTGGGAGCAGCAAAGGAGAAGATAGGGGAGCAATACGAGGCAGCGAAGAAGAAGTCGCAGAGGATTAAAGACGACGTGGTTCGGTCGGAGGCAGAGATCGGGGTGGAGGACGAGCTTTGAATAACTCCGGTGGGGGTACGTAGTTTTTGTGTTCATATTAAGTTATGAGAGAGGTTTGTGTCTTGGAGGGAAGTGATTTTGTGTTAGTTTTGAAATGTGTGTGTGTATATAATGAAATGATGATAAAATGGGGTTTCATTATATGATCAGAAGGTGGTATGCAACCTATAATATAATACCTGCTATATGTTATTAATAGCATTTTGGAAGTTTCTCTTCCAAAGTCTCTCTCCCTCCTTGCTAGGAGGGGAGGGGAGGGGAGGGGTATTTCTTCTCCAACTATCTCTTGTGAGCAGTTGCATCCATGTTAATTAATTTAGGGTTTGACACGTGTTAGGTCCAATGTAAACTAAACTCGTCATTGTTATGTTAGAGGTTATTAATGGCGGGATATATTAAGATGATATTGAAAATAAGAAAAAAGTAGTTAACTAACTACTCTTCCACGACAAGTGTGTTGTGTATTTCCTATTAATTTTGAGGAACAACCTAAAACTCGATCATGTTTTTTTCAGTTTTAAGGTAAGGTTGGACTTCTCTTTAGCAAAGACCTGGTTGGGATGCACATTCCATATACAACTATTATTTATTCTACAACTTTTTTTTTATTAAATAAATACTTCATATATTTATATAAATGTTTTCTATATATATATATATATATATAAAGTAATTTTATTTTGGCTAAACACAATTAGCGAGAATGTAAATACAACAAAGTTTAATCATTTTTTACTTCTAAGTGGAGGGTGGAATTTTTCGGACATTTGATTCTTAATAACTTATAATTAATTATAATTTAATTTTAAGTATAATGATGGTTCATTAATTAATTTGTTTATTGAAACAATCAATTTCAAAATTCTAAATTTTTGGTAAGTAATTGAATCTTCGAACACTGTCAGTAACTATACAACTGGAGAAGTTAATTGTGCTAATCAAAGTTAATACGATACCAAAACATGGTTTTTTTATTGTTAATAAATAACTAAATACTAAATTATGAATACAGATTTTTATATTATAAGAATTTATGGTAGGACCCCTCGTGTAATTGGTAAAAAATTTATGTAGGACTATTGCAAATTGGCCCCTACACTCGCATAAAATACAAATAGCCATTTTATCCAAAGAATATTTCCAAAAAAAGATAAACATGAAGACTTTTTAAATTATAAATATTATTTTATTGGAAAAGTGAAGACAAAATAAAACTCTATAATGTACTTTTAACACAATTTCCACATTCTAGTGAAAACGGTGTCGTATTTGTAGAGTCAATATCATCAGGTAAAATCCGGAGGCGGAAAAAGGAAAAAGAAAAACGAATAAAATAATAAATGCCCCTTCAAATAAAATTGAAACCAAAAAAAAAAAAAATTATTAAAACTAATAATAAAATAAAACGGCCCTTCAAATAAAATTGGAACAAATAGACAAAACTCCGCCACGAAGCGCGTGGGGTCAATAGTACGTGGTTGAGATTAAATGTGATTGTCACGCACTGTCTTCGCGCGTGGGATATTGTTTCCCTTTATTATTGAATCGTTCAATAATCGAAGGCGCGAAGCCAAGTAAAGAAAGAAAAATAAATAAATAAATAATAATAATTGAAAATAAAATTAAAAATAAGAGAGAGAGAAGAGAGAGAGAGACCACAAATTTGGAAGGAGGAAGTGAAAGAAGAAGAAGAAGAAGGAGAATGAGAGTTGGGAAGTATGAGTTGGGGAAAACTTTAGGAGAAGGGAATTTCGGCAAGGTGAAGTTGGCCGCCGATGTCCGTACCGGCCGTCGTTATGCCGTCAAAATCCTTGACAAGACCAAGATTCTCCATCTCAACTTCTCCGATCAGGTGTTGTTTCATTTCATTTGTTCGTCTTCTTGTTAGTTGTAATTATTCAGCGAATCGAACTGATGTAATGAATCGGAGTTGATTTCAGATTAAGCGTGAAATAAGCACTCTCAAGCTCCTTAGGCATCCAAATGTTGTTAGACTTTATGAGGTTTGTTTGCGAATCAACGTGATTCTGTTGGATTTAATGAAGAAATCAAACGACTGGTTTTGATTATTGTTTTTGTTTTTTGTATGGATGATGTAGGTTTTAGCTAGTAAGACGAAGATTTATATGGTTCTGGAGTGCGCTTCTGGTGGAGAATTGTTTGATAGAATTGTAAGCGTGTTTTCTGATGTTGATTTGAATTCCTGTTGGACATAGTTATTGAATTGGAGTGTTGAGTTAGGGATTACTGTGTGTGTGTGTGTGTGTGTTTTAGGAATCGAAAGGTAAGATGGATGAGGCTGAAGGTCGGAGGCTTTTCCAGCAGCTTATTGATGGTCTTAGTTACTGCCATGACAAAGGAGTTTACCACAGGGATCTCAAGGTATTTACATGCGATTTATGTCTCATTTCGTTGAACAATCATTCTTCGTATCGTTTTTATTTGAAATTTCTATTGCCGGTTGATCCGTGTAGTTGGAAAACGTGCTTGTTGATGCTAAGGGAAATATTAAGATTTCTGATTTTGGTCTCAGTGCTTTTCCACAGAATTGCCGGGTAATATTCTGTAGATATCTACTTTTGAGATCATCTGTATCTAAATTTTGGCTACTTAATTCGTAGTTGAAGAACTGGAATTGATGGATAGTTTATGAAATTAGGAAGATGGTTTGCTGCACACAACCTGTGGAAGTCCTAACTATGTTGCACCAGAGGTTCTTGCCAATAGAGGATATAATGGAGCCGCCTCTGATATATGGTCATGTGGGGTTATCTTGTATGTTATTCTGACGGCTTTTCTACCTTTCGACGAGACCAATCTGGCTTTACTTTATAAAAAGGTACCTAAACCTAACTGCAAAAGGGGAAAAAATGAATAAACTAATATTAAACATATGTCTTGTATTGTTTAGATCCCTGTCTCTCTCTCTCTCTCTCTCTCTCTGTCTCCCCCTTTAGAAAATCTATTTATATGCATCAACGTTCGTTGTAGACTTTGAGGGGGGATTTTCAGATACCCAAATGGTTATCAGCAGGTGCCAGAAATTTGATCAGGAGAACTCTTGACCCCAATCCCAATACTCGGATTACCATAGCAGAAATCAAAGAGAATGAGTGGTTCAAGTCTGACTATAATCCTGCTTCTCCTTGTTATGATGATGAGGAGGAGGAGGAGGGTTCACTTACCGATCAGGATGATGCCATCTCAACGCCTGATGAGGTATATGTAAAGAGAGAGAAAGAGAAACAAATCCTTCTTTTTCCCTCCTTATCTTTATGTTATTTTGTCTAAACTGATGAAATTTTGGATTTTACCTTTGGCATAGCCATCTGACGTTGAAAACAGCCCAGAATCTCCTTCTATTATCAATGCGTTTGAGTTGATTGGGATGTCTTCAAGTTTGGATTTATCCGGGTTCTTTGAGCAAGAGGTGAGAGTTCAAGAGAAAGACTATTAGTCTACGCAATCTATGGGCCCGGTTGCTTGTTCATCTTAAAATCTTACTTGATTACTTAATATTCTAATCTGAATAACCATAGGATGTCTCCGAGAGGAAGATCAGATTTACATCCAACCATTCTGCCAAAGACTTGCTTGAGAGAATCGAGGTTATCGCAACGGATATGGGATTTCGAGTTCAAAAGAAAAGTGGAAAGGTTGGTACTCAATTCTTAGCATTGAAAGATTCTGGTAGATGTCATTATCGTTAATCCCTCCATCGCAATGGATTAGTTGAAAGCTTGTCACCATCGTTGTCCGCAATTTTATATGACAAACGACCCCTACAATTTGCGATCCTTTGCTAGGTTACAAAGTAACATGCCCCGTTTCTCTTTCTCACAATATGACTCTAACATAGCTCTCCTTTTCTGCGTCTTTAGTTGAAATTGATTCAAGAGATAAGAAGTCAAAGAAGCCTAAGTAATCTATCATTTGTAGCAGAGGTAAAGAAAATTTTCATTCGAGTTACAAATTAAATTTTCATAAAACCTATAATGCTAACAGTTACTCCATTACCAAATCTGGTGAGTTATGATTTCAGGTCTTTGAGATAAGCCCATTGCTTCATGTAGTTGAACTGAAAAAATCTTTTGGAGATTCATCAGCTTACAGACAGGTACAAGACCGGACAGGCTAGTTTGAATATCTGTTTTAAGTGTTTAAAACTAGTCTTTTTACTCTGGAAAATACCTTTACCTTTTCAACACTTAGAACGTCTTTCCAAACCTTGCAAAGTACTAAATTTGGAAAACTTGTGCCAAGTAAGGCATCTCCCCCTAACTTCTAACATTCAATCCAATTCAAACCTTGCAGTTGTGTGAAAGACTGTCAAATGATTTGGGCACAAACCCAGAACTCGAACGGCAAAATTCAAGCTCATTTGCATTAAACAGTACATGTTAGAAGAAATCGATACCCAATTATAGGATTTTTATTAGAATTATTATTATTGTTGTTATTATTATTTTATAATTTGGGTTGGCATCAAGCAAGGCCTTTGATTGGTGTATAAGTGGGTTCAAATGTAGATAACAGGTAGAGCCAAATATTAAATGGCAAGAAGCCTCCTTTGTATCCCCCTTTGTATGTAACACTGAATAGCAAATGTAAAAGAACAGAAAGTTCATTTGTATGCTAGAAGTTTGAGAATATAATCATAGATCTCTCTCCTCTTTTATAACTTCAGATACAAATCTTCTAAACAAATTTCATATACATTATTACTTCATCCTATTTGGAATCTTTTCATTTCATTTGTAGATTACATTTTTCTGATGAAAATATTAGACTTCCAAATGATAATGTTGCACAGGAATTGGCTTGCTTTTCAACTTTATAAACAATTTATTCACAATAATGAGGCTAGATATGTGGCTCCAAATAAACTTACTTTCCTACCCTTGTTGAGATAAATGGGGGTCCGCAACCGAGACTATGTGGCAAGTCGATTGCCAAGTTCTTCACTATACACCTGTATCAAACCACTGTCATCGTCGTTTTGGAGCTTATGATTGAGGATGGCCTTGTATTGATCATCTCTGTTCTCCAAGCTGCGTATGAATTCGACCTAAGAACAAATAGAATGTTGTTAATTGCTAGGGTTGTCATAAGGATTCTCCATTTTTCAAGTTGCATTTATAATCTTAAAATGCATTATTAATTCCTTGGGCCAATGAATATGCAGGTTTGAGAAAGGCCTTAGTGGAGATAGAAAAAATATGACTGAATATTGAAATACAAACAAAAGATTACGGTTGTGACATGAGAAGTTGTCGTCAACGTGAACATAACTCAATTGGCATAAACTTATTCTACATAAACTTATTCTATCAACTTCAAGGTCAAAGATTCAATTTTCACATTCCACACATCGTCAAAAAAGAAAAAAAAATCGTCATGTAGAGATAATATTTATAAATATAGCAAAATATCACAATCTATCTATGATAGATCACGATAGACACACATAGTAGGTTATTTTAGTCTATCGTAGATAGATTGTGATATTTTGCTATGTTTTGTAAATATTTTGATTCATTTTGTTATATTTGAAAATAACTCTCGTCTTGTATAGTATTAATATGAATAAAAGTGTAAATTAACCGCAACCAGTCAGCCTAAGCTTTGGTTTAGTGGTGATTGATTTACATTTTATGATCATAGAGGGAAACATGTGTTAAAGACCCACAAACAAGTTTTTGGAAATTATGCGCATAGGAATCTAAATATGCAATCATCATCATTTCACTATCTTGAAACAAGGGGAAGCATTTACCTGTTTTTGAAAAAAGTCGAATTCATCAGAGCTAAGAGAACCATCACTATTTGAATCCAGAAGTTGCATCATCTCTCGTGCATCTTCTCCAGGGGCGCCAACACCAAGGTCTTCCATGACATCCACAAGTTCCTCAATACTTATTCTACCGTCTCCATTCTTGTCAAGAAGGCCAAATACTCGACCTCTTTGGTTGGTATGTATGCCTTTATAGTTAGAGGATGGAAAATCATTAAGACGTAGAGCAGCTAGTTCAGCTGCAGCCAACATTTTGGCCTTCAGCCGTTTCGCCTAAGACATTGACAAATATCCACATCAATCTCAAACTTAACAAGCTTCTGCAAATATTATAGAACAAGACTTAAGTGTATTAAAACATTACAATAGATACTAAGTTACTAACTTCTTCTGGATCTGTGAGACCTCCCTTGTATAGTGAATGTGATGCTGTTCCACCAGCTGCCAATTTGTCCATCTCCATTGTTCGTATTTGTATTTCCATTAACGGCTTCGTCTGGCTCTCGTCGCTCACATCCACAGCCATGTGTAAGCTCTTATAACCATTGGGTTTTGGCTTTGTAATATAATCTTTAGTCCTATGGGGTATTTCCTTCCACTGTGACTTTATAATTTCACGTGCCCGGTAGCAAGCTCTCTCACCCAATTCTGATGTATCTGTCCCAGCCTTAGGTTTCAATATGACACGTAATCCTAGAATATCGTTAACTTCTTCAAGTTTTCGACCATCTTTCAGGAGTTTCTTCATGGTGCTAGATCGACTTTTATAGCGACCTTTGACAGAAATATCTTCCACCATGTTTGTTAATATAGGATCATTCTTCAACGACTGTGCCAGCTGATCCTTGTATGTTCCAATCAAAGACTTACTTCCTGACTCCTGGCTTCGCAACCACGAATCCACATAGAAGTAAGAGCAAGGAAACAAGTAACGGAAAGAGAGATCCTCCAACTGAAGTGATAAGAAGTTAGCTCCAATAGCAAATGCTAATGGTGCATGTATCTTCAAAACCTCAAGAGAAACCATCTGCTGCTGGTATCTTGGCAATGATTGGAGGTTTCTCATCATATCAAGCTTCAAAGCCAGGTCTAAAATCAAGGCCCTAATATCATAATACGTAAGACAGAACTTTCTTAAAGCAGCCGAACTATCATCGTCAAAGATATCAACCCTCGAAGGAATGCTCTTCACACGTAAGCTCTCATGCAGTAAATGAGCAGTACTTATACCTATTTGGTTTTTAACTTCTTGAAGAGATATCCCCCCAGCCTCCATAACTTCTCTAAGAATACCAGCAGATATAACTTCTGCATCCATCTGTGATAATGGTTTGTTCTAAAATCTATCAATAACTGAAAGTCTCAAATCTATCAAGTGCAGACTAAAATTCACAGAAAAGGCTATTCAGCAAGTATAGAGTTTCCAATTCCATTAAGAACAATGCCTATTGTGATAATAAAGCAAAAATAAGCAACAGAAAGCATTAAATTCCATCTATTTGTCTACTAGTTTCAACATCCCCCAAGAATCTAACATCAAGTCTATTCCATAACTAAAAATGTGTATGGCAATTGGCAGTTGAAATTGCAACTGGTGAGCTTTCCTGATCACAATTACATCTAGTTAGAAATGGGAATTGGCATTTGAAGGTTTTTTTTTTTTTTTTTAAAATAAGAAACATATCAGAATGATAAAACGAATTAAGCACATTACAAAAGAGATTTCCAATTGAAACTAAGTAAGAAAGACTAACGTGATTAAAGGGTGCCTTTTTTTTTTTTGCACCAATACAAAGCTGTAGACAGAACCAAGTCCATAAACCAATCAAAAAACCGAACAAGAGTTCCTAAAACGCTTGTCAATCCATGTTAAAAATTGGATTTGGAATTAGAACTGAATGAATCAAGTAGTAGGACCAAACTATCACTCACAGTTCAATTGAAGACATGTATATCTTGAGAAGAACAAGGAAAAGAAGAAGAAGTAGAAGTAGAACACAATTGTTAATTCAACAAAACAGTGGAAAACCCATCAACAGATCAATAATACATTATGTGGGAATTCTTCGATAAACCCCTGAATTTTAAGATAACTTTTAACAAATATATAATTATACCTTTTAGCAGAAAGCTCTGTAATCTCCTCTAACCATAATCCCCAAAAGTTTCTGAATTCAACTCTACTATGCATTAAATAATAGTTAGGTTAACACTCACAATCCACCAATCAATAACAATCAAGAACATTTAGAACAAAGAATCGAAGAGATGGCAACTTAATTAGTAACAGCAGCAAGAGAACCTGAAGATCGGCGAGAATAAGAGCCACAGACAAGGCCTTGGAGAGAGGAGAGCGGCCATCAGGAAGCAGAGGCAAACTCTGCAAGATGGGGATTGAGAGCTTAAGAGTGACAAAGAGGATCACAGACGAACTAGTGGAAGTGAGGTTCATCCTATCGGTGACCTCATTGAAGGCTCCAATGAGTTCCACAACTAATTTTCCGCCGGCCTGCTCCGGTACGGTGGTGGGGAGATCCGGGATGCCGGAAGTGGAGGAAGCTCGCAAATGCAGAAGGCGGTACCTAGAGAGGGAGTTGAGTGGGCGGCGACGGTGACGGAGGAGGAGATTGGGAAGGGGAAGGTGATGGGTGTCGGTGAGAGAACGGAGGGAGTGGAAATGGAGGTCTGGGGAAGGATTAATCGCGGTGAAAAGCTCCATTGTTGTGGGTTTTTGAAGCTTAATCTGGAAGGAGCAGAGCCATTGTTGAGTTTAAAAGGAGCTTTCAATGAAGGTGAAGAAAAGAAGAAGAAGGAAGCTGCCACTGCCACACGAATTCAAAGGAAAAATTGATCAAAAGTCAAAATTAAACAAAATCCATAAACTTCTAAGAAATATTGAGAAATTGACAAAATTTGCAAATTAGCCCCTCCAAGTTTTTTGGTTTTGGATAAAATACCCATTTTTAAAAATTAAAGTATTCTTAGATCCTATGACATTAACATGGCATAAAAATACAATTTTTTTTTAATCTTAGATAACTTAGGATCCGGTTTGGTTTTAGTTTTTGAAAATAAAATCTATTCTCTAATATGATGAATTATTTTCAAGTATATCAAAATGAATTAAAATATTTATAAATATTTAAATTTTCGTTGCGACAGTGTGATCTTATTCTATATTTGTAAACATATTCTGTAATTTTCTCATTTAAAATAAATTCTATATAATATTCTGAGTTAAGTGTTATAATTTTTAATTCAATTCTAAAAACCAATTTTTAAAATTTTCTTTTTAGTTTTGAAAATTTTACTTGATTTTTTAAAAACGAGATACATAATAAAATAATAATTTAGAGATGAAACGATTATTAATAGATTTAATTTTTAAAAAAATAAAAATAAAAAACAAATAATTACTTAAGAGAATAACCATATTATCCAATAATCAAATAAAATGTGATAATAAATAGGGGAATTGGACTAAATGGCAAAATTTGGAGAGTCATTTTAATTTATAGCATAAAACGAAAATCATAAGATTTATAGCAAATTCGAGAATGATGGTTGTTCCAACTTTT
>JBBPDJ010000020.1:6269483-6279795 GCA_037974625.1 Cucumis cinereus
TAATTCATAATTAATAATTATAAAATTCATTTTGCTATTTTTATAATTTAAATTATTTTTTTGCTAATTTTTAAAATGAAACCTCTTATTTTGCCATTTTTTTTGTTGCCCCTAATAAATATTTTTGGAATAGTAGTCTCATTTTCCAATCAATCACTTAAACTATATGAAAACCCAAAGAAGGTTGAAATGACAAAAGTGCCCTTGAATTTAAAGCTTGTATTTTTATGGGTATTTTCACATTTGAATGGTAATTTTGACATTTGCAGAATGATTTGTGAAACCATACAAATGTATGGTTGTCTTCAAACTTTCCTAAAAACTCTCTAAACTTTCAAGATGCGACATAATCCCACTTTTGGGAAGAATAAATTTTATGTTAAATAAAAATTTATAAACATAATTTTCTCGATAAGTTCTGAATTAAAAAAAGAATCAGTTACATAAAAAAAATCTATTTATCTTAATTTAGGAAACGTTTGGAATGCAAAGTTTAGTTAGTAATTATTATAGAATGAAAGTAATCAATCGAGTTGACGTTAATAACGAAGTGAATTCGACGACCATCTTCTTCGATAACCAAATAGTGGGTGAATTTTTTTTTCGCCATTCAACTCAACCCGACTTGAGGGCTAAACGCTCCTATCTTCATAACTCAATTTGACAAAAAAAAAAAACTATAATTTATTTAAGGGCATTTTTAAATATACATATTGCTATAATTTACAAAGAAATTTACAAATCATAACAAAATTTCAGATTCTATCAATATATCCGCTATAATTTCATCCGTTTCAATCAATGTCACCAATTTGATATTGATAGATTTTTTTTAATTTCTATCTGTGTCACATTGATATTTATAAAAGTCTATTAGTATCATTTGAATAAAATCCGAAATCTTAAGATATTTTTGGAAATAGGAACTCTAACATAATTTCCCTCTATTTAACTTGGAGAATATCCATGGATGTCGATATTCATATGATATATCTTTGAAACCATCATATCCACATCAATGTTCTAAATTCAATCACGAGCGATCAAAACTGTTACAAAACTTGAAATTCCAACAAGACCAAAGAGAGTCGATTACGGATTTCACCATGAAAGCTTCCGCCTCGCCTCATTCAAAAGCTCCATTCAAGTTCAGGATGTGAGTTCTTTCTCTCTTTCAACTCCACTATCAATTCTTCTTCTTTTCATTGATTTCTCTTTCTTATACTTCCCTATCTCTTTATGTTTTCAATCACTATCCAAGTCCGACGGCGGAGAATCTAGTCCCAATTCGTTTGGACATTGAAATCGACGGTCAGAGGTTCAAAGATGCCTTCACTTGGAACCCTTCTGGTAATTAATTACCTTGCTCCTATTTCCCTATGTTTTTTCTTTTAAATCAATGCTGATTCATGTGTAGGAGGGTAGTTTATGCTTTTGATGTTTCGAGTTTAGGGTTTTCTTTTTTCTCCCTAAACTTATGCTTCCTGACATGGAAAAACTGAATTAATCACTTGCCCGCTGTGTTGCTCATACTTTAGTGAAAGGAAAGACTTTGCGAACTGAATTAATCCTCCATTGTGCTTATTCCTTTTGGTGTAGTATTTAGGCCTGAAATCGGTGGTTTTGAGAGTGCTTAGAGTGGCACACTAAAGCACAATAGTCATTGAGAACTTATAAGTGTGAGGCCTAAATTTGTTTTCTAGGAAACTCAAAGTTAGGTTAGATTACAAGTTTGGTCTATGAACTTTTAGGTTTGTCATTTGCGTGTAACCTTAACCATAAACTTAAAAAGTACTTTACAAATTTTTTAATTTT
This sequence comes from Cucumis cinereus, assembly GCA_037974625.1. Taxonomy (NCBI): domain Eukaryota; kingdom Viridiplantae; phylum Streptophyta; class Magnoliopsida; order Cucurbitales; family Cucurbitaceae; genus Cucumis; species Cucumis cinereus. Next base: position 6,271,299 of record JBBPDJ010000020.1, read on the forward strand.
CAATTTTGTTTGAAATATAGGTCTACGATGCATTTGAGGTTTTTTTTTTTCTTTTTTATAATTCACGGATCTACTAAACAAAAAATTGATTTTATGTTTTACAAGGCCTTAGATGTTCAATTATGTAGACAATAGTCATGTGAATTTTGAATAATGCAATAAAAGTCAAAGGACCTACTAGATATGATTCAAGGACTTATTAGACAAAAATTGAAAGTTTTGAAACCTATTAGATACTTTTGAAAGTTTAGAGATTAAACCTGTAACTTAAAACCCCTACATATAAAAAGTAGGGTTATGAACGATAAGATATTGAAAATTTTAAGAAATTAGAGTGTTTTTTTGGGTAAGAGTCTAAGAGATAAGAGGTGTGGAGAAAAATAAATATTTTCTTAAAGAGAATCTGTTAGTTTCTTCTTCTTTGAAGGATTTAAAAAGAAATTAAGAACAATGATCTTCATGCATTGAGGGGCCTGGGCGTGCTTCATTAACATTTCATGGTGTCTCGCTTTTCAAAGAAGCGCCTTGGATTTTTAAGCCACTGCTTGAAATAATATTTCTGTGAGTATAAGAATTAACCACATCCGCCATTATTTTGATAGCCGGCCCACCGATCTTCAGAGAGGTTTTGTCCAGAGATAACACGAGTTCTTGAGGTCCTGTTTTATAACAATTTTTTTTTTTTATTTTTGAAAATTGTACTTGTTTTCTCACTTCTATACATAGTCATCATCTTTCTTGAGGAAATATTGAATTCTTAACAAGATTTCAAAACAAAAACAAGTTTTTAAAAACTTTTTTCCTTAAAACTTGACATGGATTAGTTAGGAAGTAGATAAAAAAAACAAAGAAACTCATAGGTAGAAGTAGTATTTATTTATTTAATTTTAAAAAACGAAATACCAAAGTGTTATCAAACAAGGCCCAAGTTTTTTAACATGGGAGCTTGAGTCTAGGAATTCAGAGGTTATCTTAATATGTTCCAAAACCACAGGCACCCTTGAGGCTTAGATTGGAAATGCCTTTTTTGCTCTTCTGGTAATATATTCAATATCATCTTTATAATTTATGTTTAATCTAGATCCCGATTCAGAGGTGGTGGTCTTTGCAAAGAGGACAGTGAAAGATTTAAAACTTCCTCCGGCATTTATCACACAAATTGCACAATCCATTCAAGTAAGGACAATAGTCATCTGAACCTCCCTCTCTCATTCTTCATGGATTTGAATAGTCAGCCTAAACCATGTTTCTTTTACATATTAAAAACAAAACCTTCAAACTTAAATCAATACCTTTAATCAAATCTTGATCTTCCATCAAATTCACTCATATATTCTCTTGGGTTTTTGCTTATCAGTCACAACTTACAGAATTTCGATCCTTTGAAGGTCAAGATATGTATACTGGTGAAAAGATCATTCCCATCAAGGTTTGTCTCGTAGGCGTTACAGTATCAATCTCTTGATGACTTCCTCCCTTTATCATTATTCTACAGCTTGATGCCAAATAATGCGCTTCTGTTTCTTTCCCAGCTTGATCTTCGAGTGAACAATACACTCATAAAGGATCAGTTTCTGTGGGTAAAGTCGACATACTCTTGATACATTTGACTGGAACATGTATATTTGTTAAGCTTACTTGTGAAATATGATATGCCTTTTAGGACTTGAACAACTATGAGAGCGACCCTGAAGAGTTCTCCAGGACATTATGCAAAGATTTGGGTATTGACGACCCTGAAGTTGGAGTAAGTGAAAATTGAATTTGTAAATGTAGTTCCAAGTAATTTGGTTCCTTCGGCCATGAAAAGGCAGCTTTCTACTTTAAAGGGATGGATTGTCAATGAGCTAATTCCATCTAGTGTCCTCCTGTATATGTTTTAATCCAACTGTTTGATACAATGAGAATTTCGTTCATTTTTGTGAGGTAGCCTGCAATTGCTGTTGCGATTAGAGAACAGCTCTATGAGGTTTGTTTTTTCTTGCCTGTTAAGCCTCCTTTTCCAAATGGCAATATACATATATACATATACATATACACATATATACATATACATACACTCACACACACACACACACACACACACACACACATATATAAATATATATATTTATGTTCTCTCTAGTTCTGTTGGTAATCTGAATGATTTATTTCATGAATGCATCTTCATGTGTCCATGTTCCAGATAGCAGTGCAAAATGTTGCTTCAGCAAGAGAAAGCAGAATGAGCAAGAAGGGCCGCCGAGGGTTCGAGCATGTTCCAGTAAGGTATCTATTTAGATATTCTAACTTGTGCATTGTTTCTCATTTTCTTTGTAATCAGCCGCGTTGCAATGAGACTAAATGTTTACCCTTTAATCGTGCATTTCTCTGTTTGCAACAGTAAAACTGGAGGTGCTTCGGTGGATTTGGTGAAGTTATTTGGTCATAGATCAAGTGTTGTTCGGTTAGTCTATTCCCTTTTTATTTATTATTATTATTATTTTGGAATGATTAGTCTATCCCTTGTTGCTTATGGAAATTCCTTTTATTTTCTCTCTCTTATCTAACCTAAGAAGTATATGGTATATAATTCGTACATGATTATTTAATACTGCCAGTTATGTTTGTTTCCTGGTATCGTGCGTCTTTATCTTCAAGAGAGAGAAATCCATGGTTTTTCAACTTCAACCTAGAAGTTTAGGGTGTTTTTGGTTCTTGGGAATCATAAGGTGCTCATGTGAATGACAACTTATCTCAAGTTTTAAAAAGATTCCCACATTTATGAGATATCTAGACATGCTGAGATGTCTTTCATATGCAGGTATCTCATTTCCATAACACTTCGTGCGGTTATGGGTACCTATATTTTGGGCATAAAGAAAAAGTTATAATTTGTTCCTTGTGTCCTTTTATCATTTTTCTAAGATTAGAGAATAATATTTTAATTTTTATTTTCTTAGGTAGTAATTTATATTTATTATCAACGTTCTTTCTGTTCCCGGTGAATCTAGACTATTTTCTTTTTCAGAATCAGATAATTCATATCCCTGTCTTAATGCCATTTACACTTATCTATTTTCAAGTTTTATTTTAAAAGTTGGTTAAAAAGTACAGTAGTCAGTAGTCAATGGCTTGTAAAACTATAAAATTTTGATGCTTATGGCAGTGTACACTTAAATGCAACAGGAAAAGAAAGGACTGGGACATTTACGAACCAATTGTTGATCTTCTATCCAACGAGGAAGTAGATGCCCTTGAAGCAAAAGAAGAGAGGACTGCTCGATAATATACTCTCAGCTTGATGTTGATCTTATTGCTTCTATCGTCAAACAAGGCCAACTTTCTCACTGGAGGTAAATTATTCAACGCGGAAGTTATTATGGAATTGTTCTTGACGTTTTAACACGTTAATTAACATTTCCTTAATGTCCCAAGTCAAAGGCTTTCAGAGTGATTCTTCATCGAGTATTCTTAATCTCCATTTGGCTTGTTGGGTAGGGATATGAACTCTTTAGAACTCAAGGACACACACAGTTGTATAACCTATATAGCAGATTCTACTCAAGTGAGGTCGAAGTAGGGATATCAACTCCCTGATACTAAAGTTCATATGGTAGATATTTTGACAAATTTTACAAACTAGAAATTGGTATGAAGCTTCGATAATTGTGTCGGTAAACTTCTGATATGAGTCTTCTGATATGGGTTCTGATTCTTATTTGTTGCTTTTGGTAGCGTACTCGGAACCATACAAATGAAGTAAAGATGTTCATATATGCCAAAAGTTCTTTGTTTCTGTCATTTGGACCATTTCCATAATGGTCCATTTTTCTCTTTTAAAGTTGGAAAATGAGTTGTGGAAAACTTTGATGATAACAACATCCCAAAGGAGGGTCAGGGTGCAATCTAGAATTAAAAATTTTATGTATAATAAAAAAGGAAATATACTATTATTATTATTATTTTGTATTGTGGTGCACTTTTAATGATTAAAAAATTTAGTAAGATTCACTTAATTGAGTTAGGCTGTAGTTCTTACTGGTTGATATGGACCAAGCTTGTACATGAAAAATATTTTATTGCATTTTTTGTTGCATCTATTTTTGTGTAGTTAGAGTCAACCAACCGTATTGAATCTGTGACATTTTTTAAAATATATTATATATATATATATATATATAGGTATTACTCATAAATAGGAAGACTTTTTCGAAATAAGATAAGAGTACGTGACATAAGCGAAAACACGATCGACATCGAAAACTCTTCAAAGGCATATCATTGTATACCCCAAATCAATTGAAAATGACTAATGAAAACACTTTATTCTAATAAATATAATCAAACAAAAAATTACAACGTGATCTACTTTAGTAATCAAACTTTTAGGGGCTGTTTGTTCCACTCCACGAAGTAACTCTCTCTTTTTTTCATATTTTTATGAAAAACTTTCATCTTTCCATCTATCTCTACCTTCCACAAGATTCCATCTCCATCTCCATCTCCATAGTTGTACTAAAAAACCTTCACTTAGTGAGCCAAACGACATCTTAATTCTTGTACGTATCAACTTTCGTATCGATACGGTTGGTTGTTTTTCAAAATTTTTAAAAGTTGAGATAATAAGTTGATGAACTTAGTTCATGAAACCAATCATGTGCATAGTTGCAAGTCTATTATTTGATTGATTGAAGGATAATATCTGTGAAAATACAAATAATAAGAAGATAAAGGTGTGAAAAAAAGTTCTTCACGAGAACCCCATCCAAATCCATAGCTTTCTTCCTCACAAATCTTTGAAAATGATAGAAAGAGACATTCTGTACGGACCGGAAGTGACTACAAAAGTGGTGGCAGTTGAATTTAGTGGCTCACAATTTGTGTTGATGAGATATTTTTTGATAAAATCAAACAAAATCTATTTTTAATCACATGCTTAAATCTGTTTAAAATTTAAATTTTATAAAATATCTTAGAGCTTTCAAGAGTTGACGCGACATTTGGACGTGTAAAATTAAGGGACTTATGTGGTATTTTTTATAACTATATGTATAGACATTAAAGATCTTGATTATCATATCTTTCATCTCGATCGAAGTTGTGAAGTTTTTTTATACAATCAACTTTTACACACAAGTTTTCAAGTTAATTTATGGGAATCATAATGTGTTCCAATTTTGTAAATTTTCATCTTATTCTAACAAAAAAAAAAGGAAAAAAAGTTTTGGGTTTAGGGGCATAAAGGGAATCTACTCCAAGTTATACTCCAAATGTTTTTTATAATTTAACCTAATTTATATTATACATGTTTAATCTCTATAATTTAATACTTAGTCTTAGCTTGGTTTCAATCATATTTTTTAAAACTTTAATTATCATCTCTATCTATTACATTACATTAGACAATGAAGATGTTTGATGAGGACTAAGGAGTAATTACAATCGAACAAGATGAGTTATTCATGAATGCCCCAGATGAATTTCTTGACACTTTTATTCTAATAACGCATCATGGACTATCTATTCAGTCTCTCACATAGTTAGTTTATAATTCAACCACAAATAACTTATCATCTTAAATTCACATTATTTATTGAAATTTAATCAAAGTATAGAAACAACATGACGAAGTCTAAAAAGAAATTAATAATCAAATAACACACGTTTAGATAAAAGACACTATCGTCCTTAATTGTATCAATCAAAGTCTTTATCTTACGTGATTTGAAACTCCAAAATTGTCTACTAATAATAAACATCGTCTATTCGTAAAGCAAAATGTCGTGTCAAAGATTAGAAATCTTTAACTAATTAAGTAGAAACAAAATAAATAGTAATAAGTAAGAGTAAAAATATTATTGTAATTTACAAAAAAAAAATCTAAAAATTGAAGACTGTCTCTTGAATTCTCTCTCTCAAATGAAGACATTGGAAAGTGGTATACATAAATTGTAAAACTAAATCTGACCAACCAATCAGATCTGATGAGCCACTTTCCTCAAGAGATAAGGCTCCATTTCCCAGAGAGAAAATGAACAGTTTTTTTTTTTTTTTTTTTTTTTTTTCCATTAATAAAAACCTTAAATCTCACCATGATTAAAAGCTTCAAAAATCATGGGGATTCATTCCCTACACATAAGTAAAACAAAATCATGAATTCACGAAATACCATAGAGATGTATTCAGCTTTATCTACAACAACACAATCAAGCAGTCGACTGCGTTTATCCGTGGGTGTGAGTTAAGAAGACACATTGCAAGTAGCGGCGGCGGTAGCGGTGGTGGCACCGGAGTTGGCCTTGTCTAAAATAGACCACATCACGTGGACGTCTTCATACCCACATGCCATAACCTCTCCTTGGAGATTCCTCACATCCACTCTCTTCTCTTGCTCTAAAAACATCCCATTAAACAAAACAGAAAATGAAGTTAGAAATGTAAAGATGAAAATAAACGAGTAATCAAGGGTACGTTTGAAATGAGTTTCAGAGAAGAATGAGCCGAGTGGCAACCTGAGTCGGAGTGAGACTTTTTAGGATCTCGAGGGTTTTGGTTGAAGATGGTGCAGGCTTTTCGAAAGGGAGAGATGATGGTTTTCTTCCAAGAAGCCATTAGTAGTAGTAATAATAATAATAATAATAATAATAATAATAATAATAATAATAATAATAATAATAATAATAATAATAATAATAATAATTGCTTTGAGGTTTGAGAATGTGTTTGGCTGAAAGGGTTTGGAAGTGAAATGGATCACAATATATAGAGATTAATAATAAAAGAGAGAGAGAAGGAAGAAGAGTAGGCAAGATCCGAAGGATGAGCAACACTACTTTTTATTCTTATCTTAAAATTCATTATTATTATTATTATTATTATTTATATCCCCATCCATTTACGCGTACTCGATCAGTTTTTCGAGATAACCTACCTCATTCTACTATATTCATTCTCTCTAAACTATAAAATTGAGAACTTATGCTTCTATCGATTTTAATCATGGATTGATGTTACTGTCAACGTATAACTAAACACAGACGGATTTAGTATAGACTCAAAGGCTGGGGGCTCGAGCTCCCTCAACTTTATGCTCCTTATATAATATATATACAAAAAATTGAAATAATATCAATATTAAAAAGTAGTCTAATAGTAAAATTGACTCTTAACTCCTTCTAAACCTGGGCTTAAGTCCCAATTTGTACATTCTTTTTCATATTATTTTTAGTTTTCGTCAACAAAATTTTTGGATCTGTCATTATATTTAGACAGTAAAAAATATATAAAATATTGTTGTAAATAGTTTTGGTCAATTTTTCTATATTTAAAAAAGTCGAAAATAAATATAAATAATAAAAAAGAATAATAATAATAATAATAAGAGGTGGTCTCATTAGTGGAAGAAAGCACATGGCGCACGCTCCCTCACCGTCCTCTCCGACCTTACACGTGAAACCATTCCTTCACTTCTCACTTTCAATCAAATTAAAAACACACTTTTATTTTATTTATGTATTTATTTATTTATTATTTTTAAATTTCCCTTTGATTTTACTTAAAATATTTTTTTTATAAGACTTTCCACAAAATTGAAAATATTAATAAATATAACATCATCTCTTTGGTTTCTCTTACCTATATTTTTTCTTCTTTTGTTTTATTTTCTATATATATTAAAGTGAAAATCATAAATATATATTTCTATATATTGTAAATTATATTCAATGAAAAAAAATGTCAATTGTTTGATTAAATTAGTTTAATGTTTAGGTTTTTTTTTTTTTAATACATCCATACGAAAATTTTATCGATCGATCCATATCTTAACGAGTTGAGTTATGTTCGAATAAACAAGTTGCATCGATTTATTGTTTTTTTTAGTCATTTTTCATTATTTGATTTCAATTTTAAATCTTTTGATTTTATCATGTTGTGTAGTAAGTTACTTCTTAATTCAATTAGCATATACGGTATATATCGTTATCTTTCAAGTAAAATTGTATCGATAAATGAAAATTCATCGTTTTGACAATGTAATGTTATTATTATTTTTTAAAATTATGTAATTGATTAATAATTTATAATGTAATTAAAATATTCATCAAATAATAGACCTCAAATATATATAATTATAAGGCTAGTTTTATAATTTAGATTTTGAAAAAAAAGAAAAAAAACTATTTTAAATCACTTTAAGATTTTAGTGTATGCAATGATGGCATAGATAGATTAGTCAACATTTGTTAATAGGGCATGTTAAAATCATCATTTGGTTAGCTTTTTTTATTAAGACTATATATTATTAATTTTGTTTTAAAAATTATTTTAAATAGTGATTTTTAGATGTCTTTGATATCAAAGGGCTAATTAATGGCAATTATATTAATTAATTCAAATGAGAAAGATGTAAGTTTCAATTAGTTTAATTTCTTTAAATTTTAATTTCATTCATGTGATTTTTTTTTATGGTAGAAGTCAATAATCCATTAATTTACACAACTATACATTAATATAT
>JBBPDJ010000020.1:6289501-6374510 GCA_037974625.1 Cucumis cinereus
TATATATTTATTAAAATTAAATAAAATGATATAGGTAAGATATAAATAATAATAATAATAATAATAATAATAATAATAATAATAAAGTTAAATTATGAGCCTAGTCTTAGACTTTCGAGTTTATATTAAAGAGAACTTTGAGCTTTAAAAAATATCAAATAAATCTTTAACTTTCAATTTTATGTCTAATGACTAGGTCTCTAAACAATTTTAAAAGTTTTGTTTAAAAAACTTATCGAACATCAAAGTTGATAAGTCAATGTCTTATTAATTTGGTCTAATAAGTCCATTAATTTTTCAACAAAAATTGCTCAATGTGTCAATTTTAAGAATTCGATAATCACCTACTTGACAATTTTAACGTTTGGAGACCTAATAACTACTTGCATGCGAGAGACAACTATGCCAGCCGTTATTCTCGGCTCTGTTATGAATGCAAGCTGCAGACTTAGGGTTCCCCTTTCTCTCCTCCACCCATCCGCGAAGGGGTTCAATATCCATCCCCGCAGATATTTCAAAATCGCGAGATATAATGTTCTCTGTGACATTGGAATCGATTTCTGTCATTTCTGGAAAGTGAACAGACAGTCGCCCTTTCCCCTTCTCACAATGTTCCCGAACTTGCTAAAGAAAGTATTGACACATATAGTAATATTTTTTTAAAAAAAATGTAAATATAGCAAAGTTTATTAGAGTCTATCAGCAATAGAAGTCATAGTCTATCAGTGATATCAACGATAGAAGTATATCGCGTTGATAAACTTTGTCATATTTACAATTTTTTTTGAAACGTTGTTATACTCTTAATTATATATTATTCCTAAAATTACTATCTGTAATAATTACCCTAGTTAATATGGTTAAATAAAGGCCAAGGACATCAATATCATCTTCCAATAGAAAGTATCAAAATCACTTTTTCTTTCTCCTTTCCAAACCCTACATGATGCCCAAACTATAAATATTAATATATACTTTGCCCAACAAAAGGAATCACAAGAAAAAGGATTTAAGTACGGCCTATTGTACTATATATATGCAATTATTGATACAATATTAACCGATAATATAAAGTGAAATTACATCACTTACACACACACACACACATAGTTCCTTTTAGAGATTTTGTTTAACTTGTTCCATTCAACCATTTTGGCATTTGACATCATGAAAATAGAATATTATCCGACTAGGTGAATTACGTTGATTGATATGCCAATTCATTATTCTTTCTCGTTTAAATGAAAATTCATATGATGAACAAGCATGTTTCATATCTGACAATTTGGCATTGTTCGTGTGTATGAGAGAAACTATAAAAGTACTTTGAATTTGTACTAAATGATTATATTAGAGAAATGCATACAGATTTTCAAATCTACAGTTATTAAAAGACACCCATATTGTGATAGTCTTACTAAATGTTTTTTTTTTTTTTTTTTTTTTGGTTTAAAGGCCTATATTCGAAAATATTCTAATGTTTTTTTAATGGAAAGTATATATTGAAGACAATGAACCAATGAATTTCACTTTAGAACAAAATCGTTAGAAATATGCTTAGTGAACTATGAATTGTGCTTTTATCCAATGCAATTTTCTTACCTTTAAAAAAAAAAAAAAAAAAACCCTATTTTGTTGGTTGGGCTAAAGAAAAATTTGAATTTCTACCACAAATTTTATAACACTTACAAACTATGATTTTTTTTGTCTTTAAAATTTTAAAAGTTCGTACAAATGAGTCAAAATGAGCATAACTCAATTGGTACAGTCATGTATTATTTAACCTCGGTGCTAGAGTAGCTTCGATCATCCCACCCCACATATATTGTCAATAATAATAATAATGATAATAATATCATTCATGAAAATTGACGTGGTCTAAACTCTTCAAGAACCAAAATGAAAGACTCGTTGTTAGAGTTTGCTAGTAAAAGATTAAAAAAAAAAAATACCAAAATTCAAGAACCAAAATGACATTCTAAAATTAGTATATGGAATTATTAAAAGCATATACCGTAATAGTACCATGACCTAGTTTTCTCTTTCCATTCTCATTTTTAGTAATTGAGATATATATTGATCAAACACATATATTTGATCAAATCAATTAAGTACACACAAAAATCCCAAACATTTTAATTTTCAATGGTCAAGTTTTTAATAGATCAAGGCACTAATCTCTAACACAAATATATGTATTAACCATTATTAATAACTTTCACCAACTTTTATTGATCATTGAAATAAAAGATTACAAGAAGAAAGAAAAGAAAAAAAAAAAGATCACTCAAAACCCAACTCAACCCAACTCCAACCGATGAGACGAATACCCTACACGTATTCGAAAAGATGTCGTGATATCAAAAGGGAAGGAGTCATAAGGGGAAGAAACGGGGATTTATATATGATCAACAAAGAAGAGGAAGAAGAAGAATTAAAGAGAAAGAGTTTGGCGTTCGGGATCGGAAACACGAGCTTCGTAGAATCTAGCAATAAAAGCAGAAGCTTTACGATCAATTCCAGGCTCAGCAACCCATCTACTTCCTCTATCTTCATCACTTGGCCACATCCTTCTTCTAATTTCACCACTTTGATCTTCAAAATAATGACCTTCATATTCATTCCCATAATCTCTTCCTCCCATTGGGAAACAACAGCTTTTCAATATGCTACAAAATGAAAAGCACTTCAATGACTTTGATCTTCCCCCCATATAATAATATCAATATGTATATTTTTTCTTTGAGAAGAAGCACTTTTAATAAATTTCCCCCTTCTTCAAATAATAACAATGGTGCTTTTCTTTTTTCCTTCTAGATCTCTTGGGTTTCCTAAGCTTTTTCAAGAGAGAAAGATGAAGGAATTAAAGGTAATTTGGAAGGGAGTGTTTGTAGTGATAATATATATGTGGGAGAGAATATAATGGTTGCATGAGTTTATATAGTGGAAAACAACATGCTCTATTGGCTTTTTGCTTTTTGTGAGACAGCTTGTTGAAGGGTCTTCTTTTCTTTTAAATAAAAAATAAAAAATAAAAAATAAAAAATAAAAAATAAAAAATAAAAATGGATTATTTATATTAAATGACCTTTTTAAGTATAGGTTGGTTTCAACTATATATGTCATTGTTGCTTTTGAAGAAAAAAAAATTAGTGTTAAATTTTACTTTGGATGAATTTCCTGAACTTTAAGGTATGTTTCAATTATGTGTTCATAGAAAACAACTTTGAAGAATTTTTACTTTTTGAAATTTAAATTTTCACCTTTTTAACTTTCTCAAATTTGTTAAAAATATATTGCAAGTTGAAAGGCACACGTGACATTAATTCTCTTAACGTGAATTAATGTTTGAAAATTGATTGTTTAAAGAATTTTTATTAATAATATCGTTTGAGATGAAAAATTGGTAACAATGGTCTTATTTCTTCTATATAATTATAAATAATATAATGCACATTTTCTAATTATAAACCTACTTAAAATTTAAGTGTAGTTTTTATAGTTTAACCAATTTTTATACTTACCCTAAATTAGGGTTAATCGATCTAGTATAATGTACGTACTGAGAGAAATTCCTAAATTCTTACCTTGTGTACTTTTTTTTCAATTGAGGTGCAACTCGTAATTCTATTTCTACTTTAACCAAACAAGGTAAAAAAAGATTTCTAAGACGATATATCATTTTAAAGGTTAAAATAAAACTTTTCGATCAATGGTAGGTAGAATCAAAATCATAGCTTATAGTAGAGAAGTACTTTATATAATATTATACATTTTAGCTTTTTCTTTTTAACCTAAGAAATGAATGGCTAGGATGCAATGATATGACTTGACAGCCATTGTTAAGATAAGGATATGTAGCCTTTGAGATGTAATGAAATGAGACTAAAAAGCACAGAAAATTATTGTCCTCTGCTTTTTCATTAAAACCCTAAACTCTCTCTTTCTCAACTTTTATTGTTCTTTGTATTCTCTTTTCCTTTTTCACAGAGGGGATTCTCTGCCCTAACTCCTCGTTTTAATAATGCCTATCGAAACAACTTTTTTTCTTCTCTCTTTGCTTTTACACGATGACTGAAAAAACGAACTTTGACTTTGAGGTTGATAGTACGAACTTTTATGTAGATTAAGCTGTACTTATACTGACGTCTATATAGTAACGACTTACTTACATAAAAATTGTTAAAAGAATTACAAATAACGAAAAATGGAGTAAATGTTGAGAAACAAGAGCGTAAACAATTAGGTTTAGAGTGTGTATAACATTTTTTTAAATATCAATCATCGGTGCAACATATAAATATTAAAGATAAACTTAATTAATAATATACAAAATGTAAACATTTTGTTCTTACTAGATAAAAGAAAAGCCTCAATTTGGATCTTACAAAAAATATCATATTTAAAAAGAAATAAATATTAAACAATTTAATTCTTTTTTTAAAATTAAGAAAAAAGAGGTTTGATAGTATATTATATTTAAGATTAAAATATATAAACCAAATGTTTAATTCTCATACTTTTTTATATTCATAATGTTAATTTGAAGGGTATAGTACTTCTAAAATTCAGTTCTTGTACTTCACATATATGACTTTGATCAAATCCATCATATCTACTAAAATCTATTTAAAAAATATGAGGTATAATATTCTTAATTAAAAGAACACAATGTGTGTTTGTCTACATATACATATACATATACATACATACATACATATATATATACACACATACATATATGGATGTCTGCCAACTTTGAAATCACTGGAAAAATTGCAAAAGAAAACTTAAACAAATGAAGGAATGATCATCTCTCTCTTTTTCCTCACTGTTTCTTATAAGAAAATTAAAAGGGTTCATGCACCTCATTGCTTTTAAATATGACAACGATAATCGTCTTTCTTTTGTTGGACTCTTCTTTCATATTTCGAATCTACAAGTGACGGGACGGGAGTGTTAGACATAATATTAAATTTATGTTTAAAATGTTGGTTGTGGTTGGGGTTAGGCCCTTGATTGGAATAATAAAGCTTTTGAAATTGGAAAGGAGTGGTTGGGTTTAAGGGTTGGGGTGAAGTTTCTTAAGAAACCTCCACAGTGCATTCAAGCTGTCTACCTTTTAGGAATCTAAAAGAAATGCCAATCACATTAATTCTCTCTTTTTGGTTTCCATATTTTTCCCCCATCATTACTTTATTCCACTTTTTAATTAATTAAAAGGGATCATTAATCATATTAATTAATTTGAGTATTTAATTATTTGGTTTTATTTTAATATGGAAATTCAAAGTTAATTACATATGTTTGTCTATTTATTAATTGGAGAGAGGGAAGTTTGGTAGAGTTACTTCATAATTAATATCTGCTTAACACTTAAGTAAAGGTTTTTGTAGGGTTTTTCTTTTTTTTTTTTCTTGTAAAGTTTGAGATAATGAGTGAACCCTAAGATCAATAGGGTTTAGGTCAAAGTATAAGATGGTAGATATACTCATCTTTATTTTGTAAATTTCTTGAGATAAAGGGAATATATGGTTGGTGTTGATGACTGAAAATTGTGTAAAGAGTTGAACATATATCCCATGTTTATATCGTGTTATGTGTAATTTTGGACAACAGGGTACAATCGACATAAAAATATAAACATAAGCGACATGACAAAGAAAATTACAAAATTTGGACAAAAAGTATCATCCTAAGAATAAATTGGGTTTAGAGGAGAGAGTTGGTTTGAAACTTAGCCCAAGCGCATATGCTCGGCCGAGTTCATCCCAGCAAAATGCCCAATGAGGCATGCAAATGCAAGCCCTAGCCAACCAAGGACATCATACTAAGACAAAATTCAGGCCTAGGTGGAGGGTTCTTGACCATGGCCTCGTTTGAAGTCGAGCCTAGGCAAAATGGTCAATGTTGCATGCCTTAACTTAATGATCCATATTCGAATGTAGCTTCAAAACTCTATGAATGATAACTTAGGTCATCTATTCATATAAACACATCATTATATCTTGAAAGAAAGTAAATTTTCACTTTCAAATCCTCAAGCTTCCACTCCACCGGTGCACGTATGTGTAGGTTTCCCTTTGTTTCAAAGGTTAGACTCTTTTACATATATGGCTTCAACATGTAGCTTATATGCATGCTCTAGGAACCGAAAAAGCTTAGTGATTGAAATAATCAATGTAGAGAGGCTGAAGTAAAAAGCTAGTATGAGCATGATTTTGAATATGTAAGAGCATGAGAAATGATTTTAGACGAACTAAAAAATAATCAAACTTATGTCAAACGGCTGAAGTAGTTAATTTTTCTACTCCAGCAAACACAATCTCAAACAGGGGATTAATTTATTAATTATTATTTTAAAATTCTATCATATCAAAAATGAAAATTTGAACTTTTAACATAGGTTAGGTTGGTCCTTAGGGTCATCAAATTTTTTTAACTCCCTAAGTTACATTACAAAAATAACCCCTCCCCCCTGCCCCCTCTCCCCAAGAAATGAAATGGGGATAGTAGGAAGCTTAACACAAAAATTCACAACTTTGCAAACCTTTTAAGGTCATTAGGGGCATTTTGGGCATTTTGATCATTCGAGACAGACGAATTGCAAAGTGTTACCCTTGCAGTGGATACAATAACTTTCATCTCTTTTAGATCCTTCCACAATTGTACATCCCATACCTACGTCATAACAATCATTTTTTCAAAATCATATCAAAGCAATTCAAACATATTAGTTTATGGCATGCTTCGATTTATTTGGATAGTTTTATCTGTCATATTCAACTGATCAAGACATACATATCTTTAACGAAAAGAATTTGAAGTTTGAATCTTTATTCCAACGTGTTGCTGATTCAAAAAAGAAATAAATGAATAGTATTAATCTTCACAATCCACTCTTGTTAACGGATAGAGAGTTTTCTTTTTCTCTTTTCAATGGAACTAAATTCATTTAGTAGCGAACTATTAATAAAATTTAGGATAATTTTCTTTTTTATGAGAGTTGGAGTTTGCATCAATTTAATCCTTAAATTTCAATTTAAACCAATTAAGTCCTTAACATTTAGAATACGTTCAATTTTGGTTCCTCTCTCGGTAATGTCATTAATGAAGGCACCAAAGTTTAGTATTTTCGAAACGTTAGGAGTTTGATTGTATGACTTTTAAACCTATAGGCTAAATTGACAAAAACTCTAAGCTTCAAGAAACTCAAATATAACTTACCAATTTTAAATTAAGTATACAAATTTCATGAAAAAAACCTTAGAAACAAACGGGGCCTAAATGTTTTTCTTTCGAAAAATACATTTTTGGTCGCTGAGTTTTGGGTCAAGTTTTCATTTAGTCCATTTCAAAATGTTACACATTTGGTCATTTGACTTTAAAATGTTTCAATTTTACGATTGACATTGTTGTTTTAATTTGGTCCTTATATATCAATATTTATATTTTTAACCTCAATCTTTTTTCTAAATACTTGTTTTCCGTCTTCAGTGTTAACATATGTTAATAGATTAAAAAATTAACTTCATAATTATTTTAAATTAATTAATAAACATCGACATCAATGTTTGTAAGTGAGTTAAAAGTGTAAAATTTTAAAATCTAGAAACCAAACCGAAATAAATCTCAAATCTTAAGGGTCAAATTGTAACATTTTGGATACTTATGGACTAAATTGAAACCAAAATCAAAATTTAAGATCTAAATGTGTAACATTTTGAAACCTAAGGACTAAATAGAAATTAGATCCAAAATTTAAGGCCCAAATATATATATATATATATTTATATATATATATATATATATTTGATATTAATTTAAATGAGTCAAATTAATTAGGTGGAAAAAAATAACATTGTAAATAGCCGAATTTTTTTAAATAATGTTTTTTAATAAAATATGTCAAAAATATGGTAGTGAAGTCGTGTACCCGGTCCACGATTATCCAAAGTCGTGGACGGGGTACACGACTCCGGTACAGTCAGCAAAGTCAACAGTGTTAACGTGGCAGTGTTGACCACTGCCATGCTGGAAGTCGTGGACGGGGTCCATGACTTCCAAAAGTAAAAAATAGAAAAGCATTTTTGTTAAATATATATAATTAGACTAATTTGTAGCTCTTGTTTAGTGGCATAATTGACAATTTTCCAAAAGTAAAAAACGACTTCCTAATTTTTTTAAAAAAAAATTATTAGTCTAATTTGTAGCCCTTGTTTAGTGGCATAATTGACAATTTTTCAATATAAGAAAAAATAATTAGGGTTTAAAACCCTAAACCCTAATCCCATAATTGACAATAAATAATTAGACAACATTTTAGGGTGTCAAAATTATTGATTTGCTATAATTTTGATTCTTCTATGCATATATTATTCTTTAAACCATTTAATTTAGATTATTATTATTTTTCTTTAAAATAAAATCTCTTTACATTAATTAGTAAATCATCCATGGAAGATTTACATTAATTAATATTATTACGTTAAAATAAAATATGTTAATTAATTAGGGAAGAGAAGAGGTAGTTTAAAATGGGAAGAAAGATAGATTAATTTAAGGTTTATGAATTTTTTTTTATTTAATTCGAGAAAGTCTTGTCCACGACTTAAATCAACCAGTCCACGCTCCACGTGAGGCGTGACGGGACAAAAAGAAGTCGAGTACACGACTTCCATCAGCAATAAAATAGTTTGTTGGCCACCTATCTTACTTTTATTTTTCTTTTCAACCCTACCCATTTTAAAAAAAAATCTATATTTTTGAAATTAGGATAACTTAAAATGTTTGGACAAAAAAGTAATTTTAATTCTTGCTTTTAATTTATTTAATTTCCATTCTTAAGAAGATAAAGGCGAAAGGAAGAAAGAGACAGATTTATGGACACCTGAATGATTCTGCCGACGGTGGCCGGAGTAGCTTCGGCGACAACCACGGTGCCCATCTCGGCGCTCTTTAAATGATTGATACTCAGATTTACTCCGACCACTTTCCGGTAACCCGACGCCACATAAGCCCCCTTGCTTGCCAGAGCCTCCGCAATCAACGCCGATACTCCTCCGTGTAACACCTTAAACGGCTTCAATTTCAAAATTCATCCACAAATCAACACAGATTCAACCAAAAAAGACAGAATAATGGAGGAACGATACGAAATTAGGGCAATCGGCATTGTAATCGAAGGAACCTGGCAGCAGATCGGGGAAACGAGGATGCGGCCGCTCACTCTCTGAGCAGATTCGTGTTCCAGCTCGAAACCGAGTGCTTTAAGCGGAGCGTCCTGATCCTCCGGCTTAGACGGTGGCGACGATGGCGATGGCGATGGCGGAGGAGGAGTATTTTTGGTAAACATTTTGGATGTGAATCGGTATCCGATGGCCGGAGTGGAGAATTAGAGGTTGGAATTGAATGAAAACGACAACGTGGATCATAAATAGATTAACTTCTAAACATTAATATTTAAAATGTCATTTTTTAGTAAGAATTTAAAATGTAAATTTTTTGTTTATGCAAAAGAAAAGGAAAATACTAAAAATAGCAAAAAAAAAAAAAAAGTAAAGTAAAAATATTTACAAAATATCTCATTAATTTAAAATTTTATAATATTTTTGTAAATATTTTAATTCGTTTTATCACATTTAAAAAGGACATAAAATATTATTTAATTTTGTGAATAAGTTACACTTTTACGTTTGAATTTTTTTACTAATATTTATTTTGGTATTGACATTAACTTTCAACTAATTAATTTGAAATAATTATGACGTGAAATTGTTTAATTAATTTTAATAATGGTAAAAAAATGATAGAAAAACTAATTTAATTGGATTAAAATTGGTTCTTTCAAATTAATCAATAGAACTTTATTGGTTTCAATTTAATTCTAATAAATTAATTTAACTATTTTAGACAGTTATTTAGTCAAAATCAAAATAAAGCTATAAGAATATTATCTTTTTAGTTCCAAACTTTGACGAAGAGTTTTGTATTTGAATTTTTAAAATATAGTTTTTTAAAACCGTGCATTTCGTCCTTAAATTTTTTAAATATCCTTTTAGTCTCTAAATTTTTTAAAAAATAAGCTTAAAACGTCCCTACAATAGTTTATTATTACTATTTTAAATTTAAAAAATTACCTCTTCTCTCTATGATTATTTTTTAAACTAATTTTTGTTATTCAAAATGTCATATAATTATATAAATAACAATAAAGAATAATATTATAAAAAGATCTTTTAACCTAATTCTTAAAAACTTGGAGATCAAAATATTACATTTTAAAAATTCACATATCAAACACATATGTCCGAAAAAGGAAAAAAAAAAAAGTAAGGGACTGGAATTGTATATTTTGAAAATTCAGATACCAAATACACCAACTCTTCAAAACTCGATGACTAAAAAAATAGTTTGGGTTAAGAAGTTCATGAACTCCACTACTAAAATACATCAATTTAGTACGTCAAATGCCACTTACTATATATGTCACAATTTGATGGCTTCATATTCTTATTTTATTATGAATCTATAAATTGTGTATTAAAAAATATGTTATGTCATTAAATAATACACATAAGAATAACTTTTTTGTTAAAGAAATTATTTTGAGACATTTTAGTATTTGTTGTTTTAAGCATTTAAATTTACTTCATGTTTTTTTTAATAAATTTAATAATGAGTTCTTATTATTAGTGTGAAGTGTACTTGAATTAATTAAATAATAATAATTTCACAAAGTAAGTATATTTTTATAAATTTATAGGAGGAGACCTAATAAAGACTATATGAAAAAAAAATTAATCATAAATAACAATAGTATTTTTATGATTTTTCTCTGAATTAATTTGAGAATTTAGTTGGTGGATCATTTTTTGTTAAGTTAAATTAAATTGAAGTACAATTAGTGGCCGATCCAGAAATTTGGTTGACGAGAGTTAAAAATAATCTGAAAAAAAAATGTACAGACTAGGGCTTGAACCTAGGTCCACAGGGGGCTTGATATTATTTTTGTTTTTTTTATATATATTATATAAAGAGCATAAAGTTGGCGGCTCGAGCCTCCTGGACCTAAATTTGTCGGTAAATCCAATAGCTCGAAGTACTTGTATTCATCCCATAGTTATTATTAAGAAAGAGAGTAAATATAGTAAAGAAGCTCAATTCTCAAACTTGTACTTTAAAAAGAATTATGGATACAAAATATGAAAAGAAGTGGACATTAATTACAATTTTGGGTCCATCTAACTATAGACATTAATCCATAATCACCACATGAAATATTTGATGGAACTTAAACTTACTATGTACTAAAAATAATAATAATAATAATAAAAACTTAAGCTTATTAGAGTTTTGAAAATTTCTTGATGGCATCAGCAGCATTTTCAAAATGTTTTGGAACAGGCATATTGCAAACAAGAGTCACTCTTGCAGTCGACACAACAACTTTTCTTTCTTTCGAATCCTTCCATAATTGGACGTCCCATACCTACGATCACAAAATCCTTCTCAATAACGCAACAAAGATTTAAGCTACATTTTCACATTTTACGTAAAAAATGCAAGTTTTAGAGGGTTAGAACGAACGAGTTTAGAAAGTCCCTCCGTAAAACTACCAACAAAACAAAAATGCTTGAGTTGGTACCTAATTTAAAGAAGTGTGAGTTTTAAATTGATCATAGGGGCAAAAATGACATTTTCAAATTATAAGGACCTAATTGTTGAGATAAAGATGTGCATTATCTAAAATTGTATTATTATATTATTTTTTATATTTTTGTTTCATTTTCTAATTTTCCAAGTGAATATAGAAAAAGAAAATTACAGGTAAACGACACACTCGATTGGTTGAATTTTTAAATTTAAAATAATTTAAATAATATAATGATTAGGTGGAAAAAGACGTACTTGAATGGATCTACCGACGGTGACCGGAACGGCTTCGGCGATAACAAGCTCGCCGAGAGCGGCGCTCTTCAAGTGATTTATACTGAGATGAATTCCGGCAACTCTCTGGTATCCAGACGCCTTATGAGCACCAATACTCGCCAGAGACTCTGCAATCAACGCCGATACGCCGCCGTGCAGCACTTTGAACGGCTTCAGTTTTTTTTTGTTATTTTTTTCCATTGCAAAAAACAAAATCAAATCGAGGAACTAAGAAGTGAAGAATTAAAGAAATTAGAAGTAAGGGAATGGAATAGAACCTGGCAGCAGATGGGAGAAACGAGGAGACGGCCGGCGACTTTGTGAGGAGAGACGTGGTGGACCTCGAATCCAAAGGCTTGAAGCGTAGCGTCGAGAACCGGCGGAGGATTAGGATTATCTGTTGAGGACATTTTGGGTTGTGATGTAGTAAAGTTTAAAAATTTGGAATTTCTGGGGGAAGGACAAATAATTCTATTATTTTTAAGGGTTATTAATTAAGGAATTGCCTAAAATGCCCTTCGTATTCTTATGGTTAGTAGGTATGTATGAAGGTGTGAATCGGAATTATTGGAAGTAATAATTAATGGATTTTGGGATAAAGTGGTCTTGATGGAATTCATGGCCCACAAAGACGGTTGGTTGGTTGGGACTTTCTAATTTCATATTATTCTAATAATTATTAAGTTTCATGATTATTATTATTATTTAACTCATTTCGATAAAAAAATTAATTTTTAACATTTATTGGGATTAAAACTAGATAATTTAAAATATTGAAATTGAAAATAAACGAACATCAAACTGATTTTTATTGACTACCATATATAGTTCATTTGGATAGCTCAAAACTTTTAAAAAGTGATTTTGAATTATTATATTTGGTTTTAGAGATGATTATAGGACTATTTAATTTATTAAAAAGATGAGTTTCTTTTTTTAAAAAAATTGACCGATAACATTAGTGGACACGAAATTTGCTTTTACAAGAGGGGTAAATTGTGTGGGTGATTCTTGTGTTCAATTACCCACCAAAAACACAATTCAATTTTAAATGATTTTAGATTTTTTAAAAAATCAATTTCAAGATCTTCCAACAATCAAACTTTTAAAGAAAAAATGATTTTTGCGATACAAATAGTTAAATGCGCTCTCGATTTATTATTATAGTTTTGGTAAGACATTCTTGGACTTTAAGTATGGGAAATGAAAAGGTTAAATTGACAACTCAAAGCTTGACCTAAAGTACCAATAATGTCTATGGAGTGGGGACAGTCGGGAATGATATCCATTTAAGGGGTCCATATAAGAACAAAGAAGAGGGTGAGAACAAGAATGGTTTTACTAATAATTTGTTTTGGTATGAGTTTTGTTGTGCAGCACACTCGATTGTTCCGATCATAATTCATATAGGTTCTTGTTCAATTCCATCTTGACTCTATTTTCTCAATCAAATGAATACCTACTTTCTTGAAAACTATACTCTTGTATGAACTGTCACCTATGTTAGCGAGTTTAGCTCAACTCCAGGAATGAGTTAAGCTTAAGAAAGGCTATTGTAGCTTACAGCAACAAGCCCAACAAGTGATATAACTACACATGCTGCAAAGAATATTTTACTCATTTCACAAGTGGGAACCCAAAGTGAGCCTTCTTTTACTCTATCTCGTTGTAAGAACAATTGTAATTTCTACCGCTTTCCAGAATGGTTTTGGAGATGCTAAACGGAAAACCTCTAAAAACAGCACCGAATAGCCATCAGTTGGAGATAAATTTGATACCTCTCAAATACATGCATGGATTACTTTCTTCTATATCTCATAATTTATTTTTCCTCCTTATTTCATCATTACCTTTTTGTCTATCTTTTTTTTTCATATTGGTTTGCATCATTTAATTGATTCTAATTAATTAAAACTTTTCCGATTTCAATTAAATTTTTTAAAACACTTGTAGTAGCCTATTTTCGATTGTCGTTTTCTTTGTTTTTATATTTTGTGTTTAGAAATTGTAAACTCGAGATACACTATTTGCATTTTCAAATTCACAACCAAACACAAATTTTGTATTTTGAATCCAAATTTTAAAATTTTAAATTGAAACCAACCGTGTATTCGAATATAGTGAAAAATAATAATTTATTTTTGTTTTCCACAAAATTTTTTGTTTTTCAAAATAATTTTTAGATCACGAACCAAACAGACCTAAACTTATTACAATTTTGAAAATTTCTTGAGGGCATCCGCAGCATTTTCAACATGTTTTGGAACAGGCATATTGGAAAGAAGAGTTACTCTTGCAGTCGACACAATGACTTTTCTTTCTTTCAAATCCTTCCATAATTGGACATCCCATACCTACAATCACGAAATCATTCTCAATAACCGAACAAAGATTTAAGGTACATTTTAACATTTTAAGTTTAAAATGCAAGTTTTAGAGGTTTGAATGAAGAGTTTTAAATGCAAATTCTATGTAAAAATACCAACAAAAAAAAATGCTTGAGTTGCTAGCTAATTTAAAGAAGTATGAGTTTTAAATTTCTTATTTATGTTTAGTTTCTCCAAATTATATACTCTAAGCACCAAAATTTATTATAGGGGCAAAAATGGCATTTTAAAAATATAAGGGCCTAATTGAGATTAAGTGAAAACTTAAGTTGAAAATTTGAAATTACCAATTTAACAAAACATATAATTCTTTAACTCCATGTCTTAAAAAATTTTCAATCTTAACTTAAGAACTAAAAATTTGTGCTAAAACGGACCGTTAGTGATCACGAGGTAAGTAGTTTAAATCTTCGAACCTCACTTGTATTTAAAGAAAATTGTAAAGACGAAATCAAAATTTAAAACTATTTAATGCTAAAATAGTTAAGGCAATAATATACTTTAAATACCAAACTTCATTATTGCTAAGTTAAGTAAAATAGATTTTATTAATTGCTTGATATAATTAATACACCATAAAACATAATCAAAATAAAAATTTGTTTGATCGTATAAATTAAAATAGTTTAGTTTAGACTTCAAACACATGTTATTATAATTTAAACAAAAATAATAAACATCCTAAGCACAAACTATTTTAATCAGACTATGATAGTCTAAGAAGAATATAATAACCGGTTTATTGCTCCAAACATCTTTTTAAATCAAAATTTGGATCAATCTGCCAAAGTTTTCACTGAAATGCAAGAAAATTTAAGATTTATCTCGAAAAAATAACCTAAAATTGAAAATTTTGATGTACCTAACCTAAAATTGTATTATTATATTATTTTTTTATATTTTTGTTTTATTTTCTAATTTTCCAAGTGAATATAGAAAAAGAAAATTACAAACGACAATTGGTTGCATTTTTAAATTTAAATTAATTTAAACAAATAATAATTGTAATAATAGTAATAAATAAAACAATAATATAATGAGAATTAGGTAGAAAAGACATACCTGAATGGATCTACCGACGTTGACCGGAACGGCTTCGGCGATAACAAGCTCGCCGAGAGCGGCGCTCTTCAAGTGATTAATACTGAGATGAATTCCGGCGACTCTCTGGTATCCAGATGCCTTATGAGCACCAATACTCGCCAGAGACTCTGCAATCAACGCCGATACGCCGCCGTGCAGCACTTTGAACGGCTTCAGTTTTTTTTTGTTATTTTTTTCCATTGCAAAAAACAAAATCAAATCGAGGAACTAAGAAGTGAAGAATTAAAGAAATTAGAAGTAAGGGAATGGAATAGAACCTGGCAGCAGATGGGAGAAACGAGGAGACGGCCGGCGACTTTGTGAGGAGAGACGTGGTGGACTTCGAATCCAAAGGCTTGAAGCGGAGCGTCGAGAACCAGTGGGGGATTAGGACTATCGGTTGAGGACATTTTGGGTTGTGATGAAGTAAGTTTCAAAATTAGGAATTTCGGGGGAGGAGGACAAATAACTCTATTTTAAGGAATTGACTGAAACACCCTTAATATTCTAATGGTTAGTATGTATGTATGAAGGAGTGAATCGGAATTATGGGAAGTAAATAATTAATGGATTTAGGGATAAAGTGGAGTTGATGGGATTCCTGGTCCACAAAGACGGTCGGTGGTTGGTGGGGACTTTTGAATTTCATATTATTCTAATAAATATAACATTTTTCAAATGTTAATTTAGTATTTATATTTTCACTCTCGATTTCTTTTTTTTTTATATATATAAAAAAAAAATCAGTACTTTTACTATAAAATTTTAAAATATAATTATGTGTTACTATAAATTTTTTAAGTATTGAAATTAAAAATGAAGGAACTCAAATTAATTTTTATTAGTTACCATGGTTCATTTGGATGGTTAGTTCAACACTTTTAGAGATTTTGAATTATTATATTTGGTTTTATCTAATTTATTAAAAAGATGAGTTTTCATTTAATAAAAAAGTTGACCAACGTCATTAGCGACACAAATTTTAGTTTTTAAAAGAGGAGTAAATGGCATGGATAATTCTTAGTATTCAATTACCGGGAAAAATCCATTTTTAAATTATTTTAGATTTTCTAAAATCAATTTCAATATTTTCCAAATAATCACTCTGAAAAAGTGATTTTGGCGATGACAAATAGTTAAAATCTATGCTCTATATTTGTTATTATTATTATTATTATTATTTTGGTAAGACATTTTGGATTTTAAGTATGAAAAATGAAAAAGGTTAAATTGACAACTCAAAGCTTGACGTAAAGTACCAATAATGTCTATGAAGTAGGGAGAGTTGGGAATGATATCCATTTAAGGGGGTCCATATAAGAACATGAAGAGGAAGAGAACAATAATGGTTTTACTAATAATTTGTTTTGGTATGAGTTTGTTGTGCAACACACTCAATTGTTTCCATCATAATTTATCATATAACAAACTATGAGACATCTAATGGAATCTAAAGTTGAACTCAACTATTTAATAAGGACAAAGTGGAGATTTGAACTCGAGACCTTTTGGTACTCAAGTATATATATATATATATATATATATATATATATATGTTGATTGAGCTAAACTCTAGATGGTAAAGTAAATTTTATTAGTTAGAAGTAAATGTGATTTTTTTTAAGGAAAAAAATTCTTTTAACTTGTAGAAAAAAAAAATCTTTTATTTAAGATCAAGGAGATATTAGTTAGAGATAAAACTTGATTAAAAATATATTTCACTAATAATCCTCGACAAAAAAAAAAGAATAAATAGTATCATGATTTGTTCTTTTTATTATCATTATTATTATTATTATTATTATTATTATTATTATTATCATTATTATTTACTTTTACGTGAGGAAAATTAAAAGTTATAGGCCTTTTAGATAGTATAGATAAATTTGACGTCTCCCAAATACATGCATAGATCCCTTTCTTCTATATCTTATAATTTATTTTTCATCTTTATTTCATCGTTACCTTTTTATCTATCATTTATCTATCATTTTTTAAGGTTGATAGTACAAACATATCGATTTATGCTTATTTTAACTAAGTTGTTCACTTAAATAAGATATAAAATTAACGTTTTTTTAGTATATGACCTACAAACTCTCCGGACCAAACAACAAATGCAACTTCACTCAACTATTTGGCTCAAACACCACCTAAAAGCATTGAGAGTATTATCCAAAACTTTTTTTTTAACTATTGATAAAGGTTACTACTATCTTAATTATTAAGTTTAAACTCGGACGAAAAGAACGACTCTAAGTTATTAAACCTATTCTTCACAACTTTGCAAACCTCTTGAGTGTGTCAACCAAGGGTTGGGAATGTTTAGGAACAGGCATGTTGCATAGAAGAGTCACCCTCGAGGAGGCCACAAGGTCCCTCGTTTCTAGGCTTGAACTTTTGGCCTTCCACAACTGTACCTCCCACACCTACGCCACATAAATATTTATTATGGTCCGTGTACTTTTAGAAAATGAACATGTTAAATATAAACCAACTATATCTTAAAAAAACAAATAAACCAACTAAATAAATTTTTTTAATATATATATATAACCAAAATGAGGGAATATTGAGTAGCTTATTTGAGGATAAATCAATTTGGACGTATCTAAGTTCGAATTTTCGAAAACCAAAAGGATAGGAGAATTCACGTTTTTAGTTTCCAAGTTTGTATCTGGTCACTTAATTTTTAAAATATACATTTTTAGCTCTCGAGTACTTAAGAACACAACATGCACGCTTAGTTTTTTTTATGTTTGAATTTTTTTGTATACAGTGAAAAGGTCTATGAAATAATTTCTTACTATTTTAAAGAATTATAATTAGAAATGTTTCAACCATTTGTTTTTAGTTTTTTGTTTTTGAAAATTTAGTCTATAAACGCTTGTTACTTTGTTTTGTTATTTACTTTCTTCCAATGCAAAATTAGAAAAACAATCATTTTTAAAATTTTATTTTTGATTTTGAAATTCAACTTAAAAATTCAATTTTGTGAATAACAATGATATAAATCATGAAAAGAAATTAGAGAAATATGGTTTAATTTTCAAAAACTAAAAACTCATAATGTTACCCTACAAGACCTACGTTTTGAAAGCTCTAAGCCAAATTACTACTCTAAATTTCTTGTTTTATTATTTACCATTTGCTAATATTTTTAAAAACCAAACCACAATTTGACTACCGGTAACTTTTTTTTTAAAAAAAAAAACTAGGTTTTGTTCGTAAAATTTGGTTAAAAATTAACTCTTAAAACTAAAAACAAAGAGAAGATGCAAATCATAGTAAGAAACTACTAAGAATTAGACTTAATTTTTAAAATAATAATAAATAAATACCCCATTTGATGATCATTTTAGTTTTTGTTTTGGATTTTTTAAAATTAAGTCAATAAATATCTATTCCGAATGGAACTTAAATGGTTATCAAACCAACCTACATTTGGGACCAATTCACAATTTCCACAAAATTTGGGGACTA
Organism: Cucumis cinereus; assembly: GCA_037974625.1. Lineage (NCBI taxonomy): Eukaryota > Viridiplantae > Streptophyta > Magnoliopsida > Cucurbitales > Cucurbitaceae > Cucumis > Cucumis cinereus. Next base: position 6,308,386 of record JBBPDJ010000020.1, read on the forward strand.
AAAAAACTGTTTCCATTTTAGTTTTTGAAAGTTTGCTTAAAAATACAACTTTGTAAATAACAAAAAAGCAAATCATGGTAAGAGATTGAGAAAAATTAAGCTAAAAATTACGCCAACATTTCAAAAACTTAAATTCCAAACTAATGTTAGTAGCGTTTAAAAACTTGTTTTTATTTTTAAAATTTAGCTAAGAATTAAGTACTAAAACTAAGAAGCTAAAAAAGAATTTGACTTAATTTTTAATTTTTAAAAACCGATAATGGAGGCCCAATAAACATGTTTTGTTTTTAAAAGTAAGCCAATTGTCTTTCATTTTTTGCTATGAATTTAGGGTTTAGGGTTGTTAATCTTAAGTAGAAAAGTTAGGTTAGTCAAATTTTAAAAATAAAAATAAGTTTTGAAAAACTATTTTTTTAAAAAAAAATTAGACAACCTAAATAAAAGTAGATATCAAAATCAAAATCAAAGATTTAGACCACGGAGAAGTATTCATAAACTTAATATTTCAAAATCCAAAAACCAAAAACCAATGATGAATGCCATGTTTAATAATCATTTTGTTTTTTTTTTCTTTTGCATCATTCCATTGAATTCTTAACTAAATTTAAAAAACAAAAACAAATTTTCAAAAACATAAACTTGATTTTAAAAAACAAAAACTAAAAACTAAAGGATTATAAGAAACAAAAAAACCAAAGGGTTACAATTCCAACAAAATTTGAGAGCAAAAAGGTAATTAAAATTTAAAAAAAAAAAAAAAAAAAAGTAGTGTGACCTGAATGGCATCGCCAATAGAAAGAGGGGTAGCTTCCGCAAGAACGAGTTCCCCCATTTTAGCACTTTGCAAATGATCGATACTCAAGTGAAATCCGGCCACTCTCTTGAATCCCGACGCCATCTGTGCTCCGGCGCTCGCCAGTGCCTCCGCTATCATCGCCGATACGCCGCCATGCATCACCTTAAACATCTGCATTTTTTTAAAAAACTTATCATCATTCGTCATGATTAATTAATTAAATTAAATTTACTATATGGATCCAACCTGGCAGCACTTTGGAGAAACCACAATGCGGCCGCTTACTCTGTTAGGAGATAGGGTTTCGATCTCGAACCCGACGGCGTTAAGCGGAGCGTCCAGAATCGCCGTCGCGGATGACGGCGAGGGGAGCGGCGGATCATTCTGAGGATTTTGATTATCCATATGGAATGGAAGGAATGCGAATTTTGATTTTGTTTGTTAAAGAAGGGATTGGGATTTTGAAAGAAATGGGATTCAGTTTAGGTGTCAGAATTGCATTCAAACACATGGCGCAATTAACACTTTTTTCTCTTTTCTTAAATTTTAAATATTGTTTTATTTTGATCCTCAAACTCTAAAAAAATATTCGAACTTAAAAAAAAAATGTTACTTTCGTTAAATATTCCAAACTTTTTTAAAAAAAGTGTGTTATTTAAAATTTGTCAACTCTTAAATATTTATCTAAATTTTTAGATTCTATCGGTGATAAATTTTGTTTTTGTAAACATTTTTACCAATTTATCCTTTATAATAGGTTTCAAATTTGGTAAATTACTCTTTTTAATGTAAAAGAATTTTCACTTTATAAAAGTAGATTCTTTTTTATAAAATACTTTTTTTTTGTTTTTTTTTACATTTTTCATATATTTTAAGTGGAGAATCCGACGTCGTAAAAATATCATTTTATCCTTTATTCACCACGTGTGACTCTTCATTTTAAAATAAAAAACACTTGAATGAAAGACAAAATAGTATTTTCAGCATGTCTGACTCTCCGCTTAAAATCTCGAAAAGTAGGAAAGAGAGTTAGAAAAAAAAATATTTGAAAACTTTTATTTATTATTAAAAATAGCAATTTCCCTTGATATTTTTCTTCTTATTTTTATTTTAAGCTAAATATATAATTTAAGACTAAGTGGATCAACTTAAATTTGAAATATCATCTTAGATTTATAAGTGCTTTGTTTCTTTCTCCATTATTGTGAATCAAACAAATATTTGATTACATAATTCATTTACTCAAATTAGTTAGGTCTTGTTTGTTAGTGTGTGTGTGTGTATATATATATATATATATATATATATATAATATCTCATTATTATAATTCTCTCTACAAACCCTTTTTGGGTTTTTTTAATAAAATTTTAATACTTATTTGTTATATTTTATATTTGTCAAATCGAACTTCAACAAAATGTTAAAACAATACTCTAAAATTTCTATTTTAATATCATGTTTCATAAATGATATAGACTAGTTGTAATGTGATTGAGATGTTCATATGTTGACTGTCGAGGGTGAAAAAAGTCATTTCCTAACATTTATAACTCGATATTTAATAGGGTTATTTTCGAATATAACAAAATGAACCAAAATATAATAAAACATTACAGATGGACCGTGATAAACTAACTGTCTATATCGCGATAGACACAAATAGTTGTGATCTATCACAATTTTTTTTATATTTTATTATATATATAAATACTTTTAAGAAGTTTTATCATTTAAAATAATTTTCATATATTATTTATGGTGATTCTATTTGTTTCTTTTTTTTCACCATTCTTTTTTTTAAAATTAAAAAAAATTCAAAGTTAGATTTATAATTAAAAAAAAAAACTAAACATTTGAACAATATTTAAAAAAAGTGCCTATTATTTGAACAAATTTTAAATGGCATTTTCTGATAGTTTGAGATTTTAGCAAACTTAAACCTTGTTAAAATTAATAATAAATAATGAAAATACTAGATATTGTTGTATATACACACATTGATTTAGAGCAAAGTACAAAAATAGATTCATTAATAATATCTAGCAACAAAAATTATGAATTTAACTTTCTTTACTTGCTTCAAAAAAAAAAAAAAAAAAACTATTCACTTAGTTTTTTCTAGATTGACCAAAATAGTTGAATTTTGGAAATATTAAAGATTGAAATAAGATTTATTCAAATATATATTCTCGGTTCTCTTTTTGCCCCTATTGAAAACTTTATCCATGTGACCATAATTCAACTGACGTAAACTTGTATTATCTACTTGGAGGCTTCTCCCACCGGCCAGTCCACATATTGTCAAAAGAAAAAAATAATAATAATAATAACTATTGAGAACTTCGATGAAGCCAATGGAAAAGGGAGAGCCACATTGTCCTAACAATTGGTGGGTATTTTTTTCTTTTTTTTCTATGTACAAATGGGGTGGGGGATCTAAACCTAGAACCTCTTAATTCTCAACATACACCAATGTTAGTTGAGCTAAAATCTTGTTGACAACAATTGATGAGTATTTTGTAGACATGAACGCATCGAAACTCTGTCAAACACAAAGAATTATAACTCATTTAAGTAAGTATCAAAGGTATCGTCAAACCACATGTTTTACATTGCTAATGATATATTTTGATCAGAATTACATGCACCAACCAATTGCTGATACCTAAGTATTCAATTTATATTTCCTTTTGTGTACATACATTATCTAACTATATCTAAGCCAACTATCCTAAGTGGATGTTCACCCATTACCACTCCTAAGATTGATGGTTAGATCATGTTAGATATCTCCACCTTTGTAATTATTTGAACTAAAAGAATCAAATCTAGAATATTGCATTAATTTATATGGAATAGCACTCACCTCACATCTAGTCCTTGAATGAAATCTTAAATGAGCAAGAGGTTGAACATAGAAAATATTTTCCTAAAGCCTTTGGTAGCCACTCTGGAGAAAAGAGGATTTATGGAAGGAACCATTTGGAGCATTTGATCAAAATTAATGAAGTAATGGAACAATCAGTTAGAACAATCCATCGGCTGAAGTACGACTAAGCTGGCATATAACAGAATGCATTTGCTAAACACTTAAACACATTGAGAGAGAGAGAGAGAAAGGGGGAAAAACCTCATTATCGAATACCAGGGGAGGCAACTGCATTCCGTTGAAGCTCAATTTTGTTAATTCAACTAAATCTTCCAGTAATCTCATCTCCTTTCTTCTGGCAAGCCATTATTTAGTATGTAAGCTCATAAGCAGATGGCACATCATGCAATGGGTGGCCTTTCCTGTTTCTTTCAATTATCCTCCGTGCAAGAGGCACCTGCTTTCCGACCACGAAGATGAATGCTTTTCCTTTTCCTGTAGCACCTCTGGCAGTTCTGCCAACACGACGAACATACTCGCTAGGATCACGAGGGAAGTCGAAGAGTATGACATGATCCACATTTGGAAAATCAATTCCACGTGATGCCCTGTTAATAGTTCTAAAAAAATTATTTTTCATAAAATATTGCTCATTCAACATCCTTCTACAGGAGCACAGTCGTTCTTTGAGGGAACAAATTGAACATTAACAGCACATGAGGATATTCAATGTGGGGATGGGGGATCGAGGTTAAGCTCACTTTAGCGCATAATTAAGTACTTATTTTCTATGTTTTTCCCATACAATTCCTTATCTCCAGGTTAGACAAGAACAAATGTTTCTCTGTAGGTCTTCGTCATTACATGTAAATGGGTAACAAGATTTCTTGAAGGAAGATGAGAAAACTGGAACCATTATGATGGGGACAGAAACTGAAGTAAAAACTAAAAGAATGCTACTAATATAGCCAACAGGAAAAGAAAATTACAAATTTTCGAGAATTTGAAGAGGTTTGGATTGTCCCACAAACCATTCCTAAAATCAGCGCCTTAAGCCGCTTTGATATACTGTAATGACAAACAAATTCCTCAGCCAATTCTACTTTGTACACTAACAGTATTTCTGACGTGTTGACATTTTAATTCTTTTGAAATTTGAATTAAATGATAACTTTAATTTAATCTTATTAATTACTTGTCCATCTTAAAGGGTTTCAACTAGAGTATTTCTTCCAATAAAAGAATCTAGAGTCTCAACCCAACATATAGTATTTCCCATGGCCTTATTTTGTCTTTTTCCTGTGAGTTTACTCTTTACTCTTTCCTCTGTCTTTTGTCATCTTATCTGGGTCCAGAAATAGCTCTTCTAGGTTCATTTGATTGGAGAAAGTTCCATGATTCAGGTGCTGAATCGGAGACAAACTCCTAAAAGTATCGTTATCAAATCATATGGTGTTGACAAAATTTCCTTGTTATATGTGTGATTCTGTTGGAAAGATGGGAGTTATTTGTTTCAGCATTGTCCTATTCTGGTTTCTCATGGAACATATAATTTAGTCTTTTGAGATCCCATGAGTTAAAACCGTGTATTCGAACTACCAGTGGAAGTTGTTTTTAATTTAAAGGCAATTAGGAGGAAAAAAGCTCTTAGCGATTGAGAGAATGTTTTGGACATTTTATACTATGTTATGGAATAGAAAAAGTACCTATCAGTGCAAACCAAGAACTTGGATACTTGGTTAGAATGAGAATTGGTAAATGCCTCCATATTTGCTAGCCGTGACTCTCTTGCTAGGGCAGCATGAAATGGAAAAACTTGCAAGTGGCTACCTTTTTTATCAAAACGCTGCAATGCATTTTCAACTTTTCTACATGTCTCAATCTGCAAAATTCAACGACCAAACTAACATAAGAGTAAAAACTTCGGAAATTTTGGAATTTCTCTAGTAAGTAAATTGTTCCTTAGTCAAAAACAAAACTATATTGATTGGGAGTGGACCCGAGAGAATAAGTCTATTCAGCATTCTCAAAGAACATGAAAAACTACACCTGCAAAATAAACTTACAAAAATAGAAATATGGCCAGTATCTTAGTGTTCTATTTAGTAATTACTGTTTGACCTTACTTCAAATCTACTCATCAAACCAAATGCCGCAAAATATCGCCTAACCCTCTTCAAAGGGTTGGAAGATCCCTATCCTTTTGAAGCTTACACATCCCAAAATTCCCACCGAATTCTTTAGACATTACCAAAAACAAACCCATGTTGGTTTTAAGAATTAAGCATTATCCAGGTTCTTGTAGATTCCCACTGAATTTTTAAAACCTTCCTGGGCATCCCAAACAATCTATTTATCTCAACCGTTATTTTGAATTTTAAGTTTTTATTTCCAACAAAATATACTTGTTTGCTCTTCTAGTTCCATTAGTTGCATTGCAAGAGAACTCAAAAAATCGAAAGGAAATTAAGCGGCTAGCCTTGCCAACCAAAAGCAATTAAAGTTGACCTCTTCATGAGAAACTATGCATCCTTGTATAGTTCTCCCAAGAAACCCTTATCTTCCTCTTTCAACTATGGTGGAGAATTAAATGTACCCAATCCAGGAACTAGAGAACATCCTCGATCCTAAACCAAATATGAGCATACCTTGTTACAGAAAACAATAGTTTTCGAGACTGGATTTCCTTCTGCAATCTGCAAGAGGGCATTTTTCTTATTCAAGAAAGCAGCATCCGGTGTCTTGTTCTGCTCATCTTCACCGCTACAATCTACAAGAACCTGAAAAAGAATCAATATCTCGTCACTTTACATTAACTGAAAAGGCTTGATATCATTCTACATTTCTTCAATGAGAAAAATATGAATGGGCCAAATTAGTCTGATCCATAAATAGATTAGAAATTTCCAATTATATCCTGCTATTACATGCACTACTGAGACATTGGTGAGCCACCTTCGGTTGAAACAATCCAACATTATTCCAAACAAATTGCGTGGGTTGAAAATAATAATAATAGTTAAATTTAAAAAAATAAAAAATAAAATAAAAAACCCTACATATGTCCCTCCCCTCCCACTCCCTTAAAATTCTATCTCCTCCTCCAATTGTTTTTAGTGGTCTGTTAATAGCTAAGAAGTACAAACACTTTTTTGGTTAGACTGACACTCCGTCACTTCTTGGACACGTATCGAACACTTGTTTAGTGTAATAGGTTAGAAACTAGTTGCAAAGCCAAGAATAAAAACAACATTTGTTAAACAGGCATCAAGCACTTCTCAAGTCTATATCCTAAATTTTTAATAGATGACGTGTCACGTTGTTCTTGTCGTTTCCTATCGGCTATCGGTGTTTCTCATATTCTTATACATGCTTTTTAGGTCAATAGATAGAATTTTCTATTTGTACTCCTGAGACATTAGCAAGTCACCTTAAATTTTAAACTATTCTTAATAATATTAGAATTTTAAGAACTAAAATGAGAAGATCATAAATACAAGTCTTTTTATACAGGGGAAATACCATGTACAGGTAAGAAAAAACCACCACTGTGAATAGAAATATTAGGAAATCCAACCATAACGTGTGTGGTTTATATTTCCTCAAGTTTTAAGAAATGAAGAAATACACTGATCTAATATTCCTGCTCAACAAGAGCACAATACACTCAAAACCGGAGAGAATGTCTGACCAGATAAGTAGTAATGCACCAATCATCTCCTCACACACACACCAGCAATCATTTAGACTGCTGCCATGGAAAAGCCAGAAGCACCGTTTTCACACAATCAGACATTCAGAGCCGCAATGAACACAATAATTTACTAAATTTCTATATGCACTAACATATGCAGTATCAATAAAACATCAGTTTAGTCGCTCAATCTCTGATTGCTCAGGAAAAGTATAAAAAAGATGAACTGATATTGATTAAAGACTAACCTCCTCGAGGCTAGGACTTATCCGGTGAACTCCAGGTCCCATAATCACTTCACAATCAGGAAAGTTTTCTACTAATGTATTATATATGTCAACTGGTAATGTTGCAGTCACAAATAGATATTGTGTGTTAACAGGTGCAGATTTCATTAAAGACCGCAATGCAACTTCAAAATCCTCATCATTAAAAAGAATATCTACCTCGTCCATTACAGCACTGTCACACAAGGTTGTTCGAGTATTAGTACAGGCATAACATCATATAAATAACTCTTCTAGCAGAAAGCAGGAAATAATTTCACTGGGGAAGCAGGTAGGGGTCAGAAAAAACAGCTGCAATTTCAGCGACACCAGCATAGCTGGTTTATTAATATGGATCAAGGTCAGCCACTAAGAGGCTTTAACTGATTCATTATCTCAATAGCATATTGAATATAATATTGAAATGTATTGTGATATCAAACTCAAGGACCTCATGAGATATCAGACAAGTATCCTGTGTTTTTTTGTTCCACCCTTTCTGATCCTTTTTATACTCTAATATGTATGTTTCCTCTGTTCCGTATCCAAATAAAATAAACACCCTCATAAGCATAAAAACATATTATGAAGTATGACCCAGCCAGAAAGGCTGAAACTGAACAAATTATTCACTACTTCACAACAATATATTAATTTTCAGCAAACAAGCACAGGATACACATATTTAACTATAATCACAATATAAATATCAAATGTTAGAACAGTTTTCTGCTACTGTGAATTAATCATGTGCTTCTATATAAATAGTATTCAGAATGAAAATTTTCAGTTGGATAAATGATCAAAATTAAAGAGACTTATAATGCAACATTAAACTTAACTAGAACTTAAAATAAATATGTCAATATGAGGCTTCGATAGTTAAGAGTATCCTATCCTAAGATGTAGACAATGCCAGGACAACGGATCTTAGCATCGTTCTTTGTCGTTCACAATTTATGTATAGAAGTTCTCCACAGTGAACAAACGAGCAATATCCACCTGCCCCATTAATTTAGGCTGAAGCTTCTACCAATTTTGTTGGGGAAGGGACTCCTTGTCCCTTCGCCCAGTGGGCTGCATTTGGTTGGCCTCTTTTGAATGAATCCTTTCTCCTTTATTAACCAAAATAATAATAATAATAAACAATAAATAAAAATTACGGTTCCAAAATACATTGATAAATCGTGGAATTGTGCACCTATAGCAAAAATACTTCGTCTTTGATGTGATGTGTACATTGAATATCTTGAACTGAAAGCAAACTGCTTGATCAAATTAAAGAAAGTTTCTTACTATGTCAAAATCAATTAGGACCCACAATTCAAAATGAAAGGAGACTCAATAAAAAGTAACTAAAAAAAAAAGTTTTAGAAAAACAGGATTACCATCTTAGATTTGATAGCAGCAAGAAGCCTTCATTTATTAGAAGCATCAAACGACCAGGAGTTGCTATTAAGACATCAACACCTTCTTGTAGATTATCAAGTTGAGTTTTCTGCCGGAAACCGCCTGTCACGACCATAGACCTAAATGGCACCCCAAATTTTGAAATGGATCGGCAATTACTTAAGACCTGTGAAATCCACATTGTTGTCATACATTAACCACCCAATGAAAAAAATACTGATACAAATCGTATAATTTTATACAAAGCATAATCGGTTATTGGTGCCTGCATGTCTATTTCTGTGATTTAGTACCTCATGAACCCTTTTAAGTTACTGGATATGCAAATATTTTTTCCATTTCCCTCAATACATAAGCCTCTATTAGAGGCTAGCCATGAGCAAATGCAAAATAGTCTGCTTCCCATTGTTCCATAACATGAGAAAGTTATATTTGAAAGTTTCAAGTATTTAAAGTATTTCTCCAGTATTTGGATTTTTACTACAGAAAATCCATAGATCTTAGTGGAATGGAAAACACTCGTTAATATGAAGCAGAATTTGATTGTTAGTTCATAACAGAAAATGCATCCATGCAAAAGTGAATTTTCTGACATAATCAATCAGTTAAGGCATTAAGATAACAAATGATAAAAAAAAATTGCAATAGAAGAAAACTGAAAACTTTGAAGCACTCTTAGAGTACTGCTGCAAGAATAATCAACCTGAGAAGCCAATTCTGCAGTCGGCACAATGATAACAATTTGGGGACTTTTTGAAGAAGATTTTCGAAGTCCTTCAAGTTCTTCCTGTCTCAGACGCTGGATTAATGGTACAAGATATGCTAATGTCTTACCAGATCCACTTTGATCAGAAATTATACAACTCTTTCCTTCAATGACTGATGCAAATGCCTTGGCCTGCCATTATTCATTATTCATATAGAAGCACATGTAAGCACTGTGATAATTGCTTTTTGTAGCAAAATAAGATACTTCTTTTCTATTTAGAAAGTTTGCAAATTGAACAAATCAAATCTTCATTTCGCCATATTATTTTAGTATTCCATGCTTCATGTAAAATACTGAATATTTTGTCCATGCCACGCTCATTTGGTCCATTTACTTAACCGGAAAGAGAATAGCACACACACACGCACGCACATGGAAAAAAAAAACCAATACATTATCGAAAACTCCAAATTTGCATGGTCCTATGCTAGTTCAGACCAGATTTAAAATAAGACCTTTCTTCCTTCCTCCTAAATTCCAAACACCATTTGTGGTCAATCTTTCCACTCATGAAAATTTTAACTACCAATGAAACTCATTCCAATCTAATTTAGAATACAAGAAATTCATTCCAAACAACATTGGAGGTCAGCATTTTCTCTAGACTTTATGAAATTTTTAAATAAGAGTAAATACAAGAACAAATATATTGTAAATTTCACAAATTATGAAATAACACAGGATACCAAGAGATAGGATATAGAAAATAATAGCTTCTCTAAACACTGAAGTTTTATATCTTAGTGCACAATGATGCCAATAAGACCAACCATTAAAAAATAAGGTGGCTTTGAGATAACTAATGAACTGTCATCCAAGAGCAAGTCTGGCATCCAACAGTGCAAGTAGAAGCAAACTTTGTCCTTCACCAAAGAGATCTAATTTGTTAATGAGACAAACTCTTGACGACACCAAAGAGCTATAACCTAGCAACCTTGGCTAAGGAGTGTGCCTCAAAAGATAGACTAAAGAGAAACAGCAAGGCAAAGGGCACCACAAACGTATGTGGCTTGACTGTCAATAAATGAGATGGCCAAAAGATCTGATACATCTTTTGATGGAAATAAGAAAACATGAGGCATGAAATTGTGGCAGTTATCATAACAAATCTACGTTTAATTCTAAAGAAAGTCTCACTGATGGAAAGCAGGAGCATAATTCTATTTATGTCATACATCTTGTACCTGAATCTGTGACGGCCTTACAAAATTCTGCCTCCTCAATGATTCAATCATATATTCAGAGCACCCAAGTTCTTTAAATGACTTCCGGCTATAAAAGCCCTTCTCTGAGGAAAATTTCTGTTGTTTAGGCTCAGTTGGTTCGTATTCAGAACCATAGGGCCCCCTAGACCCCCATCCGCGGAAGTAAGAACCAGAACCTGACGAAACTAATGGCTCGGATCTTGATAAATTGGGGGCAGTTATTTGATGCCTTTCTCTATCTTGTAGTTCAGATGGTCTTGAAATTTTTTCTACATTTCTCAAGGCATTTACCCTCTTCTTTTCTCCCATAGTTTTAACTTTAGAGCGTGGATAATCAGATATATGAGGTGACCCATCTTCAGGGGTTGGTTTACGGACATTATTTCTTAATTCTTCGTTTGTCCTAGAACATTTCGTCACAATTGCCTTAACTTTCTGAGTTTTCAATCTTCCAAAGCTTCCAATAGAAACTCTTTTCCGCATTCCGGAAGTCTTAGTATCTGTTTATCAGGAAAATCTCAGTTTGAACTTACAGATGGATAAAACAAGGTTCTCTAACGTAAAACAATTGGTAATAATGATGAAAAGAACACCAAAAATTTCACTTAACTTAAGAGCTTCGATCAGATTACACACAGATTAGCAAAAAACAATTAGGTCAAGAATTCGCATTCTTCAACAATACAGAGATAAATTACAGGATAAAATCCCAGTAAGCATATATTTATCCGTCTAGCATGGAAATAACTATGATATTAAGCTAAACCATAAAACAAGTTAACGACAATTCTACACATTACGAAAATTAACTCAAAATAGTTGATAGAAGCACCTTCATCGTCAACTGTCTCATCTCCATCGTAACGCGATTCCTCCAAGGGAGTGACGGTAAAGTCCTCATCGTCATTGAGCTGGTAAACTCCAGCAGAATCCACTGATTTACGAGTATAACCAGCGACTACACTATCACCAACAACCACCAACTTGTTTGTGGAAACTGGGCGTAGGGACTGGCTCAGAAACGGCGAGCAGAGGCAGCCATGGCGTCCTAAGAAGCACGATTCGAGGGTCCGAGAGGTCAGAAAGTTGGCCGGAGTATGGATGGGAGCTCTGGCCATTGGGCGGCGGAGAGGCGGTGTATTTAATATACACACTATATGTCGTCTTCTTGAAATGGGGTTTGGATTGGAATTTTGGAAACGACGATGGAATTTCAAGAAAATCCCAAACGCAAAGAAGCGAAATGGTGCAAAGTTGTCGCCGCCGGTGAGAAGTTAGAAGAGGATAGCTCAGATATTTAGTTGAAAACTGTTTCTAAGATAAATGCAAAATTACAATAATGGCGCCAACCAAACATTGAGAGACGAGAGAAAATTGCAAAAATCACACAATCATAATTGCAATTATATCCTCAATCTACCAATTTAGTGTCGTTAAAATTAGATTTTTAACTAATAAAATAATATTATTTTGTTTCTCGTACTTCCAAATTGGTTCAATTTTAATCCTTCTACTTTCCATAGATCTTAAATTTAGTTTTTCGAAATTAGTTTTTATTGAAATTAATTAAATAATTATAATAATTTTCATGTGAATAAACACAATATGATAATATATTTTTTAAGTGAATTAATTATTTAATAAAAAATTAAAAAGACTAAGTTTAAGATTTATTAAAAGTCCATGGACTAAAATTAGATATTTGAAAATATATAGACTAAAATTGAACAAACCCTAAAGTGTAAGAACCAAAATGATATTTTAACCTAACAGTTATTGAAATTATACTATAAACGATAAAAATTAAATCATCTAACTTGTACAATCCTTATAATTACAATTATGTAGTTTAACGGTGTAATTTCACTGTTGTATCCTTCTTAAGAAAGATATATGTAAATACAACATTTAAATTTTAAGGTTCTTTTTAAAACGATATGGTAACGATTTACATTGTCGGGTTAGAGCTCTAAGCTCTTTCTTTCTACGTGGGACAATGCCAAGGTCATAAGGTAACGCGTCGAGACAGTGAACAACAAGATTACAACTCAAATTTGGGTTTTCCCTCAGGTGAGATGAGCCCAGTTTATGTTTGGTCATAATGATAAAGATATCTTTAAGTATTGTATTAGGCCACATTTATCTGGGATGGAAACGTAACAACTCACTGATAGTCTGAAAAAGTAAGTATCGCTTAATTACTATCGATCTTGTTCACTTGTTTCGTACTTATACTGATATGTGGGACCCACTTCAAATATATGTAATAAAAAAACGCAAATTGATTGAAATGATCAATCTAATTCTATTTGAAAATTACATTACAATACTGTTACAGTTTGAAAATTACGAATTTGTCGCATTTACTATTATTATTATCATTATTGTTACAATCAAACTCTAACACTAACACTAAAATGTGACACGTTTATAATTATAAGCAAACACAATCAAAAGTCATCCAATTACATTGCGATTAAAGTCATTTACTAATTTTTGTTATAAATCGATAAACGTGACCTTAATTAAATATTTGGAAGTTCACATACTACTACTACTATTATTATTATTATTATCTATTTTTGTAATACATTAATTAGTTTTTTTTCCCTAATTAGTTATGATTTTGCATCATCATTTTGTCAAATCCCGCTTGAAATTTCATGTAGAAAAACCACTGGACAAAGTGGATAAGGCAACCCCAACTCAACTACAAAAGAACAATCAAACCCCAAGAAGAAGAAGAAGAAGAAGAAGAAGAAAGAAGCAGGGCAACAATGGCTTCAACCACTGCTCCTTGTTCGTTCCTGGGCACTTCCTTTCTAAGCGTATCTTATTCACAGAACATTCTCAACCGTCCGCAGCTTCATTTTCCGGCAACTACTTCAAGTTCCGGCCGTCACTCTCTTGTTGTTGAAGCCAAGGCTACGACCAGACGAGAGGACCGTGCAGCTCGCCATTCTCGCATTAGGAAGAAGGTAATTCCACACCCTAATTTGGGTCAATTTTAAATTTTGAGCACCTTCCCTCCTTCGCGTCCTTTGTTGTGCGAATTCCGCGACTCTCCTGTTCAACATTGTTCTTCTGTACCTTGAATAGTTTTAGAGATTCTCTGGATAGGGAGGGGGTCTTTTGGTTGTTCTTGCAATGGACGTATCTGGGTTTCATTTTATTACCCTATGTTATGTGCTAAACGATTGTTAGTGTACTTCCTTTTGGATATTGTTTCATTTTAGTTATCTGTTTATTGTGAACTTCCAAAGGATTGTTTTGATTGCTTATCAATTCATTGATTTATTTTTTTCTTTTTAGTTTAGAAGTTCTGGTTAGACTAGCTAATAGGTTACTTGTTTCTTAGAACATTGTCACTACTCCGATACACAAGTCGTGGGTTTCTGAAGATTGAGGGAAAGAGGGAACAGAATAAAGAAATTGTTATTTTTCATTGCAGGGAGTCAAAACTTCAAAATAGAATTAGTATATTCTTCTCGGCTTCAAATGATAGTCGTCAAAGCTGTAATCAAACCTTGTTTCGTGATAGAATCTGCTAAGATTTACATTTCACTCCTTTGGAACTCAGATGACTTGATAGTAGATTTATTTGTTGGAGAAACCAAAATCCATAGGAAGAAGTAGCTTGTACAAAGAATAGATAGGCAACAAGAGGTTGGACCCCAGAACACAAAATAAGAAAGATATCCCCCATTTTATATATATGTTAGTTAAGAAACAAGCCTCATATGTGGAACCACAATTGATTACAATGGAAATGGTGAGATGGCTACAAAGGAATGCGTCCTTTATCGGATCGTTTAGCACTGTAATTCTCCAGTAATGGGACAGGGTAGCATTATGCATACGACTTCAGACACATTAAAAGAGCAACAAGGTAATGCTTAGTGGAGAAAATATTGTTGAAAGCGTTTCCTTGAACCTCTACCAAGTTGCCCAATTATATGCTCGAACTATATTCTGTGTCCAAGTGTTATTCAAGTGGAAGATACATGCAGCATGCACAGGACAGGAGGATCATGACGCATGCACTTGCATACAATATGAATCAAGTTCATGCATCCAGTGGATGAGTAGTTTAAAATCCAAATTTTTCTTATCCATGGAACTAAGCACAGAAACCTATCCAAGATTACGAAGGAGAATCAAATGGAAGATAAACTTCAGTCAGTCAGCCATCTTCAAGGAGATTAGCACGAGGACTTCCTACAACTGTGGTGATTGGGCGAGATTTAGTAGGTTTAAGTTCAAATGGAAGGTTTTGATCTAAAGATTCGAGCTAGTGGATAGAGTTAATTGACACTATTTCTACGAAGCAAGGATTTAGTTGAACATATAAAGAGCTCTTTTGACCTTGATGAGAGGCAAGTGAATAAGAGCAAGAGATTGGTGAGGCAGACATTATCATTGAGGGAGCATGCTATTGATGCGGACAATGTTGGGAAGCATTTTTCTGAATCTTATGGGTTGGATTTTGATTTCAGCTTTCTTGCATGTTCACTGTATCCCTAGTTGTAGAATCTTGTTATATTGATGGTTTTGGAAGGCTGACTAAGCGAGGGAGGTTGCTTAGGTTGTACTTAACTAGGGCAAATCTGAACAAGATACTACATCCTTGACCTGCATATGACACTTGGGAAGATAGCATTTCCATTCATGCCATAGGATCTGTCTTCAACTGAATTTTTTTAAATACATTTAGAATAGTAAGATAAAGTTAATAGGATTTTTAATGGGAAGTATATCCTCCTGCTCTAACTCAAAGATTTACGGATAATTCTCTCTCTATTTCAGTATCTGAACGTAGTTACACGATCAATTGAATCTTTTTAATCTTCATTTTTTCATACATCTGGATCCCTTCAGAACCGCTCTGGTTCACAGTTATCTTTATAATAGCAAATTGATCCTTGCGTGTCTAGATGTAGATACTAAAGTACGGTTCACCTGTACAATCATCTTTTGTCTTAGGTTGAAGGAACAACGGAGAGGCCAAGGTTGTCTGTTTTCCGTTCGAACAAGCATTTGTATGTACAGGTTATCGACGACTCCAAGATGCATACGCTTGCTGCAGTTTCTACAATGCAGAAATCAATGTCTGAGGGGTTAGACTACAGTGCTGGCCCTACCATTGTGAGTCACTATAACTAAGAATTTGATTGATCTATTGACGTAGTGTGTATGTGTGTGTAGATATATATATATATATATATATTGGTCCTATTATTTCCATTGGAGTCATATAGTATTCTTTAGCTTTCATCCACCCTTTTCCAAACTTTGTTCCACTGGTTTGCTGTCTGTGTAGACCTTCTTACCTTTACTAAATAAGAGAGCATCCATGAAAATCAGCCCACTAATTTGGTTAGATTTTTTTTTATATCCGTGAGTGTCTGGGTCAGCTTACGCGCACCTCGACTAATCTCACAGGGCAACTCGCCTGACCCTAAGCCCACTAATTTGGTTAGATATCCTGAGAGATTTGATTACTGAACTTGAATACATAAATGAAACAGCACAAGAAAAGAAAAAACAACATTATAACTTCCAAGACCAATAGCTAGTCTTTAAAGGAGCTTTGAGTTTAGTTATTGTGCAGAGCCTTACTTGAATAGATGAGTTCTATCTCTATGTCAACAAATTAAAATTTTTAGCCGGGCCGTAGGCAGACGCGAATACCTTATGAAATTACACAAGAGAAAAGACAGAATTCATCTCAAAAGTTGAATCCCGTATAGGGCCAAAACCTTACTTTTTTCCTTGTTGCACTAATAAAATAGGTAAAAACAAACCTTTTTAGTGTATTTTGTGCAGCTCCGCTAGGGCTATAAGGTTCCTTTTTGCTAGTTTCCCCGTATTTTTGGATGCAAACCTGGGAAAAAGGGATTTCTTCGGATCAAAACACTTTCTTTACCCGCCAGATACAGAATAAGCTCGCCCTTAGCCTCTCTAAAGGCTAAATTTGAAAAAGTTCTGTCTTACTTGTCAATCTGTTAACTCTGCTAATCAAACTACGACGTGACAAAGACTGGATAGAATTACGAGACCAAGTTAAAGGATGCAATTAAGTTTAGAGACCAAAATAGACGTTCCGATCAAAGCAGAATTCTTATTATATTATATGTGGATAATATGATTGTTACAGGAAGTGGCAAAGAAAGTCGGGGAAGCGATTGCAAAATCTTGTTTGGAGAAAGGAATAACAAAAGTTGCATTCGATCGTGGTGGATATCCATACCATGGACGAGTAGAAGCACTTGCTGATGCAGCTCGTGAACATGGCCTTCAATTCTGAGAATCCTTGTGTGTTTTTTTTCATATCATTTAGCCTGGTATTCTGTAACAGTGCCATCATATGGGCTTATTTTTCTGTTGATTAGACGAGAGTTATAGTTGTTTGACCTGAAATTAAGAGGGAAATTATTTATTGATTCATCTTCTCTTGGCATATCAATGTCTCTAGGCCAGTTTAAAAGGTGTTTTCAAACATTTAGATCCTAAGTTCGTCATATCTACGTCACAAGAAGATGAAGCATAGACTTGAAAGGAAATGTTTTTTTCAGTACAAATAGGGTAGACAATTGAAATCACATACTTCTTGATTCTCAGCACAGGTTAATGTCAATTGAGTTAAGTTCTTTTTTGCTCTAAAAAGAAAATATGAAAATATAATTTTGAAAATAGGTTTTGTATTTATAACCTGTAAATGCAAACCAAATGGACATCATTGGAAATTGGTTATTACCTTAGTATTATTCTTTTTAAGATTGGAATATCTTACCCAAAAAAATTATATATTTTTTAAATTATAGTTGATAGAATCAAATAGTGATCGTAAATATATAGTTAATAGAATCAAATAGTGATCGTAAATATGAATTCAAGAACTTTTTGTAATTAAACCTCCAACCTCAATGCAAATTTATTCTAATTGAACTATGCTCGAGTTGACAATATAAAAAATTTTCAAGAATGATTAATAATTAATTGATTGATTTTTTAAAAAAAAAAAATCTATTATCACTCTTATTTTATATTTGTGAGCATTTGAGTTTGTTTATGCATCTTTTGACTAATTTAATGAACGGTTGTCTGTCTTTACAACATCTAAGTGTTAAAGAAAGTTATAATATCCTAAATTTTAGATGGGTGGTCATTAGGGATTGAACTCGATTTCGTTGTTTTACCAATCTCGACTAAAAAATAAATAAATAAATCTCTAATTTGACTTTCTTCCTACTCCTATAAAATTAATGAAAAGAATTAATAAATAAATAACACGGCAATGGCATTAGCAAAATCCTATAAAACCCCCATCCCCATCATCGGATTTAACAGAGAGGTGCGAGGTTTTTAACAATGGCGGGTTCAACCGGCGCTAATTCTTCTTCCAATTCTTCTCCTGCTCCTCCTCCCCCCAAAATCCTCCTAGCAAAGCCTGGTCTCGTCGCCGGCGGACCAATTAACTCTAAGATTGGACGCGGCGCCGGCGCCGACGACGAAGCAGCATCCATTCGCTCCCGTCTCCCTTCACTTGGATCCCTTAATCTTCTCTCCGATTCCTGGGATCTCCACATTGACCGTTTCCTCCCTGTAAACAATCTCTCCCTCCCTCATTCTTTTTTCTTTCTTCCGCCTCTTTTTGTTATCGAAATTCAAAACTGTCTAAATAAAATAGATTTATTGCTGGAGTTGTTCGTAGTATGAGCTTTGCAGTTAATCAGCTGCAGAAATGGGCGTTTTTTTATTGTTTGTTTGTTCTGTTTTGTTTTGATGATAGAGTTGGATCAGTTGGTTTAAAATCACTTTACCACTTTTCAGTTCAGGAGAATTCTTCTCCCCTGGGTTTCTCTTGCAGTTTTTAATGGGTTTAGGGTGGGCAGTTTGATTTACATTTGTTTTGCTCTTCCTTGCCAGTTTTTGACTGAGAATACGGAGTTCAAGGTGGTGGGGATAATTGGTCCTCCGGGAGTTGGTAAGTCGACGATTATGAATGAGATTTATGGCTACGATGGAAGTTCTCCAGGTGAGATATCTTCAATGCTGTATTTTTAAATTTTGTTTCTTCTGTTTTATTCACATCTAGATTTATTTGATCATCTTATTATGTTTAGTCCTTTTGCCATTTCTCCAAAAATTGTTGGTCTCTCGTGATCGCTTAGCTGTGTTTTCCTGTTGGTTTTCTTGTTTCTGGGTGCTTGCCTTCACTTACCCTGGTCATTCCATGTTCAGACCAAGCTCTAGAAAGTTAATACCCCTTAAGAATGTTAAGTTTCTCGTATTGACACTGAAACACCTTTACTTTTTCAAGAGATCTGCGACTATGGTTTGGCCCATATTGAGTTTTTTGAAAGCTGATTATAGAGGATTTGGAGCTTATTGTTTGAAGACGTCACTTTTGCATTTATTTATTGGATATATATCTGGAATAATTTGGAGTTAGTCTAGCTCTGAGTCGGATTAGTTGCTGTTCATTTATGGAGGGGAGGCCCTTCTTTGCTGTCGTCATGGGGGGCGGATGAAAGATTTTGTAGCAAGCATGTCCTTTTTACTATTATCTTCAATATTTAGTCATTGGAAAATGGAGCATTTGTAAGGGGCGAAAGATTCCTTGATTGGAGAAATAGAGCTTACAACATGCCAACACCTCTTTGTGGGCTTCTAGTTCTACTTCAATCTTTTTCCCTAACTACTTTGAGTGTTTTTTTCGTCAATGATCGAAGCCCTTGGTTGTAACTTTTTGGTTCTAGCCATCTTTTTTACCAACCTTCTTTTAACGTCATGCATCAAAATGGAACTCGGTCTTTTCATAAAAAAAAAAAAAGAATCTTTCAAATCTGATGTTCTTCCTATTATTTTATTCAATTATTAAGGCTACAACCTTCTATGCTTTCATCGCTAAATATTAGTGTAATATCTTTTTCTTGTCATGGACGCGATTTTTTGTACCCCTTTTGACCCCATTTGTCCTTTCCATTAATATTGGCGCCATCCTTTTGCACGTATTGCAGGTATGCTACCACCATTTCCAATACTATCTGAAGATGTTAGAGCAATGGCTAGGCATTGTACATTGGGTATTGAGCCCCGAATTTCTTCTGAGAGGATTATACTTCTGGATACTCAGGTGTTTTCCCAGTGAATTTTCTTTTTATTGTTAGTGGAGAACTGGGAACACTTGATTCACTTTCCATTTTAATGTCTCTCTTTGGGTTCTTATTTAAATCTTTTTGTGATCACCCTCTATTTTTGTCACCAACAGTAGGAGATCCCTTATCATCTTATGTGCTATATTGTGTTCCCTTGGTTGGTGTGGCGTGTGTATTACTGTTGGCCTTCTTCTCTTTGGGTTCATATTTTTAAGCTAGTTCTCTTATCAAATAGTAAGTATCAGCTTACTTCTTTTAGATTCAAGCCCCTTTCTGTAATTCGGTGTGCGGGCTGCTTGTTCTTCGTTTTTCCCTTGTATATCCCCCCCTCTTAACATGATACAAAATTTCTCGAGGAAAAAATGAAATGTACAAGCTAGTGAAGAATATATGGGAAACCTAACTGCTCTTGTATATTCTTTCATTTATCTCAAATTCTCAATGAAAGTTTGGCTTCTTACAAAAAGGAAAAAAATTGTGTTATCAAAAAGGGGGGAGAACACAAGCCAAATTATGTATGTCCAGTTTGATGGTTATACTATTACTGTTCAAATCTTGTTCAAATTTTGCTTGAAATTTTCCTTTGTCTCTCCAGAGAATGTATAACAAAGATCCGTAAAATAAACTGAAATAGCTGAAGTGAATGAACAATATTCCTTTATGTGTTGTCTGTCCCCTTTTCGTCTTTTTATTGGGTGACTGACTAATGCTGACGACACATCTTTCTTCTGAATTCTTCATGCGACAGTTGTATGGTATTATATTTTACTTACTGTTTTGCATGATAATTTGGTAACTGCAGCCTGTGTTCAGTCCTTCTGTTTTAGCTGAAATTATGAGACCCGATGGTTCGTCCACTGTTTCAGTTATTAATGGAGAATCTCTATCTGCTGAATTGGCTCATGAACTTATGAGTATCCAGGTAATTCCATAGAGAGACTCTTTTCTATTTGTGCTTCGTAGGGGTTTGGGGGATGAGTTGGAATCTGAAGAGAGGTTTAGAGTTTCACTACACGATTATATGAAAAACGCGATTTTGGTGGGGGATTCCTTTTGCTTTGTGGCTTTTGGCATCAAAATAGTATCTTATAAATTTCTTCCCATTATTCTGCAAGGATTATTTTAGCTGGGCATTCTTCTAGCGTCCATTTGCAACATTGTTCTTGTGATATCAGAGGGAGTTCATGATCTAAATATGTGGCATTTGATGTTAACTGTAAGTAGCAACCTTCATCTTAATGATCCCTATGTTTTAACCATATTATGTCATGAATTTTGCTTTATGTCATTCCTGTATCTTGACACTTATTTCTTCGTTCTTTATTGGCTATTTTGAAATTTGATGCTATTGCCGATTATTCTCTTTTGTAGGTTGACTTGCTTAAACATGGCTTGCCTGACCCATCTTCTCCTATTTCTTCTCACGCACAAAATTCTAATGTAACATCTGAGAAGGAATACAAAGAAAAAACTTCTGCAAGTGAAGAATATATGGCAACTCCAATCTTTGTTCATGCCAAGTGAGTGTAAACTTTCAAGCTTTTATGACAATTTTTCAACAAGATACAGAATGTAGTTGATAACTTGTTAAGGATAAGGTCAGTCTCTAAACTAAGAAATTATTACCAATCACATGAAAGAACATCCTATAATGCTCAAGCTAGCCAGAGAAACACCATAAACTGTAGACTTCACATTCCAGCCGACTCCAAAAAACCGTAAAATGTCCTGTCTATGATAAATTTTGATCTCCTAACTCCATCACTAAAATCCTCGGGTTCATTTTCTGTCATTAAACTTGAAGCAGTCAGTAAAGAAACTCATAATTTAAGGAGTTTGATGTACCAAAATATCTCAGGCGACTTATGGTTTGAATAACAGAAGAATTAGTTAACAAGCTGAAATAAGATCTACAAGGAAATGCACGCCTTCATAACCCAAAAGTTTCAATCCCCCTTGGAAGAATTCTTAATCATTGAATAGCACAAGGAACATAGCGAAAGTAATAACTGATTATTTT
This sequence comes from Cucumis cinereus, assembly GCA_037974625.1. NCBI lineage: Eukaryota > Viridiplantae > Streptophyta > Magnoliopsida > Cucurbitales > Cucurbitaceae > Cucumis > Cucumis cinereus. The sequence goes on from JBBPDJ010000020.1 coordinate 6,330,577, forward strand.
GGTGGTCTGATTTGTTCTTTAAATCACGTGCAGAGTGCAAGATCGAGATCTTGTTCCACACAATATCTTGCAACTGAAGAGAGCATTTGCCTACTATTTTAAAACCTCTTCATTTATGGGAGATAAATTTGAAAAAGTCCATAGTGAGCAACTAGTCTCCTCTGTGGTTCCTGACCCCAGGAACTTAGATGTAGATGGTGAAGATAGAAGGTTGGTCGTCATCCCAAACCGGAACAAGGATGACTCTACAAGAGGTCAATACGAAAGTTTTAACTTAGCTCTATGGAAGCTGAGGGATCAGGTCTGTAGTTCGCTTTTATCTTATCTATTATATAGTCATTATATTAGTTTAAATCTCTATTAATTCATATTACTTATTATTGGAGTTCTAAACTTTCAAATACCTAATCTTATAACTTTGCCTTAAAAATCTATTTTGATTATAAGCACCTAATCAGCAAAATGTCTATATGGTCAAGTGTTTGGAGTAATAACTCGTAAGTTGGGTGTTGGGTTTTATTAACAAATTAGGTTTTGGTTAGATGATTAGTGAAAAGATTAAGAGTAAGAGAACTAAGACAAAATTAGATTCTTTATATATCTAAAAAGTTTGGAATATACCTTTACTGTGGTGGAAAAGAATCTCCAACATTTCATAACTTGTTCAGGTTCTATCCATGAACGGTGCATTATTTTCGAGAACTGTTTCGGAACGTGATTGGTTAAAGAACTCTGTGAAGATATGGGAATCAGTGAAGAGCTCTCCTATTGTAATGGAGTATGCTAGAACGCTTCAATCTACAGGTATGTTCAGGAGATAGGTAGATGATATGGTTGTTGTTTGTAAAGTCATAAATAGAAGGCATGGCCTTTTAGTATTAGGGTTTACATTCAACATGACCTAGTCTTTACATTAAATTTTAGATTAGGGGCGTTTGTACTGGTAGACTAGAAAATTGTATTTAATGATTAAATAGATGCTCTTACATCTATGTTAAGTCATTGTTAATGTGAGCGATAAATGGGTAGTAAGATCTTAATCACTTCTCTTGGAACATGTTTGATACAAAATATGTGAGAGATGCTATATCCATAACTGTTTTTTTTCTCTTTCTTCATTTTTCTACAATTGTTCTTTAGGATCGATTGAGTATATAACGTAAAACATATGGTATAGAGTATCCAATATCGAGCATTGAGTGGCATTCTCAGTTGCAAACACACCAATGATTTTTCAAGATCGAATTGATAAATTCACAAGGTGCTAACACATGTAAGAGACTACTTTTCAAATATGTGTCGTTTTTCATTAGGACCTCCAAATGAATGCCATATGTACAACATTTTAAAAAATCAAAATCAAAATAAATGTTAATCCAATGTGATAACAAAAATACCGAAGAAATAACGAGAAAACAAAAATTTCTCTTCTAAACCATCAATGCATAATTTCAAGTGTACAAGACTTTTAAATACAAAATTCAATTGTGATTTTTGACTTCTCATATCCCTTTCTTTATTAACTTTAGAAAAACTATAGTAATAAATAGAGATCTCCACGGGGCGAGGTTGGGAATGTCATTCTCCATCCCCATCCTCGTGAAATTCCTCGTGGAGATCAGGCGGGGATTCCACACGGGGATCGGGTTTTCCATGATGAATTTTTTCCCGTTATTTATTTTTTTAGAAAAAATCAATCAATTTAAATCACTAAAAAACTTATCGCTAAATTGTTTAGTATGATAAGTTTTATATGACAATTGAATTCAAAGATAAATTTGTAAGTTTTGACCTAAAAAACTAAACTTATTAGTAAAAAGAAATAAACCTAAATCAAATTATTAAAATATATAATCTATCTTTAAATATTGAATTTAAACATACTTATTGTCTTTGCCAATAAACAATAACACTTTAAATGTATTATTTCTATAATCATAATCTTATAAAACAAAAATATAATCATAATAACATATTCTTACATAACTATACTAAATAAAAAAAAAAAAACTATAATCGAGGAATGAAGCAAGGACAAAATCGGGGTCATAGTCGGGGAATGCATTCCCCGTTCCCATTTAACTCACGGGAAACTTTTTCCCCCATTCTCCACCTAATCGAGGAATCTCCATCCCGTTCGGGGCAGGTCACCATCCCATGGAGAAATTGGACGTCTCTAGTAATAAATCACTAACAAAAGACCACGCTAATTCTTTGTGAAAAAATTTACTTATAGACTACAATTGTTAAGTTAAAAGAATAATTTGGATTTTTTATTGATTAAAACTTCCAAAGTTCTAACAGGCCAAATTGATTTTTGTTTTCCTAAAAATAATATCGTAAAAAGAATAAATTCAATTTTCCTTTTTTTTTTTCTCAAAGAAATCTACATGTAGGTCTAGTGGCTTTCTCCTAACAGTCTTCTCTCGCTTAGGTCTTTTAGGGCCATTAGTCGCTTAAGCCTTTGTACCTCCCTTAAATTGATCTATATTATATTGCCTGAGCCCGGAATAGGGGAAACCAAAGTTCAGTCTTAGAAAGTCTCGAGGGGTTAGAAGATTGGTACTCATCTTTTTAGGGTTCACAATCAAAGATCTTAACTTTCAGTTAGAATCTTTTGCTCCAAAGCTACAGATAATTGCATTTAATACGAGCTAAAATATGATGTTACAGTAGAAGTATTGACATTCAAAACAAAATAAAAAAACAAACAAAATACAACTTTCTTCAACCTAATTTTACTCTACCATAGCATCGCCCGATGCTGTAGAACCCGAACTGGAAGAAGATTTCCCTTTATTCTTCTTGCCTGCACATTTTCAAAAGTTGATACATTTATAATGGGAAGTTCGTACGAATTAAGAGTTGAGAGAAGAAGTGGGGTAAATAGTGAAGACTTGCCTTTGCTCCTTAATTGCCTGAGCCTTACACTCTTCTTCACATGGAATTTGGTGGACGTCCGGTTGGTGTTTTTAAGTTCTACATTGTCATAGCAGAAATAATATGAAATCCTCATTCGAAGTCGAACTAATCAGGCATAATAAAAGAAGGCTAGTTCAATCAAGTTGTATCACTAATTGATGCTCTGATTCTCTTTCGTTTTTCATACACGAGTTTTGTTTTTCTTTAATGAGAATGGATAAACAAAGATATAGAGGGTGGAGAATTTGAGTATTATTCTAGCACAAAACATCAGAATACCAAAATGCATCCCCAGATGGACAAAATCCGACCCAAGTTGAGCATATAATAAATCACGGAAATGATTCCCAATCACTTTTACAAGAAGCACAAGGATTATTTAGTAACAAGTGGCTAATATGCCAAAAGTGGTCCAAAGGGTGGAAGAGGTTATTGAATCCAAAGATACTATGCGAAGACACGTGCATACACATACAGAGACCTCAAGGACTACTAGATCACCTTTCTAAGTATTAGTTCTAAATTTCAGTATGAGAACAAAAGCACAGTGCAAAACGGGAAAGAAGATTCCCTATTTCATACAGCTCTTCCATCTAATAGAAAGGTTTTCCAATTGTTATGACAGGTCAACCATTCACCAAATAAAAATATTCTTCCTATAGATTCGAGTATTTGAGAAGAATCTTTGGCTACAAACAAATAACAGAACATCAACAGCATAGAGAAAGAGTTTTAATACTTTTCTTAATAGATTGTCTTTTGCAGCTATCTCATGTGTATATTATAATGTCCCCTTAAGCAACTATAGTTTAAATGATCCATGTGCCAATAGAAGAGTTCTAAGCAATCTTCCGTAGCTTGAAGCTTGGCTTCCCTCCCTCTTTTTCTTTTCTTTTTTTTTTTAAAAATACATATACACTTTATTATCTACTGAGTTCCTAGTTTATTATAATAATAATAATAATAATTGAGTGGCAAAAAAAGAGCACAGTGCTTAGTGATATATTTGATTTCTTCCCCATAACCCGTCACCAAAATGATTTCATTAAAAGATTCGGGTACCACAAAACCAAACTTTTGCCCTTTGACACAAACCATTCGTAAATGTATCTTTCTAACTTTAACAACTGTTCCATTAATTACAATTCCCTTAGATTGGGGAAGCGAGGAAGAAAAAAAAAGGCGAGGCAATAGAAAATATTATATTGAGACTTTGAAGGCATGTTCAGAAGTGGAATGGTTTAAGATAATTTTTGTCAGGTACAAAATGACTCCTAAAAAATATGTTTTAAACATGGCTTTCGGGCCATAAAAAATGAATTTGATTTTGAATGATTAGGGACATGTTTGGAGATGATTTTAAACAAGATTTTAACAATTTCAAAATCACTGCCGTACATGCCCCGAGCAGTTCAAGTTCTTTGATCAAGTGATTCCCATCCCACTTTCAGTTAAAACATACTCACAAAGTTCAAATAGCACTTCTTACAATATATGTAGAGCATCTACGTTTAGAAGAAGCTAGCAAGTTGGGTACACGTATCCAACCAAAATTGCCTCTTTCATTATGCCATTTGTAAAATTAATCGATTTGGCCTCGCTTAAAACCAGCTTAGTTCCTAAACTGACTTCGAGCGGAAAATGAACATAATACCCAGTAACGAAACACATTAAACAAAGGTCTCCTTCAGCTCCTCCAATCCAACAAGTTAAAATACGAAATTAGCAATAGCATCCCGATTTCATCAAGTAACACGATTTAACAATAAGCATAAGAAAGCTGCATTACCTTCAGCAACAGCCATTTCAACATCTTCCATGTTCGTCAGACCCATCTGTAAAGCTTCCTTCTCTTCCTGAAATTGGTAAGAATCGAAAAAAGAAAAAAAGAACAATAAATTCGCACCGGAGATACTTTGAATTGAAAATATAAAAGTAGAAACAAGAGAAAAGCAGAAAGAAAACCGTACTCTGCGTTTTTTCTTCATCAATTTGCGCTTACGCTTGTTGGATACATAAGTAGGTTGTTGCTTGATCTTGAGCTTCTTGGTCAAAGGATCACCATGGGCGTCTCTCTTTATCTGAGCTTTAAGAGCCCGTCTTTGCTTCTGAACTACATTGAATTTCGCCATTGTCTTCAACCTCCCGATTCGTTTCACCAACAAAACCCTAAATTTGGGATATTTATCGCTCTATGCAACTCTTTACAAACGGATTATTATAATTTACAATTAGGGTTTTTAATTTCATTTTTATCTTCATTTTTTAAAAATTTTAAATTTTTATAATGATAAAAAAATGTAATTGTTTTAAATACAAAACGGTCGGAAATATTTTCAACTATAACAAAATATCACGATTATATTCGTGACATTTTGGTATTTATGATAAGTAATAAATTTTTGTATATTTTACAAATAAGTTGGCTTATTTTTAATATTTAAAAAAACGTTTCAATAAAAAGTAGTGGACCTTAATTAGTTATAATTTTTAAAATTCTTTTAATATATTTAATAGACATCAATATTAAATACTCAAAAGTGTAAATTGTGAAAATTATGTACCAAACTGAAACAAAATTCAAATTTTCAAGAGTAAAATTGTAATATTTGAAATTTAATGGTTAAATTGAAACTAAACTCAAATCTTGATAACTAAATATGTAACACTTTTATAAAATTTATGGACAAAAATGTATTTTTCTTTAAAAATAATCTTAACTTTTGAATTTGAGTCTAATTAGTTTTACGGTTTTCAATTTTGTATCATATAGATAATGATTTCAATTCAATGTAAAGTTTTAAACTTTAAATTTAATTTACATGATTAAATCCACTTTTTTTTTCTTTTTTAATATTCAACAATTATTCACTTTCTTTCGTATGTAATGAAATATCCAACAAAACCATGAACTAATAATTGCATCGATTCATACCCTAAATTTTGTAAATACATTCATCGACCCCTCTGTTACGTTTTCGTTTGGAAAAAAAAACTCCATGTTACTCCAATAATTTATTTTGTTAAAGTGACATTTGAAGAAGTCTACGCATGTTTGAGAATTAATGCATGAATGGTTTTCAAAGATAATCGTCACAAATGGTCTAAATATACTTACAAAAATTAAGGAGTTTGATTGACTCAAAATATAAGTTTCACACGATATATTGGTCAAAGAAAATAGGGAGAAGTGTGTAAATTGATAGAGTTATAAAATGTCAGATTTAAATGAATACGATTTCTAATTCAGTGTTTTAATTGATAAACCCTATGAAATTTAGAGGTATAAATTTAAATTTACCCTAATTTTCATATTACACAAATGGCCAAAGATAAATGATATTCAAATTTTAATTTAAGCTCCTCGAGGAAAACACGACCACGTCAATTTTTTAAATCACCATTTACCTTCCACATCTCCATCTTTAATTAGTTAGTTTTATTAGATAAATATGGATTTATATTTCAAAACTAATTTGTAAATAAGTCGTGTAGTTCGTGTATCTCTTAAAGGTTGTGAGTTATTCTTTCAGTTTGACGAATCTTCTAATATGCTCTTCAAAATGATCCTTATAAATTTCACCATTTTAATCTAAATCATATTTTTGTTTAGACTAAACATTCATTTAGATATCGTGGATTTTGATAAGATAATTCTTCACATTCTCATCGGTATTCTTGACATATATAACATTCATCTATCAGTGATATTAGCCTTTACACTTACCAACTTTACAAAATTCAAAGTAAAGAATACGTACATGTATTTGTTTTTTCTCCAATATTCGAATAATCATATTCTCATATCGTGTTTGAACTTTTTTTTTTTCCTTTTTGAAAAGTTGTTGTGGTCGAACTTCACCGTACAAAAGATATCGATTATGGTTTTTCAAGAAAAAATAATTTTTTTTCTTGAAGAACTGAACATGCATACTATCATATTTTTTATGTTAATCATATCCAAATTTTAGAGAAGATGAAGAGTTAAACAAATGTGGACTTGATGATCTCTCAACACGGACGGAGTGATGTGAGAAATAAAATAATAATATTATATTTTTTATTAAATATTTATTGATGAATGGTTTTAATATTTCTTTCATTAAAATATATATGTTTTACCTTAATTACACACATCCGATTTTTCCTTTGAACCATTTTGGTTCTTTGTGAACCGTTGTGAACCAAGCCTTAATAAAAAGCCTCTCTTCCATTGTCTACAAAAAGATAAGAAAATTCATTTTCCTCTCTGTTTTCTTTTGCTTTCAAACACTCTCTCCCACTTTACTACGTTTTCCTAACATAATCTAAATGTGTAAACGTTTCGATCGGTTCTGGTGCATATCCAATCAAGACAGATTTCGATTCGGGCTGTCTTATTCTTGAAAACAACGTGACAACGTCTTAAAGAGAGTATGATCCACAACTCAGTCATTAACGAGTTTCTACTTTACAAATTTTGTTCGTCGTTCATGTATTATGTTTTTGTCTCTGTTTCTACATGGTCGTTCCAAAGATCTGACATTGTTCTTTATCGTTGTTTTTGTTTTCGTGTGATTACTCCAACACATAGCACGAGATCATTATCACACATAGATAATTTTTTTTCTTTTAAATTGTTGTTAATAAAATATGTTTTTTTTTTTTTCAACCAAACAAATAATCAATGTTTGGTCAATGTGGCATATTTATGGAGAAATAAAAAAGTATGAACAAAGTAAAGTCCTTTCTCCCTACTTCAATTCTCCAAATACTTCAAATGCAACAAAAACTTATATTATTATTTTTTATTTTAGGACTTTCAAGCATTATTATAAAATCTTTGATTTATAAAATATTTAATTGCATTCTTTTTTATTATTATTATTAGTTTAAACTTTTCATTTTTAATTGTTTTGATATAGTTTGAGTAAAAAATAAACCTCATTTTATTGTCAATAATTAAATAAACATTCTAAAATTGTTCAACTTTATTTAAATTTATGTTTCTAATATTTTGGTAAAAAAAAAAACTAATTTAAAAACAAAAATATATTGGTTAGATTTTTTAAAATGACTACGTCCAATAGTCAAATATATGTGTTTAATTTCTATATTACTTATTTTACTAATTTTAATTCAATAAGTTTGTAATTTTCATTAAACTCGATTACTTTTTTCGTTTTAAAAAAAATACTTTGTCAATTTTTTTAAAAATAAATATTTCATTTCTGAAAATTTTGAAATACGTAAAAAATCTATAAAAAATAGAAAAGAGTTCATATTATATTATATTATATTTTTTCATTATAGATAAATATAGAATTAACATTTTTATTATCGGTAAAAAAAATGTTATTTTCAAATATAGTAAAATAAACTAAAATATTTACAAAATATAGCAATATATCACAGTATATCTATGATGGATTGTGATAGAACAAGATAGACTATAGTTTATGTCTATCTGAATCATGATAAACACATATATTAGTCTATTTTGATCAATCATAGATAGATCATGATATGTTGCTATTTGTATAATTATTATCAGAAGTTTTATCATTTTTTAAAAAAAAACTTCTAAAAAAATCCATCGAACCCACCACAAAACAAAACAAAATGTTATTAATTTAAATATAATAGAAATAAAATTCATTCTTTTCATTTTTCGATAAATCTTCCTATAAAGTTCTACGAACCACACCATTTAATCAATATTTTTACCGATATCTCTATTAACTTAAATATTTTTATAATTTTTTTGTCGAGACTATATAACATTTTATGTCAGTCAAACTATTTTGACTCGAACGACATTTAAACATTTTATTTATAATTTTACATTTTGTGGCATTATATTATTCAAGTACGGTGTGTACGGTCAGCCCATCCTTCTCTAAACAAATGAACATCAATCATTAATTATTGAATTTAAAATAGTTTTGAAAAAAATGGTTACGTGTTATGACTTCTAACTATTTTCACATTATTAAAATTAATTATTAATTAACTTAAGTCCCAATAATATAAATTCTATTTTAATTATAATTATAATGACATTTAAATTTTAATGTTGAATAATATGGCCAAAAATTTCCAAGTCTAGGGTTTGAGTTGGGAGTATGATAGCTACTTAATATACTAATTAATCCTTAATTGTATCCAATTCTAGAAGTTGTTATGAAAATATCCCTCAATTTGTTTTTTTGATACCTAAGAAAGGTTCCTCGCTTAGCTAAGATTGTAGACCGAAGAGTAATATTCTTCGAGTTCAACTCTTCGAAATGATTAATTTCTTCGATTCTCAATTTGTCAACGTTGAAATAAGTCTAATAACGTTAAATTACAAATCTTGTCTTCGGGTTTTTCAGATCGGTATGTGATAGGTCATAACTATCATGTTGGTCATTGACTGTGTATTTAACATATGATTTTGTATAAGGTAATTACAACGGGTCACAATTTTAGGGTTAATAATTAAATATATAACAAGAGTACTTCAAAAAGAAATTCAAATATAGCAAAAAACTTATATATGTGATAAACTCTTATTATAATTATCAATGATAGACTGACAATTTCTATGTATGATACTCCGAGAGTTAGATCTAAATTTTGTTGTATTTGCAAATTATTTTAATTTGTGTTATATTTACAAATATTTTGAGCCTGATTGCTATATTTGCAACTTTCTATTTTTAAAAAAAAATTAACAAAACTATAATAAGTATATTTATTAAAGGAGTTTTTTCAAATATAGAAAAAAATAAATTATTTACGCTTCATTAGAAAAAAACCACTAAAAGACAAAAATAAATTACAATCCATTTTTCTATGAATTGTGAGTATTTTGTCAATTTTTCTATTTTTGATAATTTTTCTTTATTATTTTAAATGTAAATGTGAAATTTTAAAGATCGATAGTAAATATTTTTTAAAATTCAATGACTTGTTAGATACAAAATTAAAAGTTTAATGTTTATGGCCATGATATACACAATTTCTCTACACTTCTTGAAGTTAATATTTCTTTAAATTAAATTAAATTCTTTTAGTACAATCACCATAATTAAAAAATAGTTCCATGACATTTAAAAACGATCAAAATTAAAATTCGTGACATTTATTTTATATCGTTGCATTTCCTATAGAGATATGAGTATAAATGACGATTTTTGAAAATTGTTACAACTGAACTTTTAACGACAATAAATAATTGTCAACAATAAACAATTACCGATAATGATAAACTTCAACTGTCAATTTACTATCACATCATATCATCGTAAGAGATGTAAACCTTCTAACCTCAAAAGAAGCAGTATTTGTCAATTACGACTAAATTAAACTTAGTTTTTTTTTTTTTTATAAAAAAAACACAATAGAATTAATTGATTTTTTTAATAAAAAAATCTCAAATTTTAAGCAATATCTAAATATTACTTATATCTTGTGAAAATGGGAATTTGACAACTTCCATGAATAATAATAATAATAATAATAATAAAAATTATACTCCCCCATTAGTAGGCAAAAGGTATATCTTTAATCAATTACATGATTATCACAATTCTCTACCTTTACTTTGTCAAATTCCTCATCCACCACTAACTTAAACATCAAACTACTTTTGAGCTAACCTTATTCAAAAACTACTTTTTATTATTATTATTATAATAATAATAATAATAATAATAATTATTATTATTCTTTTTTAGAAAAATAGAGGTGGTTTCTCTAAACAATAAAATATCTAAAAAAGGAGAAAAAATAAATAAATGGAAAAGGAAAATAATTTTGAGAAATTTTAAACAAGGAAGAGTTCTAGAAGAGGCACTTCAAATTATTGCATAAAATGAAACCGTCGACCTGAAACAAAGATAACATTGTTTTCAAATATAGTAAAATATCATTTCTAAATACTGATAGATACTTATCGACTACCATCACTAACAGACGTCTATCATATCTATAAAAATTTTACTATATATTTGATAAATATCCAAACATTTTTGTCATTTAAAACAGTGTTTGTTATAAGATATTTTCGTATGAAACAAATTAAAATATAAATAATAGAAAATTTGATTTATAATAAATATAATTGAAAGGAGTGCTTACGTGTCCAATTAAGCCAAGCAATTTCATGGAAACAACCCACTTGGATGGGTTGAAATAGTCCAATCATACTTTAGACTTTTTATTTTATTTTATTATTAATTAATTAACATGATTCTATAGTCTATTTTTATATATTATTTCATATCTTCATACGAAGTAAATATCGAAACACCTTATCACATATCGCTATTAGTGATTACATCAAAGTCAAATACAGTTACACATGTCTCAATATTATATATAACTACAAGTTTTGTAACGATGGTAATTTTGAATATTTGAATTATATGGTAAAGTTTTGGATTATTATGTAATTTCATTCATTTTTGTTAGAGTATGATCTTTTGAAACTAAGAATAATTGACTGTCACTTAAAGAAAAAGGTGCTTTCAAATAGCTTGATGTCTAAACATTACCAACCCTAGTAGTTATGATTAATGTCATTAGCTTGATGTTTGGATGAGTTTAGGTATACCTAGTAATGTAGACTTAGGTTACACGAAAAAAAAAAGTGTTGTAGTTTTAGCGGCCTCTAGTGAGATTGAAAGTCTTCTAGCTCAAGTGGGTTGTATATTAACCAACTAGATGAAACCTAAAGTCGTATAGTTCAGCTGAGTCGCAATCTGATAAAGTTATGATTAGAGAGCTTTACGAAGCAAGTTGGTTGATTGTAGCGAGACCAAAAGTAGATTCAAAGTGACCCAACTCAAATTTAATTGTGGCAATTGACAATATTCATAACATCACGATTTTCTCTCTTATATTATATGATATGATAATAAACGAAAGGTTGATGTGCATATTTTTACTAAATCAAAATTTTATCCAACGATCTACACAATATAGTATAATTCAATTGGTCAAGATTTATTTACCTCCAAAAGGTCGAGTTGAAATTTCTCCCTTGGTTGAACATTTTTTTCTTTGAAAAAAAAAATTGTCAAAGTTAGACCAATGAGTGTTTGATAGACACCACACATCAATACATAACATTTTAACCAATCAAACTTAGGACCACATTTGCCTCTTAAGGACAGCAAAGTCTCTCCATATCTTTACAAATGATACTAATATCGACCTTTAAAATGATTGTTTATGTACCATCTTAGTTTTTGTTAGTTCAGCAACTCTAGGGTAGAAGATTGAGCAATCAATCTTTGAGATGATAAATGGTGTATGTACCTTGTCCACCAACAAGAATGCATGTAGTGGTATTTACCTATATAGTACTCAAGCGATACGACACCAACTTATCAGCTCAAACACCAATAGGGACGTAGTATGATTGAAGGAAAACATTTATTTCTTCCCTCTCTATCAAAAATTCAAATTTCTGGTCTATCGTGAGTATATTTACATCTTGGTTTAAATACTATTTGGTTTTGACCTGATGACCTGAAATATTCGATCAACCTATCACAACTCGTACTATTTGGGTTGGGTTGAATTCAAATAAATAAAAAAAAGTTATGGTTGAGTTGGTTCATGAGTTCACTTAAAATAACTCTAAACCAATCGTAATTGTTATTCACTTTAAGAAGCATGTTGTTTTTACTTGGAATACGGTTTTTTTACGTATATTTATTTTAATTTTAATTTATTTCAATATTTTTGAATAATTTATTCTCCAACAACTTTTAAAGGTAATTTTTTAACACCTTACCCGATTTTTTTTATAATACAAATTGAAATAAAGTAATTAATCTTAATTCATGAAAATTAAATTCAGTTTTTACATAAAGAAAACGTTTCATAAATTAATTTTTTACATATTAAAACATTGCTCATGTTTAGACCAAACATTTAAATATATAACCAACTAACCAGGTTGAGTTAGATTCATTTTTTAATAAAAGTTACTAGGATTGAAGAAATTTACAATAAGAGCTAGGAGTATGTAGCGGTCAGTTCGAGTCAGTTTTCCAATATAACAAACTATGGGGTAAGCTTAGTAATAAAAAAATTAAAAATAAAATGAAACCAAGTCAAAGTATAGGGATCAAGTGGCAAATATCCAAGAAAGTAGTACTTTAGATTCCAACAACCACCCAAATCCAAAAAAACAAAATAATAATAATTATTATTATTATTTTTTAAAGAAAAGCAACAAAATAATTTTCAAATATAAATTCCACAATACACACAATTCTCAGTCGTCTCCATGTTCACATTTCCAAATCACAACAAAATAAAAACTCCCACAAAATCCTTCCATTTCCACTCTCCAATGGCGTGCTGTTGAAATTCAAATCCCTTCGCCGTCCTTCACCCCCCCCCCCCTCTTTTGACCTCTCTCCAATTCTTATCGCTTTCTCAATCTCCACTTCTCTCGGAGAAATTTCTGATCAAAACTCTATTTAAACTAATCAATCTGTTTGTTTTTAAGTTCCTGTTTGTTAATCCATTAATCATTTCCCTTTTCTTCTTTTTGATTCTATGTGTTCTTCTTTAATTTCTTACTGTTTAATCAATTTGTACCTGGTTGGATGATTCGTTTCTTCTTCAATTTCAATCGCTATGTCCAACATTCCGACTTCGCTTTCTGAAATCTGCCTCACTTTCTTCCGTCTCACCATGTCCACCGCCGATCCTTGGCCGTTTTCCTAATCTCCACCGCCGCTAATCGTTTTCCCCTTCGCCTCTCTTCTTTTCTTCAATTTCTCCTCCTTTTTTCTCCCTACGATGAGACGAATCAGAGGATTCAAACTCGGCAAACACATCCGTCGGATCTCCAACTGGATTCTCCACAGACGGCCGCGGAATCGGTCTGGATACTCTTTGTTGACCTCTGGACGCTCAACCAAGCCGATTGCGAAGCTGTTACGCTGGGGAAGGCGATTGACGGACGGAGCGAAATCGATCTGTTCAAGTAGAAGGAGATTGAGTTACGTACCGTTAGATCGCGATTCGGAGGAGAAAGCCGAGGCGGTTCCGAAAGGTCATTTGGCTGTATATGTTGGACAAAACGACGGTGAGTTTCATCGTGTTCTTGTGCCGGTGATTTACTTTAATCATCCTCTGTTTGGAGAGCTTCTGAGAGAAGCAGAGGAGGAGTACGGATTTCAACATCAAGGTGGAATTACGATTCCTTGTCCGTACGCTGAGTTCGAGAATGTTCAGTCGAGAATTAAGTCCGGTTCTACTCGCCGGAAACCTCCATGGAAGAAGCTTGGCTGCTATGGAGGTTGATTTGATTTTCCCGATGACGACGATGAAGATTATTCCAAATTCTCGAGGATAGTGACGCTTAGACTTTCCCCCCTTCATTTATTAGGTAGAATTTTTATTTTTAATTTTAATAAATTATGTGGTAGAGTTGAGTTCCTTGTGTGAATTTGTGTACAAACCATTTAAATCTAGGATAAATTACATTTTAGTTTAGTTTCTATATTTTAAAATATTTTTTTTACAATATAGTCCTTATATTTTGAATTTATTAAAAAATAAAAGAATATTTTTTTTTAAAAAAAAAATGAACTAAAAATTATAATAAATTTAACATTTTAAATTACTATTTACTCCCAAAAAAAAATTGGAATATCAGGACCTTTCTTTATCAGTTGGAAAATAGATGGATTTGCCACTAAATATAAAATCTTCGCTTTCTGAATTTGAATATTATTAAATAAAAAGAATTTTGTATATTATAATTAATTTTCTATTAGAATTAATTAGAACATAAATGCAAAAATGAAATGTTTCGTTTAAAAAAGTTAAATTCATAATAAAAATAAATAAAATATGAATAAAAGTAAAATATATATTTTTTTAGTTGACTTGATAATACATAAATTAATAACAAAACAAAATACGATAAAATTGTCGGCCTACCACCACATTTTTTTCACTAATTAAATTTTCTTAATTAATAATTAGAGATAACCAATTACCAAAAATAAAAAAAAATGTTTGGTTAATTATTATTGAGTTAAATTCATTTTGACATTTAATTTTTTATTTAACATATAATATTAAATTTTTATCGACATGCAGACTTTTTCATTATAGTTAAAAGAATCCAAAATATAGAAAATAAGATACGAAGATATGAATTTAATCTAACTAATAAACATTTTAACTTAAACAAGTATAAATGTTTATTCACAAATCCAAATATATATTTTTTAATCTTTGAAAAATATTCATCAACATTTTATCAATGTTATTATCAAAACATTTTTTCAAATCAAAGAATTCTACATTTTCATCAATGTCGACAGTTTAATTACATTATAATTATAACTTTTTGTTTAATATTTTACTTTAGGTGATAAAATTTTACTCAGTATGATCGATCAATCTTTGTATCCTGCCAGTTCGCTAAGTAGACTCACTCTACCGAGGAACAACATAGGCTAGAACTATTCCTACCAAAAACAAAGGCTCCTTCCTATATCGAGAGATAGACTAAGACACCTTTACTAATATTCTAATAGTTGACATCTCTTTCCCTTTTTTGTTATTGAAAACGAGACAATTTTCTCGCTTGTTGCTTTAAGGATTCAACAATGAATTTCTTCTTCCATTATATCATTTGTTTGACAGCTTTTTCCAGACTCCATTTTTTATAGTTTTCAGTCTTAATCAAGATAGGTCAGGAGCGCATCGAAACACTGAAATTCAAGATATCCCTTGGTGGATAAGTCCAACAACTCCGCAACCGTACAAAATTGAGTTTCTCATCCGGTAGATCTAATCTATAGTTATGGAACAATACATACTAAAAGGTTCGAAGAAAAAACACGCATAAGAGTATATAACCAACCTCTATATATATAAACACACACAAACCCCTAATTTTTCAAAAGTAAAAGGGTATAGTAAATGTTTATTTTCCCAATTAAAATAAGAAAATAAAAAGAAGATAATTGGGAATTGTTTCAAGTCTAGAACCATAAAAGTCATGATCAAATTTAAAGTGGAAAATCCAAAAAATTTAAAATAAAAATCAGTATTAATAGAGTTGATTGGTTGAATATTAGTTAGTGGGTGTGGGGTTGTATTCATCTATTTGTGTTGGCCACACATTGTCAATACCCCCTTTATATCAATCATTTCATGCCCTCATCAAATATTTCCCAATACTTCTTTTAATTAATTAATCAATTTATTTTTATTCTATCAATTACTTGTACCTGGGAATAGTAACATCACACGGTCTGTTGCAGTCTATCGTAGGTAGATTGTGATAACTCGTCAAAAAAATAGCTTTTGCTCTACTTTAGAAGATTCACAAGTGGTTTACGTGCATTTATGACAAAATTTTATAGGCGTTTTGAAAATTTGATTATACTTTTCTTTATATCGAAATAAAAGATTGATTATACTTGTAAGACTACTTCTATTTGAGATTCGATCATTGTTGCTATTTTTTTACTTGAGATTATAACAATTCAACCAAAATTCTAATTATATATTTGCTAATGAAATTATAATGAATCAAATAAATCCATCTTAAAAAATAACGTGAATATATTTTATTGATTGCGATATTATATCAACCTAACGCTAGAAATTTAAATCTTTTTAACTCTTATTGAATTAGAATAATAAATTAACTCTATTATATATATATATATATATATATAGATATATATGGAGTTATAACTTATTTTAGAGTTAAAATTTCGACAATTTTGTTAAAGTTTGAGGTTATAATTGTAACGATGATGAAATTTAAAGCGAACGAAATTATAATTAAAAAAATGAATTCACAATTAGATAACCAACAATAGTTTACACAAAAAATGAATTATACAACCAATTGAAATGATTTTAGATTTTTTAAAAACAATTTGAAAGAAAAGTGATTTTGGAAGACAAAAATGATTTCGACCATCCAAAATTACTCGTAAACACACCTCTTATAAACCAAACAAGATCTAAGAGCAATTAACCAAATTGATTTAAATATATGTTACTAAAACATGGACTAACCGGGTGGAGATTCAAATCTCTTCACCTCGTATATAGTTAAACTAAAAAAAGAAAAATTATATAAACAGTCTTAAATGTTAAATTATTATTTATATTTTATTTAATAATTTTTATGTAATTTTAGTATTTTTTTAAAAATTTGTTACAAAAAGATATGCGACCTTACGACTAATTTAAAGTCCTGCCTATATGTTGTTTGATTCGATTACAAAAAATTTGAGTTTTGACTTTTGTGCTTATTTTAAATTTAGCTAGAGTTTTTTTTTTTATTATTATTTTAAAATTTTTGCAATTTACTAGTTTTTCCTCTCAACAATATAATTGGGTTGAAATCGAGTTGGTTTAAAGGTTTCAGTAATTGAAAATTAGGGATTCTCATCTTATAATGATAGCCAATCAACCTAATCCAATAATTCAGGTAGGTTTTAAAAAAAATTTCTCCAACCCAACCGTATAACCCCTAATCAGTGGCAAATCCAAAAATTTTTGTTGACGGGGGCTAAAAATAATATAAAAAAAATAGAGGGGACTGAGAGACAGTTTTATCACTAGGCTATCTTATGTTATTAGTATTATTTCAACTTTTTGTATATGTGTTATATAAAGAATATAAAGTTGAGAGGGGCTCGAGCCTTTGCTGGACCTATACTACATCTGCCGGTGCTCCTAATCAAAACCCAATTTAAACATATTTAATTAGTTAAAATATTAATAATTAATTAGAGCTTCTAAAAGTAGTTTCGATTATAATTTATCATATATAAATTAACAAAATCTAAAGTTCAAAATTGGAAAATCTGTACCCTTGATCGTGGAAAATTTCAAAATTGTGGACCTGATCCATGATTTCTACGGCTATATTTTTTTTTGTCAAATCTTTTTCTTAATTACTATTTTTTAATTATTTATTAAAGAAATATTATTTTTAAATTTTTTTATGTAAGGGTATTATGGACATTTCATAAGTCCAAAACTCTGCGCAATTTCCCAACCCCTCTTACCCGAACTCGAACTCTCCAACGTAAGCTCTGTTCGAGCTCTCAGGCGAGCAACCGGCGATGGCGACAAACTCTTCGGTAAGCTGAAAAGAACATGTATTACTCTCAGATTATCTCACTTTTCTGCTTTTGATGATCTCAATCGTTTTCTCTTGTAATTAATGAACTCTAGACTCCAGCTTTTGGAAACTTTCGGTTGTTTGGATCAGCGGAAGATGAGAAGCCCAATCTAGGTTTCTCCCTTGGCTTTCTCGACTCTCAACAGCCTTCTCTTCCACCTCCACCTCCTTCCCTTGAAGTTCTTTCTTCTGAGGTATCATTTAGCGTGATTTTGTTCTTCCTTTTGTTTCCTTTTCAATTTGCTTATTCAACTGTTTCCTTCCATTACTTGTTATCTCCATGGAGAATTTGGATTTGAACATGATTCCTGTTTGTGCACGGGTGTTGATTTACTGTTGTAGGTTTCATCTTCTGTCAAATACAATGTGGAGCCAGTAAGCGTGGGTGGACTTACCTTGCTTAAGGTAAAGATTCTTCTTTATTTTTTATGTTTGTTTGTTTTTTTTTTTTTCGTAGAGCCAGACTGGGGGAAGTAATTTGTGAAAGCGACTAGAATCCTGCTTAAGTAATGTCTTCCTGTTTATGAGAAGTATTATTTGCTTTGTAGCTCACTTTTTTTTATAACAATGTTTAATTCTAAGTCAATTTTTGAATACGATAAAAGTGGTTTTTAAAAATTTGTTTTTCGTTTTTTAAATTTGGTTCAGAATTCAATGGTGCTTCTGTATGACCTGAAAAAACATACTAAAGAAATTGAGAGGGAGCGAATATAGCTTTTAAAAATAAAACATTTATAGGGAATCATTATCCAATGGGGCTTATAACTTGAGTTTGGTTCTGAAAGGGAGATCTTACATGTAAAAATGTGACCTTTCAATTTGAAAGAAAGTTGCGAGAGTTGTTTTCTCCGATTTTTTTTTACCTTTGCTATCTATAAATTTCTGTTCGAACTTCAAATTATCGCAATGTACTTAGTGCTGTTAAGTCTTTGAACTTCTATAGGGACGGGTCAGCACTCAGGAGGTTTTCTCCCTGTCCAACTCTGATTTAGTTCCTGGTAAATATGAAGGTAATGGAGTATTTAATTAGTAATTCCACACTCTTTTGGATATTTGGTTCTCACATATCTGGATTATGAGTGCATGTATTTTGTGGGTTGCAGGGGGGCTTAAGTTGTGGGAAGGTGCATTGGATCTTGTCAAAGCTCTTTGTGAGGAGCTTGAAAATGGGCATTTGTCATTTGCTGGGAAGCGAGTTTTAGAGGTGGGCATCTTGATATTCATGTGATTCTATACTGTGGAGATTGTAGGCTAAATTATCTGCATGCTAAATTATGTTCTTCTTAGACCATTTTGTTCGTTCATGTATGTGTAGGGCATAGGCTGGTTATAGAATTCTTCCATATCTATTATTTAAGCCTCAGAACCATTCATCATCGATGGCAATTACTTATCGTACTTTTGCTCCTGTTTGCTTGTGACTGATTGGATTAGATAGTAAAATTTATTTAACATTTCTTGTCAGAGATTTATGTCTGTTTTGAAGCAAGTCATTGCTAATCATTTTTATGAGTGGGATAATTAACAAAGACCGGTCTATTTTGAGGGCAACAGATTTCAACATCTTTTTTTATTAATGAAAACATCCTTGGTAAATGCTTTCGCAGTTGTTCGTCTTTCATAAATCCAAGAATTTCACCTCTGACTGTGAAATACGAATGCCCTCGACTGTCTTTGTTCATCATTACTATTGAATGAAATTGTATGTAGAAGAAACTTAGCATCAGTATATAACGACATTTATTTACTGTGTTGCAGACTTGCTACTAATTGAACTTCCGCTGATGATTATGAAAAATTTCATATTCAAGCGAATTATCGGCCTTATCATTTTCTATTATGAATTTTAAGTTCGTGTTTAACTCCCAGTTTTTATGCAATCCGTAAAATCTGCATAAAAAATTGCTGATGAAATTAGTTCTATGTAGAACATTGTTCTAGGTCTTATTATGTTCTTCTTATATGCAAAGAACTGGACTATTTTGTATGTGTTTATTTTTCCTAGTTTTCGAGTATGGAATTATTTCCTTTTCTTGATGCTTGTTTTGATGCCCATATTGTATTGCAGTCTGTCCAGTATGCTGTATACTGTAAAATGAAGTTTCTTCTTGACATACGTTAAATCTATTTCTCTTTCTCATTGACTTTGCCTTAATGCTTTCAGCTTGGATGTGGTCATGGTCTTCCTGGTATTTATGCATGCCTTAAGGTAAATTTCTTCTTCTGTTTTGTTTCATTAAATTTGCAGATCAATGCTTGAAAATATCTATGGTTTTTTACATTCCTTAACACCACCCTTCCCCTCTTGTTAGGATGCAGCTGCTGTACATTTCCAGGATTTCAATGCTGAAGTCCTGAGATGTCTTACCATTCCAAATGTTGCTGCAAACCTTTCAAAAAAGGATGAATGTTTGCCATCTAATCCAACAGAATCTGATAATGGATCAGCAGTTCGTTACTTTGCTGGTGATTGGAGTGAATTGCATAAAATTCTCCCTTCTGCATCCGACAACGGGGAAAACCTAAGTGGAAGTTGTGATGGCTATGACATTGTTTTAATGGCAGAGACAGTTTATTCTCTTTGTACACTTAATACACTATATAAACTTATCACACAGGTAGAACTTATACACGTCGATCTAATTTTGTATGATTATAATCTAAGAAGCTCGGACACGGATACGAGACACGGACACAACACGACACGGACACGGCGACACATCATTTTTTAAAAATCTAGGACATGACACGGCAAGGATACATTTAAAATATTTATTTTTAGAAAATATATATGATTTTTATAGTAAAAGAAAATTCATAATAAATGAATGGATGCATTTATATGCTTAAAAGACTTAGTTTGATGTATTCCTCACTCAAAAGTTATTATTATTGTCATATATGTGTTTTTTTAGTCTACTTAACGAGTGTTCTATGCATGTCTAATGCATTTGTTCCATTAACAAGTGTCGATACGTGCCCACCAAGTGTTGGAATGTCCAAGTGTCCGACGCAGACACGCTAGCCAAACTAAAATGTCCGTGCTTCTTAGATTATAAATTCTGATGAAATGTTGTATTTCTATTATTTCATTGTATCATTATGTAATGGAGTTTTGAACACTCTTATAGTGCTTGAGACGTCCTCATGGAGTTGTATACTTGGCTGGAAAGAAACATTACTTTGGAGTAGGAGGAGGAACTCGACGCTTTCTATCCGTGTTAGAAAAAGAAGGTAAGTTGGTCTTTCTCTTTCACAATTCCTGATAAAATTATTCTTAGACATTATACTTCTTCCTGATTGGATGAAGAAGTATGTTAAAAGAAGTTTGATATATGCTTTTGGGAACATCCATTGGAGACTCTTTTATGAAATAGTTATACACACTGCTAGCTAAAATATCATGAGTGATGAACGGGTGAAGGTCATTGGCTAGTTTAAGACGACGCTCTTTTATCTTTTTAATAGAAAATAGTGAATTCATTTCGTTGATATTGCAAGAAAACCTTCGAATTAGTGAAACTATGGTTACAAATAGGGGATCTAAATTTACAACAATTTAGAGCTAAGAAAGTGATTGATCTAAGAAAAGCTCGAGTGTCTTGTTCCTAATTTGTGAAAATACGAGATTTAAAAGTTTTGATCCGATCATCTAGTTTGGATGCTTCAAGAAATCAGCGACAGTACTACTCCTGCAGCTCCCATTTGTTTAGATCATGCCAAGGAGATTTAATATTTGTGATATTTTAGATTTTCCTCGAACTAGTTGCCATGCCAAGTAAAGGTTTACATTCATTACTGAGATTCATTTATTTTCATAGTTACCACTTCAGTCTCGTTATTATTATTTATTAATTTTCATTTTTTAAAATTATTCTTTAATTGACTGTTTATCTTCTGCCCTTACAGGTGAAATGGTTTCCAAACTTATTGCAGAAGTTGCTGATGGTTCGTCTAATGTTAGAGAAGTTTGGAAGCTCTCACTGAAATAGGTTAGAAATCTTAGTCTTTCACGAATAAGTTTTCTTTTAGTTGATGTTCCTGTTTTTGTACAAGGAAGTGATATGAGAAATTCCATTTAGATAAATGCTGATGTAATAACTTTTTTTCATTTATAGATACTGATACATACATGAAATTAGTTCTTATTCATATTTTTTCCCTCTCTGTGTCAATCAACTCCTTTCCAAAAGAACCTTTCTTCTACAAAAACTTCTCAAATTATCGAATATCTTCATGTTTTGGGTTGCACCATTGGTTTAAGGGCACTGATTTTGGCAATTATGGAAGCTTGGTCCTAGGCTCGACGCTCACCAAATTATCAAATATCTTCATTTTTCTTCTGATAGAACCCAAAATATATTGAAAGATAAAAGTTAACCAAACAACAAGATTAAACCAAGTAATGCAAAGTACTTGGACCTTCCCAATCTTGAGATCACTTTCAAGTCTCAACCCCTAATTCACACACTAAAATATTGCCTATCTTCTTCATTCTCCTTCCCTTTCATCCATTTATTTAACAAACAAGTATAATGAACTCCTTAGCTATTTACTAATGTACCCCGAGTTAGTAATTATCCTCGACGTTCTTGGGCTTCGATTTCGTTGATCTGTTGTAATTATTTTTTAGACTTGATTTTGTATAGCTGGTTCCCCTTCTTGTAGAGGGATTCCCTGTTTTTTGTGGGTTTGGTTTTTTGTGCTTTGGTGTATTCTTTCATTCTTTTTCTTAATGAAAGCTGCTTATTCTATATAAAAAAAAATGTACCCTGAATACCCTAATAACACCCTAATATCATTCCAATCACCTTCTTTATTTAGGCAAATATAAAACAAATCTATATAAACCAACTGTAATCCTTGTAGAATGAAGCACTAAGGATGATTTGTGCAAGTGATCATTAGACCATTTCTCGATTTGTGCATGTGATCATTGGAATGTAAACGTTTCCCATTTCACTCCCCCATCGAGTTTGTATCTTAAAATTATGGATGAAATCCGTTTTGGTTAGAGATTTCAAACCATCCACAACAAATTCTCTTCTGAAGTCAAAGAAAGACGTTGAACAGATGATGAATATGCCTTGTGTGTCGGGTCGGGCTTGCTGGGAGTATCATGGATGTCATAGTTTCTTGAGAACTATTTCATTCTCTAACTGTGGTGAGTGGATATACATGTTAGTCTAAATCCAGCAAAAGAAGTTAAATGGATCCTTAATATACACGAAAAGTTTCCTGAGTACAATTCTTTTTATATTGTAGAACTGAGGATAATGTTTTATGTATGAATTTTGCAGTTGATATGGTCAAAGAGGATCAATTCAATAGGGGTATGCATTTAAGTTATGAAATATTATGGCGAGTTGGTTCCAAAGTCAGCTTATCATAGCCTATCATCGACAAAAGGTTAGCACACAGAATTAAATTATGAAGTGCTAACTTGAGCAGTAGTTCAACCTATTAAGAAATTATGCCTTAGATTACACGATTAGAGGTTTGAATTTCCACTGCCACATGAGAGATTCAAATTTCTAAATGACTAGGATGGAAGCAGATTTATTTTTACTTTTTGAATCTGTGTAAAAGAAATAAGGTATATAAGTTCAATATTAAAAAATGAATATGTTTGTAGTAGAGTTGAGTGGCACGAGCCCTTCAAGATTTCTTTCCTGTCTTCAAAATGGATATTAGAGTTGTGTATAAGTTTAGAGTTGGTAACTTGGTCATGCTAATGAGCTCAATATGTGTAGTATCAGTATGTGTTTGTATATATATTATTTATTGACTGTCTTGGGTGGATATGTACATAAAACAAAAATAAGGGTTAGGTGGGACATGATGAATGAGGGAGAAATAGATGGTGGGCAACTCTGACTGGTGGAGCGAACTGCTATGGCTATTAGCAGCACCTAGTGGCGATGGGGATGACAACAAAGAGAGGGTGGCAACGAAGGGCTACGGCCAAGGTGAAGTGAGCAAGAGAGTTGCTATTGAAAATGTGAAAATGAAGGAGATTAGAGTCAAATGCAGTTGTTTGTAATATATACATGCCACTAGTTCTGTTCAGGTTAAACTGATTTCTCCCATCCAACCTAATAATCAAATTGAATCCAACTTCAACTTCAACCCAATCCAAACCAAAACTTTGATATAACAAGTGTTTGATAGCTGATTAGTTTTGCTCTATTTTTAGTAAATCATTTATAGTTTAAAATCTACCATATTTATTACCAAACTTTTTTTTTTTTTTGTAAAATAAAAAAAGAAAGAAAAAAAAAGTAGATTAAAAATGAATAAATCCCAACATAAGATAAAATTAGGTAATGGGTATGATGATGTGATTCTCACACTTTACATCCTGGACAACATGATATCCAACCAAACATGTCTACCATTTCTCAATCTCTTTTTATTTTCCAAAAACAAATATGACATCACCTCCTAGAAGAAAAGAAAATCACATTACAAATCCCATTAATTTCATAATTAAATCTCCTCATTAATCAACAAGAACTAGGAGTGAGCATCGCTTGAAGTTGGTTTTCTAACCAAATCATCGTCGAATCGATTATTGTTGGTTTAGTAAATGTTCAAACCGACTATGACCATGAAGAAGTACAAATTGGCCATTGGTTGGTTTAAGCATTTGCAGTTTTTAAAAAATATTATCAGCTTGAATTTTTTCCACCTTCGGTTCGGTCGATTTTGGTCGGTTGATCAACCTTTCGATCTATCATGCTCACCCCTAACAATCACACACACAAAACAAAAAAAAAGGAAAAAAAGGGAAGAAATTCTACTAAGCATACAATGATTTGTTCAAACCCTCAATCATCAGACCTACAACGGTATATCTTAGAGCAACCTCGATTGTAAGGATTAGCCGGTGGCGGAGCACAACTTCCACTTTTGGTGTAAGGTCGGCCACCACTAGCGCCGTCGCAAGCTGGATGATCCTTCTTCAAAGCTCCAATGGAGATGTATTTCCTTTGTTGTTCGAGAAACCTTCGACTTATCTCGGACTCCATCAACATCTCATCCTCGCTACCACACTCGGCTATGGAGCCATTGCAAGAATGCGTCGAGGAAGCTCGAACGAGACAAAGATCTTGAAGGAGGAAGAGAAAGAGAAAGAGAAGAAAGCAAGGTTGTAAAGAAGACATTGGCTTGCTTGAGATTCTTTTCCTCATGTTGCTGTTGTTCTGACTTTTTGATAGTTTTTTTTGGTCCTTTCTTTACCAATGGGAAGAAACTTTATAGATATTATTCCTTAAAATTTTGTTTTTTTTTCTTCAAATTTTATGATGGAAGTGGAAGAAGCATTATGAGAATTAAAGGGACCAAATTTTATTAAAAAATAAAAAATAAAAAATAAATAAAAGACCTAACCCAAGTGCTTTTGAGTATTTGCTTTTTCATGGTGAAGTTGAAAATTTTGGGTACATTTGTGATGCAAAAAATAATTAAGGGGGTAGGTGAGTCAAAGCATTACCAATATATATTATTTAGTTATTTAATTAATTAATTAATTTTTTTTTTGTTTTTTCAATTTCATATTTTATGTAGTGTAATTCAATTTTATTCACTCAATAAAAGACTTGAAATAAATTCCTATTTAATATATTGTTGAAAATAAACTTAAAAAGGGTATTCTTTAATTTTACTATATATCCATCTTCACTTTATTTGATTAAAATTTACAAACTTATTCTAAGTGAAAAATTCATTCCATAAAACCATATTATTAAAACAACATGTCATGTCTCATTCCATTTACAAAAGAAAACACCCTTTTGGATTTTCAACTACTCCGCGCGTGAACCCCTTTGTGCAACTTTGTTTCTCTAATCAGTTCGTGGTGTTATTTTTTTTCGTACAACTATTTGGGTTAGAGGGTTCAAACCTCTCGATCAAGAGTGTATGACTTATACTAATTGAGTTATGGTCACGTTGGTCATTCTTTCAACCCTAATCGTGGAATCTTATTTGATGGACATTATTCATTCTCTTAATAAGCCTTCTACTGAGAGAGAACATGGTGGAAAAAAAATAAAAACTATGCAAAGATCGCTCATCAAGGACATGTTGTCTCGAAGTGCAATCATTCATGTATCTCTATTACTCACTCTCTCTAGCTCGAGCGAATTATAATGTTTTCAGTGTCCAGTCTTCTTCTCCTGTGTTAGAATATCTCATGTTGAGTTTTGTGATTCTACTAACCTGATTCGGCTCGATATCATTTAGAGAACTTTATTTATAGTTAGATTAATTTTTTTTTAAAATAAAATTATATTTGAACATTCTTGGTGACCAATAGAAACATTGAAGGCCAAAACACTTGCTTTTATCTTTTAGACATGTGAAGATATGGGTGTGGGTCATAACTCCACTTTGAATGAATCATTATTGGGTGAGAACAAAGCATTCAAAAAACACCATTTATATTCATTCCATATCTCAACTTTGTGGGATCTCTCAAACATTTTTTTATTGTGTGTGTGAGTGAAAGCAATCATTCTTATGGTTGGAATTTTAGTGCCTTGCAATTTTCTTTATTTATATTTATTTTAAATCAATGGTCATGGAGATTTAAATCACTCGAATCGAAAATATATGTCTAAACCAGTTGACTTGTACCAGATTAAGGTATGCTTGAACTCACTTTGTTTGATCCGTTGCAAGTATAGATTAAGTTTACAACTTTAACTCGTTCTTTGAATTTCTATGTATATATGTCTGATAGGTATTTGAACTTTTTATGAAGTTCCTGACAATATTGATTTTTTTAGAATTTTTTTCGACGAATTTAATTAGCAAACATAAAATTGATCACTTTTTTTTTTTTTTTTGTATTTAAAAAACATTAAAAGTTCAATTTTGAATAGGTAGATAACCTATTATTGAAAGGTTAAAGACTTAATAGATACAAAAGCTAACGTTTATATAATTATCCGATATGAAATTTAAAGTGCAGATACTTATATATTTGACACTCTTTTAAGTTTAGGGACTTATTTGACCTGATATTGAATGTTCAAGGACTATAATTGTTGTTAACCAAAAAATGTATTATAACTAATTAGATGGTTAGTTTGCCGATGCAGGAAAGAAATTAACTGATATTTCTAAAGATGAGCAAATATCAATTTATACTCATAAATTTGAAGGGTATATCAATTTTACTGCTATACTTATTCTATTACGTTAGCAAGGCTAATAACAATGTCAACCCGTTCATCTACAAATACACTACACTAGTAAAGAAAACAGAATATTTATATAAAGCTACAAACCTCAAACTAATAATTGTATCATTTAAATCCTCTAACTTTTTATTTTAAGTAAATCAGTTCAGACCATTTGTAAGTGATTGCAATATATTTTTATTTGATTTCATTTAAAATCATCTCAAAATCACCTAAATAAAATCAATCTTATCCTAAAACATGATTTGGAGGTGCAAAAAGGAAAAAAAAAAATTCAAAATTCTTTCTAAATTAGTAAAGAGATAGAGAAATGGAGATACGTGAAAAACAATTCAAATTTAATGAAAAAAAAAAAAATTCTACCTCCTATTTAATTTTTCCATTTTTTTTCTAATATGCGTTAATTCTTCAATTACCAATTAATTTTGAGATGAAACCCATATGGTATTTAATAAAAATTCTTGTCACATTTTATTATTTTGGTAGATTTATTTAGGGTTAAAAATATTATTTTGATCTCTAGACTTTAAATTTTGTTCTTGTACTTGTAATCAACGACTCAACTCTTAAAATTTTTTCCTATTTCTAGAAATAACTTCACTGCATTTCTTGGTGTCAAAACAGATTAAAATAGAGAATCTATTCTCTTAAAAAAAAATGATCTTGGAGATTGTGTAATGCTTACTCTCAAACTATTTGTTTATACAGTAGTAATATTCTTTGTTTCTCTCTTCATTTTCGGATTCCTATCTAATGACCCGGGACGTAATCCGGGGCGTGAAGAATAAAAAAAATCGGATTTTTTTTCCTTGCTTGATTTTGAAATGTTCTAACATTTTATCTATTTGACATTTTTCCTCAACTATAAAAAAAATACCAAGTAATTGACAGAAACGGAAAGAGAGGGATTCGAACCCTCGGTACAATGTCCAATTTAATTCATATACTTGCCAAAGTGAGGTTGGCTCAGAGATTCGTTCTCCAGCATCCCCCCACAATTATTGTAGTACTACAAAAATTAGTCCATATACTTTAAAATATCTTAAGTTTAGTTCATACGGGTTGTTTATTAGTTTTTTTTTTCATTTTTTTGTTATTTATTAGCATTTTTCACTATAATTTTTTAAAAACATATTCATATATTATATTTCTTTTGCATAAAAATTATTATTATTACTATATAGTCAATTTTGATGAAAATTATTTTAAAGAGACGAATCTTAAAATTGAATAAAAATATAATGATTAAAATTTAACATTTAAAAGTACATGAACAAAAATTGAATAAACATCAAAATATAAGAACCAAAATGATATTTTAACCTCTAGAAAATATAAATAGGTATGCACAAGGGTCCAAAATAAGATATGCATAACCGTGTAAGAAAAACAAGTCTTTTTTTTAGTCGATAAAAAAAATTATTTTGAATAACAAAACTTCTGAAGTTATTTACAAATTTAACAAAATATCAAAATTTATTTGTGATAGACCACGATAAATTAAGATAGACTACTATCTGCATATATCGATCAAATAGACTGTGATATTTTGTTGTATTTTGTAAATATTTTAGTTTATTTTCATATATTTGAAAACAGCCCTAACAAAGTCATTTTGAAAATCATGATGGTTAGTACATAATTGATCCAAAAAATGGAAATAATTTTGGAAATTATGAAATGGTTAGTACATATAATAATTGATCCAAAAATGATATTAATTTAGATTATGTTACAAGACCATTATATTTTTCAAAACTAGATTGGATTCTATATATGAATACAAGAAATTAATTTAAATAATTCAAGGAATTTTCGCAATAAATTAAAATAACGCAAAGTAATAAAATGGGGTAGGAGATTATTTAAAACAAAATTAAAAAATAATATATGTATATATATATTTAAAACCGTAATAATTATCTACCTCCTCTAATTTTATGGACAATTATTATAATAATCCAAAAGGACAAAAATGTAAAATCCATCACCCAATAATGGGATTACAAACCCTTTCTTTAAATTAAAGTGCAAATTAAAGATAAATGTTTTATGTAGTTGCAAATATTGGATGAACTTGGAAATTTTTGCAAATTATTAAAACTTGATGGGTCTCTATAGAAAGTTGGAGACTGATGTTGTAATTGAATCTCCAGCTTCAAAGTTTCATGAAATAATTCATAGAAACCCTCATCATATGTCCAATATTGCGTCCGATAAAGTACAAGGTTGTGAACTGCATGAAGGCGAATGGGGCAAAGTTGGTTCGATTCTTTATTGGAATTATGTTCATGGTTTGTTTATTTACTCTGTCTATTTTTTTTTCTTACATTTCATGCACTTTTTATATTTTATACGGTTTTCAATTATGTGTTTAGCCGTCGTTCAACTTTGAATTTTGTGTGTATTTGGGTTCATCCATAAACTTTTAAGAGTATTCAATAAGTTTTCGAACTTTTAGTTTTTATGTATATTATATTTTAAAGCTTAATAGGCTCAAAATTCAAGAAAAAAGACATAAAAAGAAAAAGAAAGTTATATCTTAAACATGAAAATTTATGTATAACGTATTCTTTATGAACCGTTTGATAACCATTTTTTTAGAGTATTTGAAATTTTGTGTTTTTTTTCTTAATTTTTTTAACTATGACTTTCCTTATCCTAACTAACCACTTGAATTCTTTGCTAAATTCCAAATATATATATATATTAAAAAAATCTTAAGAAAGGGGTTTGGAACTTAGGGTTTGGGTTCTTGAAAATACTCATAAGAAATAGACAACAAAACAAGAAAATCAACCCGTTGAAGTAGTGTTTATAATTTTTTTTTTCAAAAAATTAAAATTAAAAACTGAATAATTATCAAACGAGACCCAAACGTTCGATTTTGTGTCTACTAGGCTAGATCAATGAATTTTAAAATTTTTATCAAATAGGTCAATAACCCATTAGACTCACATAAAACCAAAAATTCAAGTAAAAACTACCCGACACAATAATCTGAAGTCCAAGAATCTATTAAACATTTTTCTAAAAAAAAAGTTCAAACGTCTACTAAATTTATAATCTAACAATTTACTTGTATTTAAATCAATATATTTGCATCGATGCTATATATATTTTAACGAGTGCGCGTTTTGACGAATAAAACACGGTAAAGACGGGAAGGCTTGCGTGGCGAAGGACGTAATAGAAGCAGTTGATGAAGAGAACAACTCATTCACATGGAAACTGATGGAAGGAGAGCTTTTAGATTATTACAAGAACTTCAGAATTACAGTCCAATGTATTCCAAAGGAGAAAGGAAGTGTGATTCACTATACTTTGGAATATGAAAAGCTTCATGAAGATATTGAAGATTCACACACTTTGCTTCAGCTTTTTGTTGATCTCTCCAAAGACATTGATGCCCATCTTAAAGCAAACAGTAATAATAATTTTAATAATGAAGCTTCATCTATACAGGTTGAAGAAGCTGCTCCTAAGCCATGACAATATAATATGATTATATATAATTAATTCTACTTATATAATATAATGCTTCTTATATATATATATATATATATATATATATATATATAACATATTATGTTGTGTTGTGAAATATTATTATATAATCTAAATCTCTATGTGTAAATGTATACTTCTAAATAATAAAATTATTGGGAATACAGTTTGTAAGAATTTATGTCTAAACACTAAACCCTAATATATATATATATATATATATATATATATATTGGTTATTTTGTCCCTAAAACTTTGAAGGTTATTTAGTATTTTGTACTCAAACATTTAAATTTTCCATTTTAGTCCTTTTATTAACTTTAAAAAATAACTATTTTGATCGTTATTTCTATTTTAACGAGTATAGTAACATATCTTTGAATATGTGATATACAAAACATGATAATAAGATAAACAAATTGAGTTAAGGACACAAATTGGACGTAAATAAAAAAAAAATAAAGATATACCGATTGAGTAGAAGAGTAACCTAGCGAAGATAATTTAACGAGACACTAAAATAGATCAAATTTGTAAGTTTAAGAATCAAAACGTCAAGAGAAATAGTGAGAAAGAGCTAGATAGAGGCCGAGTTTTTAATGTATACCATTTTAGTCTCCAAATTTTTAAGAAAAAGTTTAAGAAATCCTTGCAATATTTTCTTTTTTAAGAAAAAAAAGGTTATATAATTATAAGACAAAAATTACCGAAATGAGTTATTTTTTCAAAAATTAATTATTTTCTAATTTAAAATAGTAAAATATTGTTACAGAGATCTCTTAAACCTATTTTTAAAAACTACTAAAATTATTTTAATAACAAAAGCCGATTTACATATATTCTAAAAAACGTAAAGAACTAAAATGATATGTTTTGAAAATAGAGAGACTCAAAAGAGACGCACATATTTTTCGAAATTAATTCTCTCTAAACTTGTTTTGTCTTCTAATCCTTTGAGATTTTTGTTTGAAACACAACAAAATTGAATTTATTCAATCACTTTTGCTTAACATTTTTTATAATTATCTTAAATCATTTAAAGTCGATCTAAACATGATTTTAAATCGTTTCAAAATCATAAATATTCACATCGAGGTGCATGTCCATTCCTCCTCCTACTAGTTATTATTATTATTTGAGTTTATTATATGGCGGTAGAGTATTCGAACTTCAGATCTCTTAATCATTGATACATACATATTTAATTTATAGTTCATGTTAGTTGAAATATGCTCACTTTAATAATTTTTATTATCCGACAATTTGATCAAAATGTAATTATAAAGATATATTTGTGTTGCAATTTTTGTTTTATTATATATAAGAATATTTTTATTGGAACATTTTCTAAATATTTTAATCAAATTATTATGCTAAAATGTACATAACTTACACCTTAAAAGAGTCTAAATTTAACACCAAAATGTCTAAACAAACTAAAGAAAGGCATATATTTCAACCTCCCCACTTTAGGAAAGGTTGAAAATCCATTTGCATCTGAAACTATTAATAACCATTTTGCGAGTGATTGTTCAAAAATTATCTAACAAAAAAAATCACAAATCACCTAATTTTTTTAAAATTAATTTAAAATGATTTTTTTTTCTTTCTAGAATCATAGTTCGTACCAAACACCATCATTTGAAGACAAAATGATTTTGGCAAGAGAAAAAAGGGATTTTGACTATCTCATTTGTTTTTGAAATTTATGTTTTTTTTAAAAGAAACATAGATTAGAAAAGATTAAAAAACATTTCGACGAAAACATTTATACACATTTTAAATAATATAAATATTAGTGATAAATGTCTATCAAAGTATATCACAGTTGAAAAATAAAGGGTGAAAATAGTGTTTATAAGCCTATTTTTTAAAATAATATTTTATTTAATTCTAATCTTTGTTAAATTCTAATTTTAATTCAAAATAATAATAATAAAAAAAACAGTTTATCTAATTCTTATTCACGTTAAATGATAAGAAATAAAATTAGAAAATACATATCAGTTTATATAATTCTATCGTTAAATCATAACAAAAACTTTTTAAAAAAAATCTTATTCTATCTAATTCACATTTGATAACATTTTTCTTTTTAGAAAATCTCATTTGAAATATCTTTAATTTAGACAAATTTTTAAAAAGTCTCATTTTATCCAATAATTTCGATTAAATCAATGACTTGCCTTTTTGTTTGATGTTTTATATAAATATAAATATAAAATATAATTTTATTTTAATTATATAGATTAAATAAACTTTTTTATTTTATTTGGGACGTATGGGTATGTGGAATAATTTTATATTAATAATTAAAATTAAATAAAAAAATTACCATTTTATTCCATGGTTACATGTATATATATACGAGATAATTTATTTACGAAACAAAACTCTCATTTACAAGTTAAAGTTATTATAAACTTTTATAACTAAGTTATCTTTTTAAACTTTACATAACATTAAATGAAGCTAAACTAAAAAATATATAGTTAAACTTTATTTGATCCATAAATTACATCGTGAATGTTTAATTGAAGCTAATGAAACATCAGACTAAACATAATTCAATTGACATACGAGTATATTAGTAATAACGAGATATATGGTTTAAAATACGCAAATAACTCAGTTGGCATCGAATATGTACGATAATCTCAAGGTTAGAGTTCAATCTCCTCAAACTCTCCTCACTTTACAGTTTTCGTAAAGAAAAGTAGAATTGAATATGAATTTGGCTATATTTACAATTTTTTTATATTGTGTTATATCTGGTCCTACTATATTTACAATCATCCCAATTTGAATTAGGGATAATAATTGAATAAGGCAGGTTGATAATTATGTGACTATTCTCACATTATAGAGTGGGCTTAGGAGTTTAGTTATTTAAAACAAAACAAAATAAAAGAATAACATATGTAATTTTGTCTAAAAAGTCATGTTTTTAAAATTATGACAACCAAATACAAATTGGAGATATGTCACGAGTTGGCATTTAGTAACGCGTATGTCAAAAACAGTCCACATTCAGCGACGTGCAAGCACTGCATGCGCATCGCTGAAACTTTTAACTATCCGGATACACAATCCTAGTGATGCGAGGGTCATCGTCGTTAATACTTTTACCGACGTTTTTTGTGCATTTAGCAACTTTGTTTTATGCGCCACTAAAAATTGAATTTCTTGTAGGGTAGGTTCTTGAATTAAGAGACAATCTTCTTCAATTCATCAAGATTATCGGACAAAGATTTTGATGAATCCATCTTGAATATGAAAAACCTTCTCCCTTAGGT
Organism: Cucumis cinereus; assembly: GCA_037974625.1. NCBI lineage: Eukaryota > Viridiplantae > Streptophyta > Magnoliopsida > Cucurbitales > Cucurbitaceae > Cucumis > Cucumis cinereus. Next base: position 6,364,668 of record JBBPDJ010000020.1, read on the forward strand.
ACATCTTGTTTGGAAGATTTTTTGTAGCAAATGACTCTTCCAATTTAGTCCATGTCACTAAGGTTTTAAACTAAAGTACCATAGGCTGAAAGCTCCCAATCTTCTTTCTCTACTGTTGTAACTGTGTTAGGAAGTGTTGATGGATCTAAAAGGGCCTTGTGTACCTTTTGTTGTCCAAGAATGACTTTGATTTTGGCCTTCCATAAGCCAAAATCAAAATTTTCATCAAATTTCTCAATTTCAAACCTTACTACTGCCATTGATAATCTGAATGTTGAACCTTGACTTTCCAAGAAATGCTTTTCTTGATAGTCTTTATGCTCTGATACCAATTTGTTGTGCCTTTTACTTGTTTTGCAACCCAAATGAAAGGGAATAAATTAGATTCAAATTGAGTGTGGTATGTGAGGAACTTGGTGGAGAGACAACCACGACAACATCCTCTTATCCACACATGTGGTAAGACAATTTCATTTTCTTTTGAATTTGATTACACGAACAAAGAAAGAAAAATTCTCTCTCTCACTCTCTTTACTTTTTTGGAAAAAAAAAATTCTTTCTACCTCTGTCATTCTAACGATGACGATTTTGCAAGAAAATGAAGAACTTACTCATGCAATCAAAGATAATGAAGGAGAAGAACGACAAAGAAATGTACGTGGTTCAGCAAATAAAGGTCTACATCTAGAGGATGGAAAAATTTTATGTTCTTAAAGCTACACAGAGACAAGTCTCTAATCTTTTCTAATTTTTCACACACCTATTTGATGGAGCAAAAAGCTGTTTATATCATGTGAAAATATATTCGTTGGAGTAAAAAAACTTTAGTAATCAAGAGATATATGGTTTAAAATAAGCAAATAACTCAGGGGGCATTAAGTATGTACGATAATCTCAAGGTTAGAGGTTCAATTTTTTCACTTCACAGTTTTTGAAAAGAAAAGTAGAATTGAATATAAATTTTGCTATATTAAATTTTTTTTTTACATTGTATAATTATATATGAAAATACTTTAGACCTACTATATTTGCAATCGTCCCAATTTGAATTCGGGATAATAATTGAATAAGACAGGTTGATAATGATGTGATTATTCTCACATTATAGATTGAGCTTAGGAGTTTAGCTATTTAAAACAAAATAAAATAAAATAATAACATACCTAATTTTGTCTAAAAAGTCATGTTTTTTAAATTATGACAACCAAATATAGAGATTATTCAAACGTAACAAAAATCTTATTTTGGTCATATCTTATGGGGTTAATTTTAGGAATATATAATTTTTTGAAAATAATGACAAGAATGAGGTAGGTTTGAAAAAAAAAACAAAAATGAGGTAGTTGACAAAACTATTGTAAAAAATAGCGTTGGTTTTATTGGTGATGGAAGTCGTGTACCCGGTACACGACTTCCTTTTGTCTAGTCACGTCTCACGTGGAGCGTTGACTGGTTGACCGGATGACTAGAGTCGTGGACAGACTTATAATTAAATAAAAAAAAAATTCTAACCTTAAATTAATCCATCTTTCTTCCTTATTTAATCTACACATTCTCTTTCTTCTATAATTAATTTACATATTATCTTTCTTCCTTATTTAATTTACATATTCTTTTTCTTCCATGTTTAAAAATTCTTTCATATTTAATCTACATATTATCTTTCTTCCATAATTAATTTACATATTACCTTTCTTCCTTATTTAATTTATATATTCTTTTTCTTTCATATTTAAAAATTCTTCCATATTTAATCTACATATTCTCTTTCTTTCATAATTAATTTACACATTATCTTTATTCCTTATTTAATTTACATATTCTTTTTCTTCCATATTTAAAAATTCTTTCATATTTAATTTACATATTTAATTTACATGTTTTTTTCTATGAAGTGTAAATAATTTGTATTTTTTTCTATATTTGAAAAAACTCCTGATTAATATGAAATAACATTTCCATAACAATATTGATTAATTTAATTTAACAACATTCCTAATTTTGTTCGTTATTCTATTTAACTTGAAACATATAATCTATTTTGAAATAAATAAATAAATAAATATCTTGAAAATAAAACCATTGTAAATAAAAATACATGAAAAAGTAATTGAAATTTGAGTTAGTAAATAGTAACTAAGTTAATAAAATAAATAATATGTAATTGTAAATAATTTTTAAGTTAATAACAATAAATAGAGATTTGAGTAAAAAAGGAAAAACCAAAAGGTAAGCATTAGAAATTAAGAGAAATAAATAAATAAATATTTGAATAAAAAAGGAAAATTTGTAGTGAGTTGAAGTCGTGGACCCAACATGGCAGTCAACACTGCCACGCGGGTCCATGATGCCACGTGTCAGCCTTGTCGTGGACCCGGTCCACGACTTAGGGAAGTCGTGTACCGGGTACACGACTTCACTACCCTATTTTTGACAATATTTCTCCAACAACCCCTTTTTTGACATTATTTTTTAAAATAACATTATTTAAAAAAAAAAATCTATCTTATGAGCTATCAATATTTCGAGTTGAGAAAAGTTACCTAATACAAGCTTTGTTAACTTTTTAATTAATATTCTAAAGTGATCAGTTCAGTTTAGTGGTATTGACATGATCTCCATTCTTAAAAACTCGAAAGTAATTTATTCCCCTACAATCTATGATTTGGAGGTGTGAAATCCCCGTGCTTTCGAAATTATATACTCTTGTTTCTTAATAATTTTTTTTAATCTTCAATATATTGGTTTGATATTTTTAAAACATTTTAAAATGTAGGTACAAAAAGATAATAAAGGAAAGTAGTGTTATAACTTAAAACTAAAAATGAAATGATTATCAAACCAGAAAAAAAAAAAAAATCTTGGGGTGAAATTTAGAAGAGTATATCTAGAAATTAAAACAACTCTAGATGAATGGTGGGTAAACTCTAGTAGTATAATGAGTTATAGCTCATTTAACACATTTTCTCCGGTTCACTTAATATCACTTAGAAATAGATCGAGCAAAATACATTTTTGGTCCCTAGGTCAATTTAATCTATAATTTTAAAAATAATATAACAAAGTCTTCAACGTTTATGAAATAATTCATTGTCATTTCGAAAATATTTATAAATATACCAAAATTTTATTTTTCATATGTGATATACTACGATCTATCGTGCTCACTTCTAATCATGACGACGATTTAGTTATAATATTTTTGTGGATGGACACTTTAATTAGAATTGGAAAGTTGTAAAGGGGGCAAAAAAGTAAAATCCCACATGTGAGTAAAAAACCCTCTCTATAAATGAGATCCAAGAAGAGATGTAGTTGGCAGTTGTTGCCTTGTGTTTCTTATAGCCTTAATATCACTTTTTACTCCAAAAACCAAAATTATGTCTATGGCTCAGTATGGGAAGTTGGAAAAAGAAGTACCAATCAGAGCTTCAGCTTCAAAGTTCCATGAAATATTTCATATGAGACCTCACCATATCTCAAATGTCTCTACCGACAAAATACACGGCGTCGACCTACACGAGGGCGAATGGGGCAAAGTTGGCTCGATCGTCTGCTGGAGATACTTTCTCGGTTTCTAAATTAGTTTTTTTTTTTAAAAAAACGAGTTTTTTAGAGCTTAAAATTATAATATTTTGATACGACGATTATAATCAAACTTGCAGATGGGAAGCGTAGAGCGACAAAGGAGATCGTCGAAGAAGTTGATGAAGAGAACAATTCAATAACTTTCAAAGTAATCGAGGGAGACCTTACGGAAGAATACAAGAATTTGAGGTTTAAAATCCAATGTATTCCAAAGGAAAAGGGAAGTGTGGTTCATTGGTGCTTAGAGTATGAAAAACTAAATGATGAGAGTCCAGATTCTTCACATGGTTTGATGCAGTTTTGTGTTAATGTCTCTAAAGACATTGATGCTCACCTAATGGAAGATAGTGTGACAAACCCTAGCTATATTGCTCCAAAATAGTACAAAAGAAGACATCTTATATTACATATAAATAAAGTATGTGTGTGTGGGTGATATGTATGGGGTCTCTGTTTTAAACCCTAATGGAAGGTAGGTAGTGACAAACCCTAGCTATGTTGCTCCAAAATAATACAAAAGAAGACTCATATTATATTACATATAAATAAAGTATGTGTGTGTGGGTGATTTGTATGGGGTCTCAGTTTTAAACCCTAAACCCTAATTACCATGTGAGCTTCCTTTTAGTTACATGTCTTAGACGTTGTGTTTTATAATATGATTTTATATTTTTTTTTCTTATTGTATGTATAGATCCTTATTGTAAATAATAATTATTATATTATCATTATTCATTATTATTATTATTATTGAATAATACATACATACATATATATACTTACATACATACAATATACATACATACATACAATATACATACATACATACATACAATAAACATATATATATATATATATATACACATATATGCATCAAGTGAAAAGAAAAATAAGAAAGTTTTTGAAAGTAGTCAGATAAAATCTAATTCGATAATAAAATATAAATTCAAATAAAATTTGAGGGAGAAAAATCAAGAAAATAACTTGTTTATTTACAATTACATTGTATTCATAATTTCATTTTCATTTAAGTTTGAACAATTACACTGTATATTATAACTTCATTAACCACAAAAACGATGAACCTACAAAGGAAAAAACAGAAACAAGCCTAACTCGTCGTAAGGGCATAGCAAAAACAACAAGATTGGAAAAATATACTTATTTGTTTGTCAAAAAGATAAATTAATGGTATAATAATATAATAAGATGATAATGAATAAAATGTGATTAAAAATACAAAAAATAAATAAATAAATAAAATTGAAATGAAATATACATTTTGTTAGATAATAATATGTATAAAGTAATTAATAAGATCTTAATAGAAAAAAATATATTAATATGAATTTAAAATAATAAAGAATTAATAAAATAATGTAAAATCTAAAGATGTATTATAAATTAAAATCAAAATGGTAATAGACAAATTCTATATTGATTCATTCTAAATATTTTTCAAGAAGTGGTTATATCAAATATTAAACTACAGAAATTCAAATTGGGCGAACCCCTTAATCTCTTGAATCTGTTAGGTTGGAATCTCATAACCGACTCTTTCCATTTAGTATTTCTATTCATAATTGATATACTGTATAACAATTACATTGTATTCGAAAATAGTATGATTGGAAGACTGAAAAGGTTTACCTTTAATACAATCAACAAATTATTATAACAAATGATCGAATGGAATACAAGGCTTGATAACACGATAATTATGATATTGTGAACTTTCATTCCATATACCATAAAAAGTAAACATTAATTACTCGTTGTAGAGTCATAGCAAAAACAAAAAAAAATTAACTAGTGGATAGATACTTGTTTGTAAAAATACAAATTTTTTTTGAGATTATTGTTATCTAAAATAATAAAAATTATGATCATAAAAAAAAAATTATAATTGTTCTAAAATAATAAAAAATGTGAAGAGTGCACTAATTTTCCTAACTGTTTGAACTTTAATTAACTTTTATAACGTAACCATAAACTATTTTTAAAATATTAGAATCCAAATTTTTTAAAAAAATTGAGTAAATTTTAGCTTAAAATATTTTCCCATTTTTAACAAATACAATAACAATATAACATATTTTATTTAATAAAAATATAATCTGTTTTTATAATTTGAAACATATACTATGAAAAAATAGAATCCGATAAGGATAATTAAAAGAGAAATGTGGGAAGAAATATCAGGAGAATCTTTGATTTGAATGGAGTAAATTTTTTTGTTTAAATGACCTAAAATATTTAAAATATGATGGGTATAAATAAAAGAATTTCAGTGGGCTACAAATTTTATTTTTAAAATTAATTTTTGTTCTTTATTATTTGTTTATTAATAATATATATATTTTTAATTACATGATGTACATGTTCCTTTTAACATTTTCTCATTTTTAATTTTTTATATGTTTAAATTTCTTTTGTGGTCAATTTAATATATTATTGATCGTTATCTGTATTAATCTTTTCTAATCTATGTTTCTTTTAAGAAGAAAATGTCTTAACGACGTAATCTAAAAAACATTTAGAATTCGATTTTCTAGAATTTTTGAAAGGTAAGTGCGTAGTTTACTTTTTGAAAGTCCAAAATCGATTTTCAATATGTTTTTATTAAGTTTCTAATATACTCGCTTATATTTGTTTAATTTATTATCATGTTTCGTAAATTATATTTTGCCTATATTAATTTTCATCGAAGTATGTTGCTTTTACATTGACATTTTTTCAAAATATTTTTTTTATGTTATTTACAAAATTCTTTAAATTGCAATTTTTTCTAATGTGTGTTCCAACGCTTAAAAACTATGTGTTATTTTAAAATAATAATAATAATAATAATAATAATAATAATAAACACACTTTTAGGTGGTTTTCAACCACATTTTTTAATTTCCTACCATAAAATCTACCATCTTTAGAGAGTTCGATTTTCTAGAATTTTTTTTTGGATGAACGATCATAATTTTTTGGAGTTTAAGAATTCATAAAAAAAAATTAATTTAATTTTTCCATTAAAAAATTCTTTATTAAAAGGTTATTTTGTCATATATTTGAGAAATTTTGTAATATTCTTTGAGTTAAAAATTCTTTCTCAAATTCTAATATGCCTAATAGATGAAATTATTTTGCTTTGTTTTATGGGATCATATATACATTCTTTTAAATATTTTTATCAGAGCTACTTTTAGAGTCTTTGTCATTTTAAGATAAATTTTATGTAACCATTTTTTTAAACGACTGACATTCTGGATACACAGACGACTCTCAAACTCAACTCTAATTTTTGCAAATCAGTTTTTATTTATTTTATTTCAGTATTAAATTACATAGTAAAAACGATTGATGACGACTATCTTTTCTTTTTTTAGTTTCTTTTTAATCTTTTTTCGAAGATGCCGACCGCTCTTCATTGTCTTTAGCACACATGACGACAAAATGTTATCCAAAGGTCAAGATTTGTGTATACATAGATAGCAAAATAAATATCTGCATAAGATCTCAATCCTCCAATGTAATTGACTTTCATATAATCATTCATATGCAAACTCTTTTTCTCATTGATTTACTACTAGTGAAGAGATTGAAAAAAGTAAAAATATTAAGTAAGAAAATGAAAAACAATACAAGAACCATTATTCGAATTCATGTCGATGAGGGTTTTGTGTTACGAGTGAATTTGGACGTGATAAAATAGGCTAAAATTCAGATAAAGTAGATTTGGGTTAAAATATAAGTCTAAGTGTCGGCTAATCATTGATTCAACACCCATAACACTACAACAATAAGCCAATTTTGAGTCGGTTGGTGATAATAATAACCTATAATAGTAAACTTGACAATGACCATTTATAATTGTTTATTATTGAAAAATTATTTATTGTCATTAGAAGTCCGATTATGATATCTTTTTTTCAAATGTGTCAATGGTACTCATAACTTGATAGGTGATACAACAATTGAAAATAGCACTCATTAATTTTAATTATGATAGTTTTAAATCTCGTGAAATATCAATTTTTCATAGTGCAATAAAATTTAATTCTAACTTAGGCACGATTTAGAAAAATTAATCTCATTCTAATCCAAAAGAGGTTAAAGGTAAACTTCGAAGTCACTTTATTTATAAATACATTATATTGTAACTTCATATTCAATAACCTCATCTCGAACTTAAATTTCAAACTTCTTCCTCATCCTATTGTTTTACATCTCTTAACTTTGAAATTGGAGCGATTTTCTTTGTCTAGTAGTTCTCACTACAAAATTACCACCACCGTTGACATGTGAAGGTTAGATACATTTTCTCCCTCCAAATTTTGGCATCAACAATTGGTTGCATCGTTTGTGGGAAACAAGAGCTTTTCAACTTTGTATTCCAAAATTATGAAAATCAAGATGAAGTTGAACTTGTTTGTAATCTAACCGAACATTAAAGTGTCGTGTTAAAGACATCGGAAATTTCACATCGAGTAATAAACCATAGAAAGACATAAACCCTACGCAAGACGAAGAGAAGTCTATTATAGTCAATGTCCAATGAAAAAGCAAACCCTAGAGGCTAGAATGAACAAGAACATAAAAAATTGTGAGATGTTGAAGTCTAGACTAAACAAAATAAAGAAATAAAGAGCTTTTCAACCTTAATTTTGTGTTTCTTTTTTTTTTTTTTTCTTTTTTTTTTTTTTGTAAAAGTGTTGTAGAAAAGGCCATGGTACTCCCACGAAGTTGAACTTCAAGTATCCAACTAACAATTAAAAAATTGAAGCATGAATTCCGATTTGAGAGCATGGACTAATGTTCGTATAGTTGAATATGGACCTAACAAAATAGGTCAATAGTCAAGATCAAAGACAACAGAAGATGATAAATCCGAGATAAAATAGGCTTGGGTTCAAATAGTTCACAATATCAACTAATTACTCATTGATTCAATCAAATCTAAGGCTGCTTACAAAGAAAAATCCAAATTTCGTCTTAACCCTAAGATGAAAAGGTAAACTTTCAGTAATTCTCTCGGTAAATATAATATGAGATAACTTCATATGAGATAACTTCATCTAAAATCTTGAATTTTTCGGTTTTTTCTCATTCTATATTAAATTTTCATCTTTGAATATGGAATTACGATTTTTTTTTTCTTTGTTTTGCACGTATCTCTTCTCATATTACCATTAATAAAAGATACATTTTTTTATAGTAAATTTTGGCATAAACCAATTTGGTATAATTTTTAAGAGGATGAAAAGTGCTTTTAAGACTACAAAGTACACCTCTTTCTAATGTTTGATTATTATTATATAGTGAAAAAAAGAGATTATGAAAATTCCAAAATGCTTTACTATACCTTACTTTGAGAGAAAGCATTACATTGTCTGAGTAAACCAACCAAAATTACTTTAAACGGTAAAACTGTTAAAACAATAATTATAAACATATTAACGATAGATATTGATAATTATCGCATAAAATCTTTCTTTAAATTTTTTTATTTTTATAGTTTCCAAAAGGAATTTGATTTGTTGTAATATTCTTTCCAGTTGCATTTATTTTTTATTTTATTATATATATATATATATGCCAGTTCAAGGAACCTTCAAATTAAACTCTTTTTATTTACATGAGATGTGATTGATGGAAAACAAATAGAAATAACTTTAATTAAAAATTATAAAATATATTTAAGCCTTTTCAAAAATACCAAAAGTGATAAATGGAGAGAATAATATTGGGCATATTTTCTTTTTACAAAAGGTTAAAATAAATAAATAAATAGATAGATAGATAAATATAACACTAAAAAAAACTAAGATGGCAAGAAAAAAAAAACTATATTTAATTATATTTTGCTATTTCTTAAATGTTGAAAAGTCGCAATTACATCTTTAGAACTTTTAATTTTAATTTTATAAGATTTAAAAAATGAAATATGATAATTAATTGCTTAAATAAAGTATGTTGTATATGTTGTGTTACCTTGTCTAATTAAACAAAGATATGAAACATTAAAATTTTCATTTAAAAAACTAAAGATTTAATTATCATAATTCAATCAATTCAAGTTTAATTTACTTAAATTAAATTTTAGGTAATCACATCCCGATTGAACCCATTAATTTTAAATTCAATTTAATTAGGATTTGATAAAATTATTACATATATATATATATATATATATATATATATATATATATATATCTTCTTGTCATGCCTCTTGAGATATCAAAGGTTTTAAGTTTTTGTCAT
>JBBPDJ010000020.1:6381605-6395251 GCA_037974625.1 Cucumis cinereus
ATTGTTAAAATATTATACCTTACCCAACTTTATTTGCAAAGTAAAGATAAAATTTAAATGAATATATTAATGAAATTTACGTCGTATTTGGATTGACTATCTAAAGTATTTAACGAATGCATTTTCACTACAACAATTCTAGCTTACAGAGATATCACATTACAAAACTATCTTGCAGGCGTCATCGTATGGTACAATTAATGATTTGTTTTTTCACTTTCGATGGTGGTAAAACTGGTCATTATAACATACTCTTTGGGGACGGGCAAAGACCAACATCATATACATAATTTATATAAACAAACGTAAACTTCCATCAAAAGATGTGTGTTTTTCTAAAACCAACATCGTAGAGTCTTTTTGTCATCGTTAATAAAATGTTTGCTGATATATAAAGTCAAAATTATCGTAGAATTTTAAGTATAAAAAAATCTTTTAATTACTTAGATAGTCCATCTAAACTGGTCATTAAACTTTATGATGGCCAAATTCATTGTATCAAACAAAGATGTTACTGTCGAGAATCTTGACATTTGACCAAAGAAGAATTTGAAAGAAATTAATAAAGAAGTGAAAGTTTGTGAGCTAAGGCTAACGTCTACATCGATTATATATTCCACTGCATCCTCTATCATAAGGATTAGCTTCAGAAGGATTACAAATTTTACCATAAGGTTTACCATTACCCTTACCACAAGGTGGTTTGTTATCTCTAGCAAGAAACTCATATGTTAAACCTTTCCACGTTTGTCCGAGAAACCTTCGACTTATCTCCGACTCCATTAACATTATTTCTTGATCTTCTTCGTAGGACTCAGCTACCGCTATCGAACTGTTGCACAGGCTCATCGAGCTATCGACTATGACAACGATGGTGTTGTTAAAAATAAATAGATATAGAAGGCCAAGAACAAATTTATATGAACTATTGTAATTTGGAGAAAGGAAGGGTGAAAGAAGGGCAACTTATATAGTGCTAAAAATAAAGGATTGTAATTTTGAAGGTTTTAAAGGAAAAATGATGGCTGCTTTGATCAAGTGAATGTGTGGAAGTAATTACTTGGACAATGAAAATGATATTATTGGCCAATGGGGTGTTGTGATTATGAGACTTGTGCCCATAGTCATTCACATTTTTTTTACTATTATATAACAGTGAATTGTCTTTTCTGAGTACATTACTCTTCAAACATGTAGGTGTAACATAGTTTTGGAATATGTATATAGTATATATATTATATATAAATGATATATTATAATTCATTTTTGTTAGTCATGATGAAAAAAGAACTATCTCATGGAGAGTGAGTGCAAAGAAAATCAAAGTGACTAAACCATCATCTCCCATTTCGACATGTCGGCCATATATATCTTTTCCCAATTAATAATTTCAATGTTGTAATAATATAATGATGATCAAATTATATTTTCATCAGCTAATTAAAGATGAAATAATTACCTTTTATTACATGTAATTTATGACATATGAACCATTAATTAACCTCTCACATCTACCAAAATCATGAGCATATTAATTTTAATTCACATTAAATTCAGATTAATTCTTATTGACAACAAAAAAAAAAAAAAAACTATTTACCAAATCTTTAAAAAAAAATTAAATAGATTCCATAGAATTTGATAGATTTTGTTCTAATTTGTTAGTAGTTTCATTTTTTTGCTATATTTAAAAATGTTCCTAAAATTTATACTATTGTCTTAAATTAGAGATTTTATTTTCAGCAAAAGCTGTCAAAGTGATGTAATTGCAATTTGGACGTAAAACAGTTAAAATATCACTTTGATCCCTCTATACTTTAGGTTTTATTTTATTTTAGGTCTTTTTATTTTCATAAGAGAAAAGACAACGGTATGATATATTTTTAAAAATTTATAAATGAAATGTTTTTAATACATCTTTTATAAAAAAAAAATGGATAATAAACCAAGAGTAGGGACAAATTTGAGATTTTATAAAAAGTATAGAGCTTAAATTTGGACGACTTAAGATTCTACGATTAAACGAGATGGAATCCAATGTAAAAAAGACCAAAATGATATTTAAACGATATTAAAATTTTAGGCTAAAAGTATGTTAAGCTTGGTGTTTTTCAACTCAATCCTTTGTATTTAAAAAGTTGTATTTAGTCTCTTATGTTTTAAATCTTTTCAATTAAGTCCTTTTAAATTTTGTTGATAAAAATTGCATAATATGTTAAGTCATAGGATTAAATTTTCTTCGACATGTCAATATTTCTACATTTTATAAGTTCAACATCGACAAGAAGCCTAAATTGATATTTCCATCGTATCGATAAAAAAAAAAACACATGAAACATAAAACAATAAGCAACAAAATATTCTGACGTGAATATGATATAAATAATAAACAATTTAGCTGTCAAATCGAGCATAACTCAATCGATATATCAATTTGTTAATAACCACAATTTATATGGTTCGAATTTAAATATTTTTTTAATTTTTTTTGTTTTTTTAGTTTTCTTTTTTTAAAAATGTCTATCACGACATTTATCAATATTCCTATTAATATTTCTACAAAATTCAGACTTTGAGAAATTTCATTGAAATAATTGGACTCTATCCAAAGTATATATTATATGTTTTTTCATCTTTCATGTGACAATATCAAGATATTTTGGGAATGGGACCAACAAAATTATTATCACTTACATAGCTAAAAAGGAAATTAATGGCAAAATATTAATCACCAATTGTCAAGTCCCAACACTGTCCCATAACCAAAAATCAGAATCATGAAGATCATAGACCACATAGGGATTAATACTATTTTTAATAATTTATGATATATTAGTTAATTACCATATTTCTTACATCAACATTACTAAACAATGATGTGATCATCTCAAATGAAACTTTTCATAATTTCTAAAATATATTATTCTCATTCCATTTGCCAACTTTATAATAGACTACTAAATTATGATGTAATTAACCGTGTTAAACTATGAAGTTCTTGTACGATTAAGCCATCAGAAAGGAATGTGCAACTTTGTTATTATAGGTAATAACTCTTTCAATTTTTTTAAGTATTTCTAAATCGTACTTTCGTTTATCTTTAAGATCACTTTCATTGGTATGCAATATTGGTTCATTTCTATCCCCCTCCTAAGCTTGGGTGTTACACTAAAATAGTGTTCGGGACGCTAAGTTGAGTTATGAAGTCTAAAGTTAATATATGTTGAAGTTAGTAAGTCTGTGTTTATGGCAGAATTGTAAGATGGAGTTTCTCGATAAACATACAAAAATGAGAAAGAAAAAGAAGATGAACTTCCTCAATAAATATATGCAAATTAAACTTCAGTGGTAAATAATCTCAAAGTTGGAATATCTAACACTCATCTACGAAGTCGAGGGGCTACCCACCCTTAAAAATATTTTTAAACATTTTTTTTAGCTAAACAATAAATAAGAGTCAGAATTCAAATTTTTTTATCTTTTGGTCGATAACATATATTGCTCTCAAATTGACATTTGAAAGACTTGTGAATTTTATTTTAAAAAATAAATAAATAAAAATCTCCAATATATATATATATATATATATATATATATATATATATAAACCAATATGTGACATTTAATATTTTTTTTATTCTCTATGCATGCTAGCTTTTATTAATTTGATACCCACATAAAACGATACAAAATCCTTTAAAAAAAATTAAAAAAAAAAAACTAACTTTCCATGACATATTGAAATTAACTTTTATATATATATATATATATATATAGATACATACATACTATTGAGAAGTTCTCTTTAGAATGTCACACTTGGGAACCTGCATGAACCATTACCTGCCAAGAAAATTACACAAAAGATCCGATAAACAAGATCCGATAATTAGAGTATTTAACAATCATTCAAAATAATTTAAATAAAAATAAATTTTTTGGAAAACATTTTTTCTTAACTCAGTTCAAACGGACCCTTTAGTCATCTTATTTGAGCTTTTTAATTTACGTCTTCCACTTAAAAAGTTTCATATAGTTAGTACGTTAGTTTCTAACATTATTAACATCAATCTATGTATAGTTTAGTACGCCGGCTAAAATTTCGATGAAAGTTAGAAGTTCGACTTCAATATATAATTCAATTCTAGGAATATTAGTGAAAAGATTCAGTAAGATAATAGTAATCTTATAAATTACTGATATATATAAATTATGTACTCTCGACTAAGACTAAAAACGAGAAGGACAGATGAATTTAAAAAGGGATAGAGTTAATTTTGAGGTATGAGAAACAAAATTAATTAGAAAATAGAGTTGAGAAGAAGAGAAAATTGAACTCACTAGGATCAATGGTTGTTTGTTCAGCAAGTCCATTGAAATAACAGCTTGCTCCTTGGCTCCTAAACTTTGACCAATATGAACTAAAAGCATAGCTTGCATGCCAATACACTGATACTGGCTCATAGCACTCTCTCCCCGGCCACAGCGCCTCACACGTCCCGTCTCCTCGACCGCACACCTCATCCACTGCCGTCCCGAGCTCCATCAAATCTACCCCTCTCGCCGCCACACACCACAACCTTCCCCTAAATGGCACGTTGTTCTCCACCACCGGTAGTGGATCGTATTCAACCGTAGACGTTTTTCCAGTCAAGTCGATTTGGTAGTTTGGACTCCCATCTGAGCTCAATAGCCCCCAATGTCGCTCTGTCCCCGAACCCGACTTCTGATTCTCGTCGAAGAGAGCAAATATGAACGTCTGTATCACTACCCCTGGTCTCGCTGGTGTCCCGACCGCAGGCTTTGCCGTTATCCTCTTTACTAGATTTCGATTGTAGGTTGCCGCGTTGAGGAGATTGGCACCTGGTGTAAATAGATATGATAAAAGATAAAACATACAAATAAGTGTTAGACAATTCAAACAGACCCTTTGTACGTACCTGGTTGTTCGATATCTCCAGCGGTTGGCCACCCGGTCTCCGATATGACGAGTCTAATATCTGGATAGCCAAGTTTGGTCATGGCAAAGATGAGAGAATCTAGCATTTCATCCAAAAGATTAGTATACACAAGCCCACTTCCCCCATCGATCTGTTCAAAGTTCCCATTGAAAAGAGCGAAATCCAAGTCGATATTCATGGGGTTTGCTGCCCATGAAAAATATGGATACACGTTCGCGAAAAAGAAAGATCTGTTACAAAATATATGAATTATATATAAGATTAAATATATACAAGTATCCAAATATTTTTCAACACAATATCGTCAACTGTAAACTTTGATCAATGTATACGTATAATAACAAAACTAACCTGGTTTCGTTCAAAAAGTCCAACATCGGAGCCACGACGGTCCGTCGAACATCCGACCTAAACGTTCCTCTCGATGGGGGAAATGCGGTTTCCAAAACGTCCATAGCGACCGGAGTCCCGACTCGAATTATCTGCAAGTTATTAGCTTTAAGGGAACTCCAAATTCTTCTCATGGCTGGAACAAGATCATTCCAAACTTGACGATCCATATAAGAATCAAAGCTCAAAACTTCATTTCCGACAAGAATGAAACGAATCAATGTTTGAGGATAAAATGGAACGACGTTGTTTAAGATCCATTGGTCAGCTCTTGTTTGGTTGTTAGCAATGTCTGAAATTTCATTGTTGGGAATCATAATGGAAACTTGAAGCTTTGTTCTTGATAAATTGCTTAAGATTTCATGGTTGGCATCATATAGTTTCACTCTTCCAACTTTCATGGAGTTCATCATTTCAATGGCGAGATCTGGAGGCGGAAGATTGTTTCCAAGTCGGCCATAGTTTATTCCTATCTTGCTTGAAATTTCAGCATCTATATCATGATACAAAGCAAAAAACTTCATTGTTATATAAATAATTAGTGTAAAAGTGAGTTTAGTTAAATTTATTTAGTGTGTATACGTTTTTGTTTGTTTCTTTGATTCTCATCTGGTCGCCTTTTTAGGTATTCGGTTTACATGAATGTTAGAGACATAAATCAAATTTCTTTTTGTTTTTAGAATTTGGCTAAGAACAATTCAATTGTGTACTAAAGAAAGATGAAAATAAATATTAAAAAAGAAAAAGCACGTTAGGTTGTGTACTATCACTAAACTTTAAAATAATGTAATGGTTTCTTTCCTGTTCTTTTTTAGTAACAATCGAGAGTAAGACGATCTGGACCACCGACTGTTTTTTGTTACTAACACATATGTATATATATGATTGTTAAACGATGCTTGCTTTGATTTCTTTTTAAAGTATACAATCGTGCAATTGTTTCATTCTTAAAAGGGTAAGGTATTTCCAACTTGTTTTTTTATCGACATTACATCGTCATTTTGTCAATTAACAAATCGTTTTGAAACAAATTTGATCGAAAAAACAAACAAACAAACAATATATTTATTAAAGTGAAAGAAATGAACTTACCAGAAACAAAAATGAGAGAGAAAAAAAGGATGAGACAGTAATTGAGAACAAAAGTTGCCATATAGATATTATCTCTATCTCCAACCTAACAACAACTTGTTTGTTTGAAGATTGTATATTACAGAAACATGTGAACTTATGGCAATGACTGGCCTTCTGTGGGGTTTTAAAAGAGAAGGATGGATGGATGGATGGAGAGGGTAGTTTAGGGACATAAAGATGGTGAATGAATTAATGACAAAGGAAAGTCTTATTCTTTTGAAGAACTTACACTTAAGTAAACAATTATGGATCAAAAAGGCAAAGGGAATGGGGGTTTTCTTATAGCAGAACACAAAGATTATGAGTGTGTTTTACAGTGGAAGTTAAAGAAGTGAATGTGTGAGAAGGGTATCTCTTCTTTTCCTATTTCATTATTCTTTTTTATGGTTTTCCTAACATGATTCAAATAATTAAAGTCTTCCAAAGTGTGTGTATGTCTTTCTACAAAAGTTATTTCCACGTTTCGGTTAGATTGCACAAACTAAATTATATCTCAAACTTCCACTGTAGAGCAAATAAGCAATCGATCATAGAATTGCAAATAATAGTGCATAAAGAAAATGGCCTATAGATCATAAAATTGTTTGAAGCCATTGTTCCAAGTTTCTATTATTTATGTACTCACAGGCATCATATCATCACATACAAGAAGAGTATCTATGAATGGTCATGTAGTTGATTTTCTTCGTTAACCATAATATGTATGTACTTAGCCTCGATTGTGATTTGAGGATATACAAGCACTTACCTCATAATAATAGTAAATAAATCACAAAACATGTTTGTGGTATCAATATTTGTCCATTTGAAACAATATCTCTTCAGATATAAGTGCTCCATTCCTTTAAGATGAGTACACATGGCCACTTGTTCATCACAACATGCATGTATGAGTTGACTAAGGACCTCAGTAGCAATAGAATTCATCTGATTGGAGCGCTTGGTTGCTTCAATTAACCAGTTCAAAATGTACTGTTGTCCATGCTTCATTCATTACAATTGGCCATTAGCTAGGTTTGTGGCAGACTTTGAACTGAATCCTCTGTTGGTCCCTATTGTCATAGCAGTAAGTTAGATTTCACACACGTGTATGTGTATGTGTATGTGTATGTGTATGTGTATGCATGTCCCAGTCCATGTTTATGCTTTATAGTGCATATGTGTGGGTGTAATTTGGAAACTGTTGTCTTTTACTTACTCATCAACCCAATAATTGAATGATATGAATCTTGGAATGTAAGAAATCTTGGCCCATTCTGATTCGTCTTGGTGAACCCTCAACGCTGGGCAATTGAAACTCCGCAGTTCCTCCAATTTGGCGAGGCAACCCATGGCTTCTGGAAGCTCTCTCAATTTTCTGCAACTCTCAATGTGCAAACTTTCCAATGAGTTAAGATTACCTAACCACTCTGGCAGAGACTCAATGCCCTGAAATCCAACAACTTTCAAGTGCTTTAAGCTAGTTAGGTGTTGAAGCTCGTCAGGAAGTGTGCTTTCTGCACTTCCAAAGTCTATCATTGCAAGATTTTCAAGAGACTTGAGATGCAAAAGAGGCCTAAAATCAAACCCCTCCATGAATCCACCAATTGACAAACTTTTCAAGCAAGTGAGGCAGTGAAATCCTTTTGGCAATTTCTTCAAGCCACTAATAGTTAAAGACGAAAGATTATAACAAGCTTTTATATCTGGGGTTGATATGAGATCAGAGTGCCCAACAATGGACAATTCATTCACAAAAGTGTGCAATTCTAGCCCATGAGATTGAATATCAGTCCACTTTGTGCCATATCCGACCTTGCATTTCAAAATATCAGTGAGCCACTCAATAGTTGGAAAGGATTTCAAGTGAAGATAATACCAAACCTTAAACTCCTCAAGAGATGACAGATTACCACGTAGCTCCTCAGGCAAACCGCTCAGGTTGCCAGAGTGTATAATACCAAGTAGTTTAAATGTCTGAAGAGTAATTTGTGAAATTGGGTTGTTGACATCATCAATTTCTAATGTCCTAAGAGTTGAGAAGTAATCAGGAGCAATTTCTAATCTAGGACAGTCGAGAATTTTCAACTCTTCAAGGCAAGGAAAAACTGCAACTTCTGCTGGCACTGCTGCTTCATCCCAACGTCCTAGATTCTTCATGTCTAAGAGATGAAATCTTTTCAGTTTTGGAAACAACCGTCCTTCTTCATATTCATTCCCATAGAATTCCGTTCCTATACATTTTAGGTTGTGTAAGCCAGAAATCTCGAGAACCTTAAGATTGGGTAAATGTCCAAATGTTGGGATTCTTCGACATCTGCTACAATTTTTTAGAGAAATTTGTACCAAATTTTCAACAAAAGTAAAATTTGGAAAAAGTTCTCCCATAAAGGCTTCAACTGTCAAGTATTGAAGATTGTTGTGTGGTTGAAGTCCTTCTAAAACAAAAATGTCATGGTTATTATTATTTTCTCTTTTTTCACTCCATACCAGTTTCAATTTGTACACCTTATCCTTTTTCACCAAATCTGCTCTCATGGCTTCCTCCTTATTTCTTACTAATTCAAGATTGTAAAGCTTTAATTTACCTCTGAGATTCCTCAAGTATCCAAGCTCTTCCATATGGAAACCCTTCTTCGTCCCCACAACAAAAAAAGGCAAGGATTGAAGATCAACCAACCTGCCTAAATACGAAGGCATGTGCCTAGTTGTTGGTCTTTTAATATTCATATAGAAATGTCTCAAGCTGATCAATTTTCTGAATTTCTTGGGGGCTTCTCCACGGAAAAAACCCAGCCTCAGGGTCTGCAATTTATACAGCTTAACAATAGATTTTGGAAGTTTCTTTATCATATTATTTGAGACATCAAGGTACCTTAGATGCTTTAACCTTCCAATTGAAGCTGGTAAGTTATGGATTTCACATTGGGACATGTTCAGAACACGTAAGAGCTTGAAATCTAAAATCTTGTGGCCAAACACATCTCTATCCAAAAATAGAGAACGTAACTTCTCCATGCTCCTTCTAGGAGGCAACGTTACATTTTGCTCACAGCCGATCAGGGATAATTGTCGAATTTGAGGAACGTCATCAACTAGACCAATAAGATTCGAACCCAATGCTTCACATTTTGAGACAGAATAAGCAAGATCATGTAGAAGATGATGCATCTTACAGTGTGTAATTTTACCATTCTCATCTTTAACAATATCTTGAAATAAGGAACGAGCCAGCAAGATATTGAAGTATTTATCTCCTATATCTTCCATGGTTTCAGGACTTACTTTATCAAAAGGTTGAATGAACCCTTCAGCCATCCAAAATTGGATTAGTTGTTCCTTTTCAAAGTTAAAACCCTTGGGAAAATTTGAAAAGTAGGCAAAGCATTGTTTCAATGACGAGTTTGGCAGATGATCCACGCTTAATCTCAAAATAGATGAAACGTCATTTTCATTTTGAAGTGGATTCATTATAAGAGTTTCCAATGTTGACATCAACCAAGTCTCTGTTCTTTTCTTAAATTGTACAGCCCCTCCCAACACTTTCGCAACCAATGGAATGCCTCCAAACTGCTCTGCAAGCACATTCTTAATAACTTCCAATTCTGGAGTCAGTGGTAATCCATTTGCTGATGCTCTTTCCTTGAATATTGACCAGCATTCGTCATCTGATAACTTTTCTAAATGATAAATGGGAAATGTTTCCATAATTTTTCCAGCTTCCTCACTTCTAGTTGTCACAAGAACTCTGTTCCCAATACTATTTGTAATCTTTAGCAGAAGACTCTTCAAATTGTTCCACAGTTTAACATTTTCATTCCACACATCATCCAGCACAAGAAAATACCTTTTCCCTTCCAGCTCCTTTTGTAGCCTTCTAAGTATAGCATCCTTACTATCCAAACCACTTGGAAAATTCGTTAGAGATTCCAAAATTGCTCTTAAAATCTTCTTTTCATCAAAAGTTGCAGTCACACACACCCAAATAGTTTCATCAAAATGTGCTTTCACAAGCTCGTGGTTGAAGACTGCTTTTGCCAAAGTTGTCTTTCCAAGACCACCCATGCCCACAATAGGAATCACAGTGATCCTTTCATGAGTGGCATTATCAACAACAATGTTCACTATTCTAGATATATCAGCCCTTCTTCCCACAACTTCAAATTCATCAAGAAATGAGTCAGTCTCTGGAATTTGGCCATTATCAGCCACTATTTCATTATTCCCCCCATTAGGAATAACCCCAACAGCACTCGCCTCCCCTTTAATCTCATTCAAAACTTGGGTGATGGTTCTAATTTTACGCGCCATTTTCAACCTAAACATCAAGGGATTAGAGAACGAAAAGAAATCGCGTACCCTTGTCTTAGAATTTCCATTGACGTCCATTTCTCGCCTAAGATTCTCGTAGGAGAGCTCGTCCAGTACAACTTCGGCATCGAGCACTAAATCCTGAAGCTTAGTCACCCAAATCTTGACCGATTCTCGGTCGGATTTTGTTCGATTGACGTCGCGAAGAATGGCTTCGAGGAAGAGCAGTGAGTCGAGGAGTTTAGAGAGGTCCTGCTTGAAACTCCAGGCCAGACGGATTTGCTGGGTTGCAAGGAACAATGTCTTCTTGAGAATCTCTTGCAGTGCAAATGTCCAGATGAAATCGGCCATTTTTGGGTTTCTTTAGCTCTCAATAAATGGAAAATTTTGATGGGTTTTCCATTTGTGTGTTGGAAGTGCGGTTCCTCCATGGTGAAAGGAGGAAGACGACTCCGAAAGATTTGACTTTGAATATTGGAGTCAACTGCCTGTTCTTGCAAACAGCGACATTGAGGAAACAACCATGGAGAAATTTACATTTTTTTTATGGGTAAATTGAAAAACCATACCTTTAAACTTTTGGTTTTCAAAATTTAGTCCTCAAACTCAAGAGAGTTTTAAAGTTGGGTTAAATTTGACCTTTAAATTTACATAAATGTATAAATTATAATATTTGTATAAATTTGAGAGTTCAATTTTATCATTTGTGAGTCCAAAATTTATAATTACTGTAACCTTGAAGATCTATTTTAACACTTGAATTGTAGAAGTGTAAGGGATCAATTTTTTCAATTGAATACTTAAGGGGGAGCTTGGAGCAAGGATTGAGTTGTTATAATCTGTTGTTACTATAATTGAGTTATAAAAATTTGTGTTTGGGATGTAGGTTATTTTAGTTTGAGTTATAATAGTATTTGTTTTTTGTGTAAATTATTTTAGTTTGATAAGAAAATAGTAAACATTATAGCAAAAAAAATAAAAAATTATGAATGTAAAATAGTAAATATTGTAGTAAATTAGGGTTTTTAAATAATATTTATGTAATAGTGGTATTAAATTAGGGTTTCTAATTGCTACATAATCCAAAGGGCCTTTAAAGGTGGAATTCCAACTATCACCGTGCTTCGAAGGTGATTTTTGCAATTTTTCCTTATATATACAATATCTAAACTTACCCATCAACAATTCTAATCATTTATTTGCTACATAACTTAGCTTAATTAGCATCGATATTGATGAGACCAAATAATCCATAGTTCAAAACATCCACCCCACTTTAAACTTAAAAAAAATTCTCATCCTATGCTTTATTTGTCATTAATTTCACAAAATATAATATAATTATAATAAAATATCTAGATTTATTGTCATTTAAGAATTTTGATTTCAATTATTCACAATTTAAGAGTTGTTCGATCTCCATTATAACGTTATTGTACTCAAAATTGAAAAAAATGTAAAGTTATATATTTGTAAAAGTTAATGGCTTAAATTGATACCATTACTAATTCAAAGTTTTAATTGATACAACCCAAATTTTGGAGATATAGATGAATATTTTACTAAAAAAACAAATATATTACAAGTGAGGAATACATATAAAAAATTTCCCTTTTCATATAGGTTTCTAAATTTAATTAAATCAAAATTTAACTTAAAAGATATTAGGTTTGCATATTTGATCACATGACTTATCGGCTTCATAAACAACAAGGGTTCAATGGAGAAGAATACGTGTTACTCTCACATTCTAAAAAATTGGAGGATGGCTCATATTTCCACATCTGTTATACTCTAGAAAAATCGAAAATCGTTGTTATATCTCAGTCAAAAATAGTTCTTGTTTAGGAATGAATACGAGTTTGCAACGATGTTAGAAAAAATCAAATTAAATAAAGACCATTTCCTTATTTGGTTTTGTTATTTTTAAAGAAAATTACTTTATTGTGTACATTGATTAGCTTTTTTGTGATATTTTGTACCATTGGAGGACATTGGTGAAAATAATGGTAAAATTAGGCAAATTTGAAAATATAGTCCATTTGGTTAGACCTTAGAAAAACTTGGGCCTAGGCCCAACAAGCTCTAAGCCCACTTAACGTGACCCAAACCAAAGCGCACCTAGAGTAGTGTAGGTAGCTAATTAGTCTCGTCAAAAATTAATTATTATACATTTGAAAGAACAAATCTTTCTTAAATTATGATAATTTCTCTTTTGTCCTAAATCTAACAAGCAACAACTTCTAGTGATTATTTTGGAAAATATGATTTAACCCTAAAGAGAATTGTATATCGAATATTCAACGCTTGAAAATTAGTCTAAGATAAAAATATACGAACATTTACTTTAAACACACGGACATATGCGTTAGAGAATTCATTGGTTTTTAATAAGATAGTTAATATGTACAAAAGTAAAAGAAGCAAAAAAAAAAGAAAAAAAAAAACTCTTTCAAAATATAATTTTGCTTTAAAATAATTGATGTTATTTGTGTGTGTTTTTATTAACTTTGGTATTAAATTAGGATTTCTAATTGGTATAACTGGTACTTCCCATGACACATTAATAGAAAGCCAAAAACATGGTACTACAAAATGGAATTGTTTCTATTTGTGAATGGCAAAGAAGGGTTGCCATTTTTTAGTTATTAGTTTGGATTAAATAATTCAAACTCTAGGTTGATACGTATTCATAGCTCTACTAATTGCTTTTCAATTCGGACAGTGTTCAGTCGATGAAACCATCATACTTAGGGGTGGACATTGAAACCGCTAAAACCGAACCGAACATCAAAATCGAACCGCTTTCAAAACCAAAAAATTCAGTTTGATGCGGTTTGAAATTTACGAAACCGATTTTAATCGGTTCGG
>JBBPDJ010000020.1:6395351-6405460 GCA_037974625.1 Cucumis cinereus
GGTTCGGTTTGGTATACTATTTTTGTTAAAAAATTCGGTTCGGTTCGGTTTGACCCTCAAACAACAAAAACCGAACCATTTCCACCCCTAATCATACTTTTGACGAAGAGGTTAGACGATAATTCACTATAAGAATTTTTGTCTCTGATGATAATTTTTTTGTGCTAGAAGTGCAACGAAATTCTCAAATTAGTTTCAAGGAATTTTGTGAGTATATAAGTGAGGAACAACATCTAAGAGTCATGTTGCCTTTTAAGTAAAACCAAAAAACAAAGTTACGAAAGTTTTATACTTAAAGTGACAATATCACAACGAGGGTAGTATCAAACCCTTGACTTAACCAAGTTGGTATAATCTTCGAGTGTCAAACAAAGAAGTGATCACGAATCTTGGAGAATACGGTTATTGTGTGATTATTTGTGGTTACCAAAGTCCAACATTAGTATTAAATATGGAAAAGGTGAGGAACAATACTTGCGTTGTCATTAAGGTTTAATTGTAATAATTAAAGAGTTTAAAGGGTAACTACTCAAATTAAAGTTCAATAATTAATTTGTTATTTTAAAAAAATATTATGAAAAAATAAAATTATATATTAAAAGAAAATTCATGGTAACACCCATTTGATTTAAAGCAACATATTGACACTTTTATTAATACTAAAAGACATAAATAATAAACAATAACCCTAGACATCTCTATACTTTATAAAAGGACAATATTTTGGTTTTTTTTTTAAAACAAAAATATTTTTTCTTTTAAAAAATCCATTTATTGATTTGTTTTTTTTTTTTTTTTCGTAAAAAAGAGAAAAAGTTGTTATTTTTAGTTTAAAACTTTTAAGGTCACAATCCTAAAACATCAATGTCAGGTGGTGTGTTGTTTGGTGAGATTTGTCAAAGTTTTTAATAAAAATTATAACTAAAATAATGATAAAATAATAATAATACAAAAACCATCTTTAAGTTTAGATAATGCAAAATAAATAAATAAATACCATTGTTATTGTCCCCTAGTGGGGACCTTTGACACCTCACAGCCGCATGTGATTCGACAGAACCGTATAGTCTCTCTAACTAAATTAATAAAGGGGGTTTGTCCTTTTTATATAATTATCCATCCGACCATTATTCAACTGACATAGAATATGTAGAATTGACTTAAAAGTTAGATGTTTGAATCTACTATCTCACACGTTGAATTTAGTAATTATGTATATTACGAAACTTTGATCTTGAAGAAAGAAGTAAATATCAAATTACGTGATTCATAATTCTCGTGTCAGATCCAACACCAGTTTGAATTTTATGGAATTTGATATAATATTAGAGAAACGTTAAGTTTTAAATCTAATTTTTAGATGATTCCTATGTTTCAAAATATTACATTTTTATTCATTAAGTTTTGACTGTGGTTTCAATTAATTTTCAAAATGCTAGTGTATTTTGAAGATTTGATTTTTTTTTTTAATTTTGTTCTAGATTTTACCTTAATTTTCAACTAATACTCTTTTTTATTCTTTACGGTTAATGTCTATCAATTAATTTAAACGAATGATAATTAATTGGGTGTTACTATTTTCCAGCACTATTAAGATTAAGTTTAAAATTTCACTTTAAAATTACTTTCAATTAATTAATAGATGTTAATACTTATTTGAGTTTAAGCTTGCTTTAGTATTTGACAACAAACTTCGACGACCACCTTTGCATGACCAACTCCGACGACTATTTTTTGGGCTTCGATAATCACATTCGATAACAAACTCCGACGAAAATCAACTTCGATGATCACCTTTGTGCGATATCCGACAACAAACTATTGCAAACAACTCCAAAATCATTTTCGTGCAACCAACTTCTGCCTTCAACAACCACCTACGACTACAAACTTTGGCGAAAATCACTTTTGGTAATCAATTTCGACAAACCACCTTCAACTTCGAGCTCCAACAACTACCTTTATGATAAACTTCAACGAAAATCGCATCTGATAATCAACTTCAGTGACAACCACTTCTAACAAACAACATCAACATTTACCTTAGGCAACCAAGAACGACAAAAACCATCTCTAACAATCAACTTCAACAACGATCGCATCTGGCGGCCAACTTCGACGATCGTCTTGAGCAACTAACTCCAACCACCAACTTTGTTGTTCAATGAAGACGTATTGTCTGTGTTTACTTGGTATAACCAGCCAACTTAACTATTTTAAAAAACAATATTTTTTTTGTATGCACGAAATTGGTTTTGTTGTTGATTATATATATTATTTAATTGAATTCACATATCAAACGAGTGTTAAAAATTCGGAAAAGTATGTACGTAGTTGAACGGTGGAACAAAAACAAACAAAAAGAACAAAGAAAAAAAAAATACCCATAAAATGGAGATTTGTTTTGTAAAACATTTTCTAGCGAGAATTAGTGCAAATGAAAATATGTTCTTTGATAATTATCCAAATTTGGAAGAACTCAATGCTGAATTGTTGAAGAAATGTGATGTTATTACATTGACTATTAAGATGACACGGAAATTTCAATTAATAAAATCACGAGAGAAGAAAAATGCAAAGCAACCATATGAAGAAAAAGAAAATGAAAATGAAAATGATGAAATTCACGGAGAAAAATTCTCTCTTGTTTTACATTTAACCTTGGTTAATGAAAAAAATGTATTGAGTTAATTGTTATTAATTGCCAAAAGAAAGAAAAACAAAAACTTTAAAAACAAAAAAAAATGTAATTTATATTTTATTTAAGTAAAGATAGGTAGAATTATTAAATAAAAAAATTAAAAACAAAAATAAGTATAAAAACATTATTTAGAATTTAAAAAATTGCATTAGATACTCTTTGACACATGAGCACAATTTTACACTTCAAATACACACGACAAAACAAATTTGCATCCCAAACACAAAAATATAACAAAGAATCTAAATTATCAATTAAGTTCTAACAATAATACAATATTTTAAAATTTAAGGAATAAATAAAAATTTGTCCAAAATTTAGAAATAAAATATATATATATATATATATATATATATATATAAATTCCAAAAATGTATATTTCCGAGTGGCAGTAGTTGGGGTTGTGTGTGTGTCGTCGTACGGAGAAAAACACACACACACGTACGGCTGTCTCGTTCAGACAAGATCGCCCCTTTCAAGAAGACGATCGCAGAAGGGCCTTCAATAGGCTCGGCTGCACAGAATCATTCCTTCAACAGCAAAGGGTCAGTACGGTAAGCTTTGTAATTGTATGAAATGAAGAAGGTTTAGCACATGGAAGGTTACAGCGTAAGCCGTTGCTGGCGCTTCTCTCTTCACTGTTTTACACTGACCGCAACCCCTTTTTTCTCATAACCCCACCGTTGGACTTTTCTTCATTTTCCTTTTTTTTTTCCTTCTCTTTTGAATCAAATGAATGAATGAATGAATTTTATGAATTCCCCATTCCCCCTTTTTCTTAAAGAATGATTCTCACTTCCTTTTTTTTCTTTTATCTATAGTTAACTAACTCCCTGTTTTTACATTTCCATTTTGTTCCTTTTTTTTTTCTTGGCTTTTCTTCCCCTCTTTCAGAAATGGAGCATCGAGATCAGAGTAAGTACCCTTTTTAGACTTTTGGGTTTTGTTCTGTTTTTGTTTCTTCGTATTGGTTCTTGTTTGTTGAAATGGGTGGTGGTGGAATCTTGGGTTGGTGATTGGTGGGTGTTCTTTTATTGTGGATTTGGGGATTTGGGTTTTTGTGGGTTTTGGAAATTGGTTGTTTTTGTTTGTTTGTTGGGTATGTTTGTGATGAAGGGTTTTGCTGGGTTTTGTAGGGCAAGAGAGCCATGGAGTTCATGTTTGCAACAAATGTGGATGGCCCTTTCCAAACCCTCATCCGAGCGCCAAACATAGGCGTGCACATAAGAGGGTTTGTGGAACAATTGAAGGTTTCAAGTTGGTCGAGTCTGAGGCTAATGCCCTTTTGACTTTTGTTTCAGATGATGATGTTGATCACAAAATCTCCAGTGAGAAGTCTATTCTTTACACTGTGTTCTTTATAGGTTTTGTAAAAGTTGGGTTTAAATCTTCTTGTCTTATCTTTCTTCTTTGGTAGTCTTGAACTTTGGATGAAAAGCACTCCTAGTCCTTGCTATTAACTTTTTTTTTAATGAAGTATTTGATGGAACCCTGGCATCAGTATATGATTTGTTTATTTACTTGACCATTATGTGTCAACTTGGAGAATTAGTACTTATTCGGTAGGTGTTTGATTTCCAAATTAATTTATGTTCTTGTTAAATGATTAGTGAGTGTTAATAAGAACGACTCAAATATCTTGGAAATTGTAGGATAAAAAACAGAATATTTAAAAGTTGAGGGAACAAAACAAAAGGGATGAAGCTTGGAAGTGTAGGGATTAAAGTAGGAAAGTTCATGGACCAAAGCTAAAAAGTTATTCGTTGGGTTCTCTTTAAAGTTACATTTATCTCTCTTTCTCTGTCTTTCTTTTCTTGCTTTTATCTCTTCTTTCTTTTTCTGTTGGAAAGGAGGGGCCTGTGATAATGAAAAGTTCTGTGCCTTAAGTTGTTTTAATTATGTCAGTAAATGCTGCATAGGTCCAAGAGTCTTGGGAGGGAGATGCGGTGACAATAGTGTTGATGGCATGAAAACAAAATCAAAGGAATCTGAAGATGAGGTGTTTTCAGATGCTGTTGCAGAGTTTTCAGAGAGCGTAGGACCAAACAAATCCATGGGAGATGCTTTGGGTTCAAGCGCGGCCAAGATGGTGGTGGAGGATGAAAACAGTGGCTCCCAAACTTTCAAAAACAGAGAAGTTCTTGGTAAGTTTACTGTTTGGGACATAGTATTAGCTGTTTGTAGTCAGGTTAGTTTCAGTCATAATTTTGATTTCTTGTTAATTGTTTAGATATGTGTTATCTCGATTATGAAAAAAGTTCAACTCGGGTTTCCTGCCAAATATGGTGTATCTTGAACTGCCATTGGCATTGTATGAATTGAAAATATCAGCTTTTGTGGAATTTTTAAAGTGTGCAATAACAATAATTTGAGAGGAATAATTAAAAAAAGAAAGTTTTGAATGAATGAAGGGAAGCACTAATAAGTAGATAAGCTCATCCTTCATGGAGTGCTGTCCTAGTTTCTTATACTGTTATTAGAGCTGATGAGATTGGTTTTGTTTTTTCAACATAATACAACCTATGTTTAATAATACTTAGATGTTGTTCTATTTTCAATCTCTTCAACTGACAACCAAATAGCGGAAAATTCAGTTATTGCAGAAACTACTATCAATCAGTCAGGATGTGAGCCGGAAAAAAAAGTTAATCAAGAATTTGTGAATCGTGAGACCGAGTCTAAAACTCCACTGTCAAGTTCTTCAACTGAAAATAAAAAAGATGGAAGTTCAGTTGTTGCGGAAATTGACATCGATCAGTTGAAAAATGAGCAGGAAACCAAAGTTAATCGAGAACTTGTGGATCTTGAGACATCAAACTCGTCAACGGAAAAACAGAATGTGGAATCAGTTGTTGTAGAAACAGAGCAGGAAACCAAAATTAATCAAGAATATGAGAATCTTGAGACTAATTTTAGAAATGGAAATTCAGTGATTTCATCCATTGATCATATAAATACAACTACTACTACAGGCGACTTGTACCCAAATGAACCTGAAACCTTAATAACTGCTCTAGAACAACCTCAATGTTCCTTGCCATCTCCTGATAGAATATGTGATGATGAGTCGACAGAAATTGTAGCATCATTTGGAAAAACTGATAGTGATGAATCTGAGCCATCACCAAAAATGGAAGAAACTATTGGGATATCTACAGAGCCTTTAGCACACTATGGAACTCTTCAATCAGTGGCAGACAGTGACATGTCCATCCATTCCAAAATCCCCCAAACTGTTCTTTCAGAAGTTAAACCTCAAAGTGTGGTTGTTTCAGATGTTAAACCCATTGACTTGACTCAAGTGACGTCTTATGCTCAAAAAGAACTACAGTCTTGCAGTTCTAACAACTTACTAGAGACTGATATAATAAAAGGAGAGAATGACAATGTCCATCTACCTTCTGCATCAAGTGACTTAAACATTTTAGACCGTCCTGTGGCTTTGGTTGAAGATTCAGAGAACCATAAGGAAGTCAAATTAACCAATTGTGTTGTACAGGACCCTCATCAAGGACTTGGAACTTTAGAAGACAATTCTAAGGATCCCATTCCCAAAGGAAGTTATTTTACTTTGCAAGCAAAACCATCTAATCAAACATCTGAAGTAGCTTCCTTTGACACAAAAATTATGGAAAGTAGACAAAAACAGGAAGACACAGTCAAGAATGTGCCAGTTGATGTGAAAGGTGATTGTTCTAGTTATAGCGGCCAGGAAGTAGAAGAAATTCCCATTCAAGAAGTGAATGCAGCTCAGATTAAAAATGTGCTGAGTGAAAATGAAGAGCACAGTAAGAGTCAAACGTTAAGTGATGTTGTAATTGGGATAGATAGTATTCCCTCAGCCTCCCTTTCTTCAGAAGTTGAATCTGTGGCCCCTTCCAAGAATTCTCTTGATAATCTTTCTGAAAATGTAACAGAAGTCTTGTTCAGTGAAGTTGCAAGAGGAGAGGTTCTTCTACCGGATGACGAGAACAAGGAAGGAGCATGCAGAAGAGATTTTGAGGACACAGTTCAAATTCATCTTCCAGTTGATGCTCATGAGAGAAAAGATAACGGTGTTAATGAAAAGGATAAATTTGACAATCTGGATATAGCTGGAGTTGAAGACAAAAAGGACCCTTCAGAGGAAAAATTTTCAATGGGGATTGATTCCACTCCTGAACCTACCACTAACAACAGGGAGAATAAATGCATTGCTGTTGCTGAAGAGATAGCAGAAGAATCTCCTCGGAAAATTTCTCTGACTGAAAGCATTGATTCGAGAAAATTTGACACTAGTTTAGCTTCAGATGCTCAGGAAAGTGTAAAGGAAAATGATTGTAGTAGTTCTTTTCATGTGGTATGCACTAGTGAAGTAAATGCTGACGATGGGTATTGTCATATTGGAGACTTTAACTCAGTTCGAAATTCTTCCGACGTCCATGCCAACAAAGAGGCAAATCTGGTTTCTGTCAGTAAGGAAACTGTCACTGGTAGATTGGACACTCTTCAGGATGGAAGTGTGACCCAGCTTGCTGGAGATGGAGTTGCTTCTGAAACTTTGAAAGATGATGGTGTGAAAACCGACGTGAAACCACAGCTTACGTCGTCCCTTCTTGATGCTTCAGTCGATGCGATTAGTCAAACTGACAGTCTTGAAGGCAACTGGGGGTCTGTGTCAGGTATTCTTATACTTTGTATAAACTGCCCTTGAGATTTTCATTGATAAGATGTTTTTCCAATTGGTGTTTAGCTGTTTTAGTGATAACTGATATTTTTTAAAACAGAAACTTGATTGATATTTATTAATATGTTTTCTTGATCATGAGGGACAGTGCTCTCAACTCAGTCAGATTTACTAGCTGTTGTTGATGGTGAAGTAACACCGCAAGCCCGAGCCGGAACAGAGGAAACCGATTTGAGGAAGGCGGATGCTGCACCCGAGAGACAACATTCCAGCAGATCTGATTTGTTTGAGCCACCATCTTTTATGACATTGGTTGAACCAAATGGTGGTGGAATCCCAAATTCAGCCACTACCGAAATCCAGACTGCACGAAACAGAGAGCAGCCAAATCCTCCATCCCTACAAGCTGGCTGGTTTCCATCTTATACTCATGTTGCAAACGACTCACCTGGAAGAAAGAAGAATGAAGCAATAATCGCCAAGGTGACGAACTGGAGTGCAGGAAAGCCACACACTGCTCTCAAGAACCTTTTGGATGATGCTGCACTCGAAAACAAGCAGAAATCGTCACCAATCCAAAAAGATAATCTGGCTTCTATGATTCAGAAAGATGAAAAACCGACGAAAAATGGCTCCATTGAAAAAAAGGTCGACCCCATCATGCAGCCAAAATCGCCAACCTCACAGTTGGTAAACAGGGAGATTGCAAATGAGTGGAACTCTCCTGCAAGATATCCATCTGACATCAGGCGAGAGAGGAGAAAAGGTAGGCCATATTGGGCACAATTTGTATGCTGTTCTTCAGTGCATTAGTAGGGTTAGATTGTTGAATGTTGAGATGAATGTTGTTTAGCTGTATGATCTTCTACTTCTATAGATTACTCATATATTACTGCTAAATTTTCAGGATGCTTTGTTTTTTGTGGCAATTGTTGGCTTTTTTTTTTTTTTTTTTTTGAATTCATACTTTATTTTATTCTCTATGTTTGGTTTATATTTGGACATTCCTTAGTGACGTTATAATAAATGGCTTTGATGATAGTAAGCCTAATTATATAGAAGGTTAATTTGTAAGGTATTTTTGGAATACCAGAATGAGTCCTAATCGTTGAATAACTTCATAAAATATATCTACTTTTGTTGTTAGATTTAAATACATTTAAATAAAAGCTTGAAATTATAAATAGTTTCTAAATATTTTTATAAAAGTGAAATATTACAAAATGAATCGTTGCGCAACGCTTAGACGACTTACCTACAATTAGGATGGAGATTATTAATGGTGGTAACCCTTTCACTCTTCCAGGTTGATAGCATGTATCGATCGAAAAGTGACTCCTTGTTCGAAACTTAAGAGTATTAGAATTATGTTATACGAACAAGTCAAATGTAAAACCTATATATAAATTATTTTTAAATCAAAGAAAGAAAACAATTTATACTCTTACGTTTAGGATTGTATCAACTACCAAATAGATCGAAGCGATTATTCATCCCTCAACGTTTACGATTTTTCTTCTCTCGTCTTTTTCGATTTTTCTGTACTCATATAATTTTACATGATAATTTTTCTCAATACTGTTGAAAAATTAGGAGGATGGTAGCGTTATTTAGGCGACTTCGAGCCAAATTTTAGTAGAAAAAAATATGCCAAAAAAATTATTATATTTATCCTCAAGTATTTTCCTTTTTTTTTTTTTCAATAAATAGAAAATAGAACTACAGCTAAGCTAACCATTAAAAATGTCTTAAAATCATTTGTTCTTAGAAACCTTCCATTAAAAGTGAAATTTTTGCATGAAAACAAGTTTTATTTTTTTAAAAAAATAATTAAATATCAAAACAATTTGTGTTATATTTATTTTTAGATGTTTATCATGCATTTTAGAAGCTTAAAGAAGAATGGTTTTTTTTTAAAAAAAAAATATATATATATAGTTGAACGAAACTAAAATATTTACAAATAGAGCATAAATATTTATTCATTGATGTATGAAATTTTAAAGAAAAGCTTGAAGCCCTGATTCCAAACAAACTACTAAATGAACATAATCAAATCAAAGTGATCCATGAACTAATTTGCTATAAGAAAAACTAAATTGAATTAAAAAAATCCCTTCATCCAAACCACAAAATACCTAAAATAACAAGTCATCAATAGAGCTGTGGAATGAGTGGTAAAAAACATTTACTAAAAATTTGGAAAGTCAAAGGGGGAAGGGAGAGAGAAGAGGTTTAAAACCACTCATAATAAGAGTGGAGCAATCCTCCAATGACCTGAGAAAAGAAGAAATAGAAAGTTCATAGCCCCTATAAATTGAATTGAATAATCAACAGATTTGAGTCTTTTTAATAAAAATTGCAATTTCAAGACTTTGACTTTGAAAACAAAAACACAAATTTGACTAAGCTCCCTTCCTTATAATTTACTTGGAGAATCATCAAAAATACTTGTGGTCTAATAACCTCAATACAAAATAACAAATTGAAGAACCAAAACTCCTAACAGAATTGACTTTCACAAATGTCTAAGCTGTTGAAGGATTCCTCTAAATTACATTCCCAATAAGCCTCTCCTCCTTTTTGCCCCTTCCCTCATCAATCATATTAACTAACTTGAAGCTCAAACGACCTTTGTGACTCTTTATTAAGCAGCAATGTTGACTTGGGGTGGGGGGGGGGGGGGGGGGGGGGGGGGGGGGGGGGGGGGGGGGGGGGGGGGGGGGGGGGGGGGGGGGGGGG
>JBBPDJ010000020.1:6405560-6439996 GCA_037974625.1 Cucumis cinereus
TTTGGTGAGCAGCAAGGTTGACCCAGACTTTCCCCCCCCCCCCCCCCCCCCCAAAAAAAAAGAATTTTTTTTCATCAGTGTTCTCAATGTATTCTTCAAATGAGAGAATGTGGGAAATATTGGCTTCTCAACTTGGAAATGATGGAAAGACCAGAAAAGAAGTCAATAACACACCAGACCAGATATACATAACCTTCAGTGAATTTTCCCACAGCAAGAACGATCAGATTTTCCCTATAAGCCTCAAGAAAGCCATCTATTCTCAAGATTGCACAGCCAACCTCTGAAGATGCTCAAAGAATACTTGAAGGCTAACATCGTCTGTAAATATGATATCTGATCCGGCTGCTATTTCTTGAGCATTGTTGTATGTTGCTGATGGATTCAACTTTGCCAATAAGAATCTAGCCTGCTCGGAAAATCGAGATAGTAAAATAAAGATGTCAATATTCAGCTTCAGATGGATGATAAGTAAGAATAGTTTCGTTCATTCATATTCACAATCATACACATTTATCAAATAAAAACCAAACATCTACCAGCAATTCTTTAAGAACAGATGGAAAACCCATTGCAGACATAGAAATAAGTATTTGTACCTATGAATTTCTTTCCTTATGTTTCACACGTCAAAGTATCTATAGCTATAGCCAGTTTATATAATTAAAAAAAGTTATAAAGGAAACTATTACTCTGTAAGTTTTGGTCAATGGAGGTTTTTTAAATATAGAAAAATGAGTCAAACTGTCAAAATTTTCTACATTCTTTACAACTAGAAGCTAATAGAAGTCTATTGTTGATAAATGCTGATAAAAGTCTATTAGACTCTATCAATGATAAAAACTGATAGAAGTTTATTATTGATAGATGTTGATAGAAGGATAGAAACTGATACATGTTTATCATTGATAGAGCTTGATAGAAGTCTATCAGTGTTTTTTTTTTTCTTTTTTGCTATTTCTATAAATAGTTCGGCATTTTTTCTATCTGTGAAAATTTCTCCATAAAAAACAAGATGGTGACTAAACAAATTTATTATAAAAGATATAAAATAAAATAAGAATAATCAAACAAAAGAAACCGAAAAGGCCTTGAGCTTTCCTGTGCAAAACTTCCAAGCATATTTATGTTAGAACTGTAGAAAAAATATCTAAGCATCTAAAATTTAGTAGTCATGTTGTAAGTGCATTTTGAGAGAGCACCGCATAGGGTATTAAAAAGAGACAACATACAACCAGATGTGTAATACTACTACTAGCAAACTGGACTAGAATCCTAAAATAATAATACAGCACAAGCACAAAATAATTTTTATAGCATTCAAGTTTTTTTGCGTATCAATATTTGCTGTGATGCAGGTCAAAACTGCAGATTAGGAGAGAGAAAAATTAACCTGGGAACCATGCTGATCGCAGACAACCAAACGAGGCACTGGAAAACGCTCATTAATAATAATTTGGGCATCATCATGAGGAGCATTCAATAACTGTGCAAATGCCTGTGGATAGATAGTTAGATTGATTAAATGGAAGACATGGTTAATATTCCCACTATAAATTAACAAATAACAAAGGAAACACAATCAACATTTTTAGTTTATTGACCAAAAAGAAAATACGTTAGCAAGTATATATAGCCATAAATGGCGGAAGTTCCTAGAATGGCTAATTGTAAAATTGAGCTTCATTAAGAAAATTAGTTCTTTAAATTTCAACTTTCAACGGTAGGAATTCAAGCAAGCACAAACTTGGTGTTCTGGTTGATTTTGATATCCCATATTACGCCACTGCGCTATTGTCATTCCATGAAATATGACAACACTGAAATAAGAATCTAGAAGGAGAATGCGATCAGCTGCAATGGAAGCAACATCTAACAATGCTGGAGCAGGGAGTGAATTGAATGAGTACGATATTAGTGACGGCTGAATCATCACTGCAGCATTTGTGATGTTCTCCCTATTTAACAACATCCTAAAATATGCAGTTTCATCTGGACTGTTGTTAAAAACCTGCACATAGGATCACAAGGATGTAAATCATATTGACATGACTAACTTCAAGCATGAGATCCTATAGATATAAATACCTGTACAAATTGTGAACGCCGCAAATTAAACATAAACTGAGGATACAAAGAAAAGCAAGGATTTAAAGTGAAGGAAGATGGATCATCTTTCCGATAATCACCAAACTTAGAACAGAGGCGAATCAAGGATCGATCCAACCACCGAATAGCATCGAACCCCTCCTGATAAGAGTAAAATTTAACATTAGTAAACTTACAAATTTGGAGATACAAGTAGAACAAATGACCCATTGAACCAGCAAGCAAGAAAACCTAGTTGGCAGGATGCAATTTCATCAACATCTTGAAGAACTTATAAACTGAGTGCAATCAGAAGAGACATTTGAACACTTGGAGATTTAGAAGATACTCAATATTGACAGTTATTAAGGCTATAATACATGAAATTATTTGAATTTGACCATGAGAAAGAACAAAAGATACATGGGCTGAAATTCCTTTAAAATCAGCCTTCCCCCAGATATACATTTCTTTTTCGTCTAACCCGTCTTCTTACCCTTTCCAAAAATTCATTTTTTTTCGTTGTTATTTAATGAACCAAAGTGATAATGGGCTGAATATCAGTGGATCAAGGCCACAAGGCCCTTTCTAAAACTTCAATTGTTCCTCCAGAGCAAAATACTCAAAAAAATAGCAAAGAAAACGGTAGCCTTAAGTTGGGTCACTCCAGCTGTCCTTTTAAAATGGACCAACAAAGTAAAGTGTTCAAGCCCTCTATATAACTAAGGTGTATAACATAATCCAACTAATGCAGAAAAGGTCTAGAAGCTCGGGACAACTATCTTGGAAAGAAACAAAAAAAGAATAAATTCTAGGTCCAATTAGACTCGAACAACATAGCAACTAGGGACAAAGGTGTTTTGAGGATAATCTTTCCTAAATATTGCACTCCATCACCCCTGATGACAGGTGCAGAATTCCAAGATAAAGATTTTGCTTCTTGGTTTGATGGATTGGAGCCCTTTTCAATAGTTTGTTCTTAGGCTCCCTCCTTTTGTCTAGTGTTTGTATGCCTCCAATTTTTTTCTAAAATAAAGTTCTTTCCTTACCAAAGAAAATAAATAAATAATAAATAAATTTGCACTCGAACATCCAAAGAAGAGTAGTCCACAGAAAGACTTTCACCTTAAAAAAAATACCCAGTCGTCTCTTTAGGAGAGGATGGCCAGTAGCAACTTTCTTAAAAAGGGATTAGCAAGTAAAAGCCCACGGGACTGAGTTTATCCTTATAATTATTTCACTGATGTATCAGATGTCCCTCATTTATTTCACTGAAGTAAATAATCCTATCTCACACACACATGCCCAAAAAAAAAAATGTAATTTCATGGGCCGAGACAAATTTTCAGTTCCTCCCATTCATAACTAGCACCTGAATCCATGCAAGGATCACAAGTTCTGAAATGACAAATGCAAACTTCTCGAGTTCAATATCCCTCAAACTCCCTCCTCGACACAGTTAAATTCACTGTCGTTTTCTTTGGAACAGGCTAGACATAGATTGAACAAACTAATTAGGCTGGGGTGGCTCTCGGAAAGGAGAAAAAAAAACTGTTTCATGAAGGTTCAACTAAATAAATGAAGTATAAAATTTGAAAATACCTCCATCTCCATTTTCAAGGAAGTCAATCTTGCCACAACAACTGCAGCAGCCTCTTGATCGAACCCTTGTACCAATTCCTGAAATCAATGCCTCAAATATTTAGCTTTTCAGTCATCATCGAGATAGAGAAAGAGACCCAAACAGAGAGTTCATCCATTTGTATTGGCTTCTCATTGTTCATGGAGACAGGGAAAGAGAACAAAGAGAGTTCAAGTGTGTGTGTGTGTGCGCGCATAAAAAATCATTTCCACCAATATTTATCAATGAACTAATGGAATTAGTACATTCAAAGTATTTAATAATAAGGCCTTAGGGTTTAAGAATAAAAAAGAGTAGTATTCTAAAAGTCCACCTATTACCTAACCAGACCTTCTGACTATGCATAAATTACAAAATACAAACTTCATTACTTATCTTCAGAGCGAAAATGTCACTCAATCCAATCTTCCAATTGCATATCACTTTGATGTAATTGAATCATACAAAGCCAAAATTGAAGATGAAATAGATAATCCTATTCTCACAAGTAATTCCCACAAACTATTTTTTCCTAGTAACTTGGGTTGAGGTTTCTTCAGACATGTACACGATGGAACTCCCTCATGAAGTTTAGCATGACAAGCAGAAAAGCAAGAAGTGAGATCCAAGCTTCAGATATGAGAATGAAAAGCGCTCTCTCACCTCTGTTTCTTGCAAGAAAACTCTCAAAATTAAATATATTAACAAACATTAACTATTCTTTGGTTAACTTTTCTCCAATGAAATCTTAGTTGATTATCTCATTGGAAATACTAGCTCTTACAATTGTAGAAATACTGAAATAGAGTAACATTTATGAGCAGAAAATTTTTGAACAGTGTAAAATAAGAAACCTCCGAGCTAACAGCTGTGTCAATCCATCTTCTAGTGACAGTGGTAACCCGAAGCATTGACTGACCTTCAGGATCTTGATAACTGCAATCACAACAACAAATAGGCGCAACCATTTTACACAATGCAATGACATAAGTAGCAATACCAAATAATAGTAAATCATCGCAATTGATAGCTTACCTAGTAAGAAACTGCAAATACAACTGTGGATTTGCAGTTCCTGGAGCACTTGACCTATCACTGGATGAAAGATCAAAAAACACTGTCAAACAAGTGCTTTTGTCAAGGCCACACATTTTCCACATAGTAGTATTGCCCTCCCCAATAACAGTGTCAGCAACAGCAGGACCTTTCTGAATATAGCACAACAAGCAATCAATTCCAGCCAGCAATCAAGTAGATGGAAAATTTAATAAGCAAAAGCCAAAAACAGTGCATAAAGAATACAACCTTCTCCAAAGATGTGCAAGGTCCAATTATGCCCTGAATCTTGATGTCCTTCGAACAATTGATCTCAAGGGTGCCACTGAAATGTAAAGGCAGGTATCACGTGACATGAAATGATATCCAAGAATTAGATGCATGTTGCCAAACGTTAATTATACTTGTCCAAAGTAGATCCAGCAGATGAAGACACACCAGAAGCAACAGCCAAACAAACAATTCATACGACTAAATTTCTTTTTTATATTCTCCCATCTTATCAATATCCATCATTCCTTCACTGCTCTTGCAAGAATGTACTCATTTGTTATGAAAAATCGGACTTTCATAAAGAAAAAATTAAAGGATGCATGGTATACAAAAAAGAGAAACCCACAAAAAGGGAGCCAACCACAAGAAAGGGCTCTAGTCAAGTAAAATGAGGCCTAATGAATAATTACAAAAAGGCATGAAAACCAAGGCCCAAGAAGAAATACAAAATCTAACAAGGGATCAAACATGGCAGGAGGAACTCTCACTCCCCATAAAGATTTTATCATTTCTCTCGCCCCACAGACCCCAATGCACAAACTCCAGCTTGCCAAAAAAAGGGTCTTTCTCACTAGCTGGGAAGGAAAAGTTCCTCAATCAATTCCATTCAACCTATAGGAAGCTAAAGCCAAACACCTCAAAGAAACTACACCAAAAATCCCAAGCAAAGTCACTAACCCCAGAGGATATCCTCCCTACAAGAAATACAACAATGCGGCCTAAACAGAAAGGACTCTCTAGCTAAGTTTTGATCAAGGTGTTAACTTTTTCATACAAAACCTACCACCCACACAAAGAACTTGACCTTCTTTGAAATTTCACCTTCCATGTAGAGAAAAAAATAGACTCACTAGAATTTGAACAAACAAGGACTCCGAATGTGAACATCCCCCCTGTTGGGCCTAAACCAAAACTCTCCAAGCAAAGATAATCGAGCCAAGACATCTACTGTTTCCTTATAAGTCAACGGAGGGTAGAGACTTCACTTGGGAGAGGATAGACACAACCAAATGATTTTTAAAAAAGGATAACGGGAATATACAAGTGAACATGGAGTAGGGAGATCTATCTCCCAGCCACTTATCCTCCCCTAAATCAGTATTTGTATCATCCCCCACATCATTATGAATAAACTGGGAAACCAAAGGAAACTCGGTCGAGAGGACTTTCCATGGGTTTTTAGAAGTGCCTTTGATCCCATCAGTCCACTCACCTAACATGAGTACATATTATTTCCATTGTCATCCAAATTTAGATCATACCAAATAATTCTTGCAATTGCCCACTTTGAATTGACATTCAAATTTGTGGGTTTCATACAGTTATCCTACTAGGTTTAGTGTTTACTCAATGTTCCTTTTTTCTTTCGCCCATCCATATTTTTCCCAAGATTCTAAAATTATATCCAAAGATCCAACTTACAAGTCAAAGAAAGCAAGAGCTCTAGCTACAAAAGCTTGATTACTCAAAAATAAACATGAGGATTGCAAATCTTCATCCAATTGAGAATAAAGAAAGTGCAATGGCACATCATGGGACGTTGAAATATGAAATTAGAAAGACAATAACACGCAATTTTAGTTAACCATTAAAACTCATAATAAACTTCTCTTTTTTTAACACTTCCTTTCAGCTCTTAATTTGTTTTCATGTCTTTTCTTTTCTTTTTTTCTTTTGTAATCCATTAAAACTCATAATGAACTTCTCTTTTTTTAACACTTCCTTTCAGCTCTTAATTTGTTTTCATTTCTTTTCTTTTCTTTTCTTTTTTTCTTTTGTAATTAACCATTGCTCTTGTTATTAAAAGTAAGTGTGCGTGTGTGGTAGATGGATTGTTCCTATGGACAAACATATTAGATTTATGCCTTATTCGGCATTTACCAACAGGTCGAGCCAAGGTCGTTGGAAATGACAAAAACATTGGCTATGTAGAATGGAACAAGGCATAAATCTAACATTTATGACTTAAAATAACATACAAAAACTAAAACATGGGCCATGTGGAATGGAAGAAACCCCACAATATATTTATAATTATGCACTCACTTAAAGCAAAGACCAAGAGAGTGCTCTCCTTCCTCAAACACACGCTTGAAAGAGTCCTTAAATACAGAATGTCCGAAACTTTCTGCTAGAACAACAAGGCCACCAGTTTTTTCTACTGCCACTTTCATTTCCGCAACACCAACCTATATGTTTAAAAATTCCAATGAATGAAGCATGATCATTAACAACTACTAAAAGTTAACATAAATATAATATTATTACAACAAAGTGATTGCATCACTATTATATGAACTTAGCCCAGCATATTAAAACCTTGTTTATTTAAATCTCTATTCTCTTTATTCATGTGTAAGTTTTTGGCTCTCTAGTAGCCTTTTCCATTCATAGACTTCCATATCATTGTATCTTTGTTTACTCTCCTTATCGGCTGAATTTATAAAGCCTTCTTCTTTTGTACCAAGAGCATTAGTCTCTTTTTTTATATACCTTATATGAATAAAGAGACCGGTTTCTTTTGCCAAAAAATAAAATAAATCTCTATTCAAATCAAATAAATGTTATGCTACACCAGTTTTATTTTACACTGTTAAAAAAGAATTGAATCCTGATGTTCAAATCTTATATGGATTGATTCTATTTAGCTTCAAGTACTTTTACCTTATGGAACAGTAGGCACAATTACTTTGTAAGATGAACTTGGGTAAACAAAATAAGAAAATAATGAACCCATCAACAATCAAGTATGTCAGAGTTGAACATTCGAATGTCCATATATCAGGATATCATTGTGTTTGAAGTTTTGAGCAAATAAACAGAATATCAAAATTTCTTAACTCAAGTCTCCTTGCCTGGATCATGGTAACTTAAATATGCTCATTTAGCATGTAAATCATGACAATTATAAAAAAAAATTATAAGTTTATGAAAGGCCAAGTTTCATTGAGAAAAAAAATACTAGAGTCAATTCAACCTAAATCTACAGCTCTAGGTAAGAAACAAGTTACGATTCTAATTGTCATGTGGTTTAATACAAAGATTTTCTTGATAGAATTATAAGAAACAAGCCTAATGTTACTTATGTTGTAAATTGCTGAATTTATATTAAAGGAAGACAGATTCCATTTGAGGTATATTATATACCAACCTGATCAAGTGCTGATGCGAAAAGATCCAAGACATGGCCTTGGCCAACCAGTTGTTTTGCAAGGCTTTCATAGAATTTTACTGCTTTTTTAAAGTAAGGAGCAGCATCCTTATCAAGGTCTTTATGTGAACGCACTGGATCTGATAGATCTTTAGACACAATCTGTAAATGTTCAATCCAATAAACCAAACATCATCAATTATAAGTATGAAAAGAATAAGAACAATATTAACCATATTTCAATTTTCAATTCTAACTACTCGATTGTGCCAGTGAACATTGCATCTAGAACAAAGTCCATGTGAAAGAGAGTAGTTCCCTTCATCACTCACGTAGTAAGATGCAACCATATATTTTGAATTCTTGGGTTGCATGTACACCACAATTGATTATGGAAGCAATCAGGGTAAAGTGATATAATAAACTATGACAACACAGGTAATTACGTGTACCAGGGTAAAATATGTCAAATATTGTTACAAAATTGAAAGCCACTATACTGCAGTTATCTAAGCATACAAGTATTCCCAACACCAAGAAAGAAAAGGGAGGGGAAAGAAAAGGAAGAAGAACAAAGGAAACTAAGTTGGACATTAATAAAGAAAAAGAAAAACAGTATCATAGTCAAATTAGCCGATGCTAGCCTATGCCTTAAGAATGAGTGAGAATATATCTAAAAAGAGGAAACAAAAACAAAAGATAAAATAGCCGCATTGATGGTATCTGGCACTTCTGATGCAATTTCTATAAGCTCTCACACCTAAATCCACACTTTCTCTAGGCCAACTTGGTTGAGTTATGCAAAAGAGGCTTTCGATTGCATTATTGTTGTCCATGCAAGTGACCATGATTTTTACAATGCCAGGTAAAGTGCATGCAACATTTGGATCCAACTTTCAAACTTCCTTGCATATATTTTGTTACACTACATAAATATATTGATACATGCTGACGCTGACCAAAGCAAAATGAAGGAATGGTTCCAATAGAAAGAGAAAATAACCACCATCCCATGGACTTGGATAAAATTATCAAACAATTGATTGGCGAACAGTCTCACATGATGCTAGAAAAGCAGTGAGTGAAAAACGTGACAACATAAGGATCCTCACTTGATTTGGCACTAAAAATATTGGCCAAAAAAGGCCTACATGTTATTCTGTAATCTGTAGTAATAAATTGGCTTGAAACAATGCAGATAAGAAACTTGAGGAAGAAAACACAAGTCAACGTTGTAAAATGACCAAAATGACACATAGAATGCTATCAAAAGAAATGGCAAGTTCAAAATCAAGTGCAATGAAAAGTTAGTAAACAAACCAAAATGAATTGCCGCAACGTAACTCTAAACATCTAAACAATCTTCTAATAACCAAAAAATCAAGTAACTTACAAAAATTATTCTAAGCATAAATGTGATCTAGCACAAATCATAATTTATATCTCAGAACAACAAAAGCGAGGAAAAGAAATTCTCTTTTTTTTTTTTTTTGTAGTTACCGTGCCAGGCCCTTCTGTGCATGGTCCACCAACCAAAGCAATAATTCGAGCACCAGTTCCAGGCAAACAAGCTCCAAGCAAACTTGCTGCCACACTTAATGCCACTCCAGTGCACCGAGATGCCCGATTACCAGGAGAAACAGGCCATTGATCCGTTTGAAGTTCATCCAACAACTACAGTTCATAACAAATATAACCGAGTTCAAGAATCGCCTATCCAATGTGATATTTAACAACCAAAAAATGAACAGAGACGAAACATCAAATGAAACCTACCGAATTGAGGGTATATTCGCATTCAGAAGCAGGTAACAAAAAACGTGTAACACCCGAATTGGGGAATCCATTCTGGACTCCCTTTTGATAACCTCCAGCAACTCTCCGCGCTCCAACCGCAAGACCCAATTGTTCCAAAACCTGATCCTTAGAAACCTCCTTCGTACCCCGAAACACATACACTTTAGACATATCAGAGAATCCCAATTCATGAACCTGAACCTGAGTCCCAAACGAAACGAATCCAACAAGCGCATTATCAGGCAACAACCCGATCGCCCTCTTAAGCTCCGATTTCACAAACCCCAATTCTTCCTCGATCATGCAAGTATCAAGCAGAAAAAGGAAAACCGGGGAGGGATTAGCCTGTTGGGCTGAATCCAGAGCAGGATTAGGATGAGTGGGTTGAGGAAGAGCATATTGAACAGTGGTATACTGTGGATAAAGCTCGCCAGGCAGATGGGTCTCAGAGATCATGGCATAATGAGGAGGAAAATGGCATCGCTGATAACAAAAAGGGCAGATCCAAATCTTAGCGGTGAAGTCGACACGAGAAAAAGGGTTAAGAACGGCGGAGCAAGACTTGCAACGGAGAGGCGCATATGGAAGAGTAGGGATCTCAGGGTGATGACGGATCGGAGCGATCGAAGCAGCGAGTGGAACAACGCACTTGCTGGCTTCAACCTTGGTACGTGGCCAAACATTCCATGACATACGAACTCCATCGATTCCTTCGGGATCTGCGTTCGCCATTTCTGACATTGTGAATAGAGAAACAGAATTGGGAAATTGTTGATTTTTTGGAATGGGAAGTGGGGTTTTCCCGCTAATGGATAAATTGGGTATTGGAAAGTGGGATTGGAAAGAGAGAAAAACGAGAGAAAGAAGCGAATTGAGGCGACCCCCTGAGAAATTGCAGAGAAGGGGTCACCGCAGGTTGAAGAAGATGAAGAGAAAAAGGGAAATTGAAATTGGAAATTGGAGAAGAGGGGTTGAGATTGCGAGAGATTTGGTGGGCAAAGTCACCTTTGGTCTAACTTTGTGAAATGCGCCAAATAAGCTTAAACGCAAGCATTTATTAGAAACTTCCTTTTATTTCATTTTGCAAATTTGTGACTACAAATTTCCCCAATCTACTATTTTTTAAAATAGTACCATACTTGTTTCCGATTCGATGAGACATCAATTACCATATTTTCTTCGATTCTACTCGTTTTTTTAACTTTTATAAGTACTTGATGGTGCCTTCGTGTACTTTAGTGCATGTTTGAAAATATGAAATATATTAGATTTGATCTGTAATGAGTTTTAATTTCAAGCCTATGTTTCAAGTGAACGTTTTGGATCCAATTTGCAATATCAAATTCATTCGCTTTCCACAATTTTTAACTCTCCCTTGTTTTCCACTATTTTGATGTTTC
The DNA here is from genome assembly GCA_037974625.1 of Cucumis cinereus. NCBI lineage: Eukaryota > Viridiplantae > Streptophyta > Magnoliopsida > Cucurbitales > Cucurbitaceae > Cucumis > Cucumis cinereus. The sequence continues at coordinate 6,416,947 of JBBPDJ010000020.1, forward strand.
ATGATCTCATTCTCGTCCCACTCTTGATTCCCTACCAACGCCCTTGAGATTCCAAGTAATACTCATTACATCCTAGTCTTCCCAACATCTCCAATCGCTTGAAAGTTTTAGTGGAATTTACTTATCGGTTAAATGGAAAGAATATTGTAACTTGTTAAAATAATTCACGTATGTAAGTCGTAATAAGTTCTTACTAACTCGTGTGTAGGCTAATGTTGAATTTTTTGTTGTGAATAGAAAACAAAAGAGATTTGAACCTACTACCCATTATAGATAGAGATTTGGATCATATATTAAGTATGAAACCTTATGGCGTCGTGACTATTGATATAAATTGACATTGAAGAAGCCATTAATGTGTAACTAATAAAGTTGTGCTTGCTCCTGACTACTACAGTGTATTGCTCTGTTAGGCTCCCTTTCTCGTTCCTTGTGTTGTTTCAAGAAATTACATTGTAGGTAAAAGAGATTCAAGATTTGTATCTATAAACAACGAGTGTTTGTGTAGACTCTCCTTGAAGAGGAAACGAGCTTACTATGTGACAAATGCAGGAATACGTTTTGTATTTAAAAGGGTTTCAATAGCTAAAAAACTTTAACACCCAATCTCAAGTTTTCTCTAATAAAAAAATCTCAAGAAAAGTATTAATTTTAATAAAATATATGAAATTCTTGTGTATTTCTTCTTGTAAAGTAGTAGCCACTACAGGATATTTATACCAAATAAGGATATCAAGAAAAGGAAAATATAACCTAATAATTAGAAGATTACCAAACAATATAATATAAAATAAAATCTCCTTAAAGATTTTATTACGATAACAAAAAGCAAATTACAATGTCAAGTTTTTGTTATTTTTCTAGATTTAAGTTTGAGGGATTCAATTAATTGATGTTATTCCCATGTGGCTGCGCCTTATCATTCACACTGAGGTCATGATTTATCTAAAAGAAAAAAAAAATAGTTTTCTTTTAATAAAAAAAAAAATTGAAAAAAATTAAAAAATGAGTTGGAAATAAATATTTAAAATGGGTTAGATATAGATATTTAATATTTTTTAACAAATAGATTTATGTTTAAAGTTATATCAGAATGTTTACTTAAAAAAAGAAGAAAAAATAGGCAAAATTATTTTAAAAAATATTTATAAATATAGTAAAACTTTAAAATCTATTAATAATAGATATATTACAAAATTTTGTTATATTTTATAAATATTTCGATTCGGATTCAAACCTCTAAGTCAAGAGGTCATGGTATATTTTTATTCTTCGATTTAAAACAAATTTAAAAATAAATAATCATAATAATTTAAATATAAATACAGACAAAGCTGAATTTGTTTTTTTAACAAAAAAAAAAGTTTGTTTTATAAACTCCTATCATGTTTTTTTTACTTATTATATTTATATAAATTACTAAAACTCATCCACTTGAATTTATTGAGTTCTTTTTATTATATAATGCGGTTATTGAGAAATTAATAATTTTTTTGTAGTTTTAAAAAGTAAGTAAATTAGGTTAAATTCACAATTTATGTCAAATTGAGGAATCTCCAATTTAACAAACTTCGCCCTGAATATATTATTTATTTATTATTATTATTATTATATATATATATTTATTTATTAAAGTATTTATAATACTTAAAATTTAAAATAGTAGTTGTTTGTTTATTTTAATTTCATTTTATAATTACATTAACTTAAATTTCAATTAAATTTTAAATAGTTTTTAAAAATATTTGTTACTATTATTTTAAATTTATTTTAAATAAAAATAACTGAAAAACGAAACGAGAATTTTTTTTGTGAGGACCCAATCACCAAGCGGGGATTCCCGACCCTGACCCTAACTTTCAAAACGAGGAATGAGGCAGGGACGGGATGGGGAGTGCTCCTGCCTCGTCCGATCCCGTTGCCAACCCTAATGGTGGTTGGAGTTAACTGCTAAAATGTTTTATTATGAACTATTCTATAAAGTATGTTTTTCAAAATCTATTTTGAGGGGTTGTGAAACACTCTTTTTTTACAATAATTTATTTTTTAAATTAATCATTTGAAAAAAGTATTCCAAACACTACTTATGTCACATAACACTCAGTGTCATAATTCCTCGCTCTGTCGTTCATCTTTTTTTTATTCAAACACAGTGCAAATCCTCATATTCCTCCCTCACATCATCGCACTCGTAATAAACACTATGGGTGTTTAGGGTAAAGAGTGAATTATAATAGTCTTAGATCATTATAATGAGTTATAATATTTTGTGCTTGTGGTGTTGATTATTTTAGTTTGAGAACAAAACAGTAAATTATAGCAAATATTAAAAAAATTATGAATGTCAAACTGTTAAAACGGTAACAAATAATAAATACTGTAGCAAATGGAGTTTTGAAATAGTGTTTACTAATATAGTAAAACTTTAGAATCTATCGATAGACAATGGATATTGATAGACACCAAATGTTATAAAAATTTATTGTATTTTGTAAATATTTCGGTTCGTTTTGATATACATGAAAATAACTTCTTGAATGTGTATGTTTTTAAAGTTAGATACGAATGGTTTTTTAATCAAATAAAAAAAAGTTCAGTCATGCATACGTTCAGGATTCAAACCTCTAAGTCAATAGTTTATGGTATATTTTTATTTAACAAAAAAAAAGGTTCGTTTTCTAAAATCATATCGTGTTTTTTTTTTCATATTATATTCAAATTACTAAAACTCATCTACTTGAATTTATTGAGTTTTCTATTATATAATGACAAATCAATTACAAGTAAATTTGGTTAAATTCACAATCTAACACCAAATTGAGGAATCTCCAATTTGATGACGGGGAGGGTATCCCCGCCCCGTCCCGACATTGCCTTGAATATATTTATTATATTTATTTATTTATTAAAGTATTTATAATACTTAAATTTAAAACAGTAGTTGTTTTGTTTATTTTTTTTATTGTAATTAAATTTTATATTTAATTAACTTAAATATACATATTTTTAAATATTTATTATTATTAATTTAAAATTTAAAATTATTTTAAATAACAATAACAAAAAAACGAAACTGGGAATTTTTCGAGTGAGGACTCGATCACCAAGCGGGGACGGGATGGGGAGTGCCCCTTGCCTCGTCTGGTCCCGTTGCCAACTGTAATGGTGGTTGGAATTAACTGCTCAAATGTTTTGTCATAAACAATTTTATAAAATATGTTTTTCAAAATCTATTTCGAGTGTTTTTTCGCAATAACTTATTTTTTAAATTAATCATTTGAAAAAAGAATTTCAAACCCTAACTTAATTTTGCTTATGTCACAGGAACACTCATATCATAATTTCTGGCTCACTTGTTTCTCTTCTTCTTCAAACACATGTAAACCCTCACATTATTTCTTGACATCATTGACTCATAATAAACTCTAAAGGGTGTTTAGAATAAGGAGTGAATTATTTAGTCTTAGGCTATTAGAGTTGGGTTATAATAGTTTGTGTTTAAAATGTTGATTATTTTAGTTTGATAAGGAAGTGGTAAACTGTAGCAAACAATAAAAAAAATGATGAATGTCAAGTAGTTAAAATTGTAGCAAATAATAAATACCCAACAAATTGAGGTTTTGAAATAGTGATTATTGTAGGAGATTTTAAAATAATTTTTACTCTAGTTAGAGGTGGTTATTATAGTTTTGCATAATTCTCGTCCCAAACGACTCCTAGATAGCTAAAAATACAAGTACGAGAGTTCGTCGAAGCAAGAAATAAACAATTGATTTATAACCTAAAGTGTAAGTTTAAAGTCAAAGTATATGATACGAAAAATATAATTTTAGTACAACATATATCAAACCTCTCACATTTAGAACGAAGACAAAAAAACATAGTTTTAGTACAATATATATCAAACCTCTTGTATTTAGAACGAAGACTTAGTTAGTATTGTCTATAAAATTAAATTAATATTAATTTGTAACCAAAAGTTTGAAATTAGATTTGGACATCCCTAAAAAAAGCCTCTTATTTAAGTCCGTCTCAAGGTTACCAGAAAGAACGAGAGATTTTTGGTTCTGGAACAATCGTGAACACGCCGGATCAGTAGAACTCTCTAGACTCTCATTTATACTATAAAATCCATTTCCCGTTATTCCAAACCTCGAGAATCGATCGACAGTGAAAGCTCGCTATTCGTTTTTCTTGCTTGAATCGCATTCCCTTTTCGTCTCTCTCTCACTCGGTTCATTTCTCTGATTCTTTCCCGCCATGGAGGACGATTTCGAGTTCCCATCTGCAAGCAATGTGGACGAGGAAATGGGGTTGCCTGAGGACGAAGCCGAGAGCCCAGTTCTGAAGGTTGGCGAAGAGAAGGAGATTGGGAAGAATGGGTTGAAGAAGAAACTTGTTAAAGAAGGTGAAGGATGGGAAACTCCCGACACTGGTGATGAGGTCGAAGGTAAAATCGTGAATTTTCGATTTATTTCTTGTTGGTGTTTGAATTTATGGGGATTTTTGTGTTGAATGTTACTGATTCAGGGTGTTTGTTTGTTTTTATGTAGTGCATTATACGGGAACCCTTCCTGATGGCACTCAATTCGATTCGAGCCGTGACCGAGGAACGCCTTTCAAGTTCAAGCTCGGGGAAGGTAATTTCGTTTGTAATTTGATGTTATCTGATGATTGTAAATGTATCGTAATTTGCTTTCTAAGTCACAATCCTGGGTTAGATTATTAGTTTTATACTCTGGTTAGTTGAACTCGGATACAAAGACTGATTCAGCGTTATGTTTATTGGAATTTTTGTTAATCTTTCGTAGTCCATGGTCGTTTCTAGTTGTTCTTCCATTTTGCTTTTTTTTACGTACGGGTCGTTTAGCTCGTAAATTTGAAGCGTATTCAACTTTGATACGTTACAATTCTGGATTAGATTATCAGTTTGCAAGAATCCATAGCTGATCTCGGATACAAAGATTAATCCAGCGGCATATTTATTGGAATCTTGTCGATCATTCTTAATCCGTGGTGATTTCTAGTTGATCTTCCGTTTTGTTTTTGATTCAGTGCTCATTTAGCTCACATCATGTTATCTATTTCCATCAGGGCAAGTGATTAAAGGATGGGATGAAGGTATCAGAACAATGAAAAAGGGTGAAAATGCAGTTTTCACGATACCGCCTGAATTGGCCTATGGAGAGTCCGGCTCTCCTCCAACAATTCCACCGAACGCTACTCTTCAATTTGACGTTGAGCTACTTTCATGGCACAGCGTCAAGGACATCTGTCAAGATGGAGGAATCTTGAAAAAGATCCTTGTTAAAGGAGATGGTTGGGACAAACCGAAGGACCTAGACGAAGTTCTGGGTGTGTTATCCATTTCAATCTACTTTTTTAGCCTTCTCATATGTATAGAAGTTTTTAAGTATTTCAAACTAACTCTGATCTTTCCAGTTCGTTATGAGGCTCGTCTTGAAAATGGTACACTGATCTCAAAGTCTGAAGGGGTCGAATTCACTGTTGAAAAGGGTAGGTTATTCATTGCACTTGAGATCTTGTTGTCTTAAATTCGAGGGGTGTCTGAATTTCTTTCTCGGCTTGTGTAGGGTACTTCTGTCCTGCCTTGGCAACAGCTGTGAAGACGATGAAAAAGGGAGAGAAAGCTTTGTTGACTGTGAGGCCACAATGTGAGTGAAGCTTCACATTCTCTTCTCTCTGGTTCTTTTGTGCCTTGACTCCATGGATGTGCTGATTCTTACTTATTATTTTATCATTTAACAGATGGATTTGGGGAGTCTGGTAGGCCTGTAGCTGGAGAAGAAGGTGCTGTGCCCCCAAATGCTACACTTCAAATAACCCTTCAATTGGATTCTTGGAAAACTGTTACAGAGGTCACCAAGGACAAGAAGGTCTTGAAGAAGATCCAGAAGGAGGGAGAAGGATATGAACAGCCAAATGAGGGAGCAGTGGTGCAAGGTGATATAATCGTACTTTAATTGTTCCGTAACTGCTAATGATTCAAATTGTAATCTGACTTAGTAGCTGACTTCATTGAGCTTCTGTTCTCGCCAGTGAAACTTACGGGTAAACTGGCTGATGGGACGATTTTTACCAAGAAGGGTGACGATGAGAATCCATTTGAGTTCAAAACTGACGAAGGTATGTTGATCTTGGTAATGCTCTTTGAACATGAAAGGGCTCGTATCTTTATGGTTTTACTAACTGAGCTGCAATTCGAAATATGGAACAGAACAAGTCATTGAAGGACTTGATTTGGCTGTGAGAAAGATGAAGAAGGGAGAAATTGCGTTGGTGACCATCCATCCACAATATGCTTTTGGATCTTCCGATTCATCACAAGATCTAGCTGTGGTTCCTGCAAACTCAACTGTATATTACGAAGTTGAGCTAGTTTCATTCGTCAAAGTATGTCTGAAGTATCCATCTGTTGCCAAGTTTCTCACAAGAGAATGTTCCACCAAACTAATTCCAACTTTTTGTTATTGCAGGAAAAAGAATCTTGGGACCTGAAAACAACAGAAGAGAAAATAGATGCAGCAGGTAAAAAGAAGGAAGAAGGAAATGTTCTGTTCAAAGCTGGAAAATATGACAGAGCATCAAGAAGATACGAAAAGGTACGCGAAGCACTACATAAGTTTAACGTCGTTACTAACTCTCACTAAAGGAGATTGGCTAACATTGTTGTATTGTTTGATAGGCTGTCCGCTACATTGAATATGATACTTCTTTCAGTGATGAGGAGAAGCAACAGAGCAAGGCACTAAAGATTTCGTGCAACCTCAACAATGCTGCTTGCAAACTGAAAGTCAAAGACTACAAACAAGCAGAGAAGCTCTGTACAAAGGTCTGCTTTGTGATACTTTCATCTCAATTATGTTGACATTGTAGGATCCGTTTGCTTAGTGGCCTAACATACACGTCTGATTTCTCTCAATCAACAGGTGTTGGAACTTGACAGTAGGAACGTGAAAGCTCTATATAGAAGGGCTCAAGCATATATTCAACTTGTTGATCTTGATCTTGCTGAGGAGGATATCAAGAAAGCCCTCGAGATAGACCCAGATAACAGGTAGCTCATTGACTATAACTAAGAAGCAGAGACACGACATAACAATGCACCAATTTTAGAAAGAAAAGAATATTCTAGGACACGTTTGTTATAAGCTTCATTATTTCTTGTTTTTTAACATACATATTACTTCAACATAAAATATTAAATGCTTACTAAAACCACAAAATGTCTAGTTTTTTTTTTTTTTTTTTTTTTTTTTTTTTTTTTTTTTTTTTTTTTTGCGATCTAATTGATTCTGCCTTAAATTTGGGTCCAACGTGAGATCTTTTTTCTAGAGTGTTCCGCAAGTGTTTCAAATGTGTCTCTAGGTGTTCAAAATTTATGGTAAATAAATACAAACTCGACCTAAAACTGCCTAGAATAAAACATAGTGTCTTTGTTTCATAGGTCTACAAACTCCTTGTTTATAAAGCAACATATATTCGACATGGATGGCTCGAGTCAAGTTTAGCAGTTTGAACCATAGCAAAAAATGTTTTAGCTATGCGAGTGTTCGTGTTGTGTAACATTACACTGTCAATGCAGGGATGTGAAGATCGAATACCGGCAATTGAAAGAGAAAGTGAGGGAATACAACAAGAGAGATGCACAATTTTACGGCAACATTTTTGCAAAAATGAATAAGTTGGAGCAGGCAAAGTCTGCTGTAAGTTACAAAACCAAATAGCTAATTTCTCGGTTTCATTCTACTCTGAAATGAACCCTTTTGGACATAAGACTTCGTAAATATGGGTTTTGCAGAATTCAGGTGGGAAGCAAGAGGCAGTACCAATGACCATTGACAGCAAAGCTTAGTGGCCAATAGAGTTTGATACTTTAGCCTTCATAGCATCACACTATGCATTAATGAAATGTAATGATGTGTCATTTTTTGGAGAATATATAGCATTGTATTGGTGTCTTGTTTACACTTTGTATAAATAACTCAGTGTTTTAAAGGGTGCTTTTGCATTGCTTTTTTGCATTCTCCTTTCAGATATGGGAAGATAATAAAAATCCTCTTGTTTTCCATATATTTTTGTCTGCTTCCTTTATCCATGGTTTTGGAACTTTCCCTTTGCTGAAGCGGATGAGTCTCTGGTGCCACTTCACTTCTGTTGTATAAAAATGATATAATGAGCATCATTGATTATTGATGATTGAATAGTGTTTGAAAATCACTTCGCATTAAACTTAGATTGAAATTACATTCAAATTTAATCAATTGTATATCATGTACAAAGCAATGTCTTATTATATCGTGCAATCTTATTTATTAGGTGACAACCAGTTTGTTGGCTAAATCCAAGTTAAAAGGGAATAGTAAAGTCACAGGAGATTTCTTTGTTTTAAATAGTATGTTGTTGATTGAATCCAGTTTTGAATGATGAAGTGATTGAATGTGATTTGCTAATGATCAATCTGAGTTCTTCTATCGGCAAGGATGTGTGTATAATACACCATAAATCTCTTCACCCACTCACAAGAATTCAATTAGTTGAAACTTCTCAAACATGAGTTTGGTTCATTGGGGCTGGAGAAGGTGGTTGCACATGAGGTAAATCCTTTGGTCAATGTGAACTCTCTATGGAATTTGAAAAGGAACAATCAAATAAAGAGAGGAAGTTCTTTTGGCTCTTTGATTTTCTTACATAGTGGAGGCCAATCAAACTCATTGCAGCTCAAAGGAAGGGTTGGTCTTTCTGGTGGATATCTGCCTGACATTATTAAGTAAGTCAATTAGTCCCTGGAAAAGTCGAACATTAATTCTTTTCCTTCGAATAAGTAACTCACACAGTTGTAAACGTCACAAAGACACGAAGTTTCAACAACAATTTTCTCATTTTTCGAGCGAACAATGAAAATGAAGAGGTGCCTTTAAAGAAGAAAGAAAGATTTTTGACTGCTTCCTCTTTATTGTCCATAAAAAATCCAAAGAGATATTCAACCTAATTCGTCTGATTTACTTCCAAAGTCCTAAAAGTCAGTTAATTGTCAGAGTCCTGTCGTTTCAAGTTTCGGCGCTAGAAGATTTCTTTTTCCTACTTCTTTAATGTCGGTTGTCCCTTCTGCTAAGGTTGAGTCAGTGTCCATCATAGTTCCTAAAAAAGGTTCAAACCTCTCCTCTTCATTTGCATCTATCTTCTTGATCTCATGCGTCCTATGTCATATTTGGTTCAAGAGTTACATCCAAAATGGATACAAAATCAACGAAAAACCCCACTTCTCTTCAAGACTTTTTTCAAGTATTTTGTTAGAATGAAGAGGTCGAAGGAGATCTTAAAAAAGGTTTTAGTAAAGATGATGTTATCATCAAAATTCTGAATTTTTAAAGGTAAAAGATACCTTAGTTCAAGCTTCTTCAATCTCAATTAGGGCAAACATTCATAATTAAAAAAGAATACCTTGAGGGTAGATTTGATTTTAAATCAAGGCTTTGATACTTTGAAGGTAAGTTGTACACAGATTCAAGTTTCTTCTTTTTCAATCGGATCTACCGTTTAGAGCTTCTTTCATTCACACTTTAAATGTTATGTTTTTTCCTCACCTTCCTCAAAAGTTAAATTTTTTAGAGGTTGCTCTTGCCAAACTCTATGCCCTCCATCCAAAAAGAAATGTAATTCAAAATTTGACTCTCCTTTTAGTATGGACAGTGAGAAAGATTATCATTTGGAGAAGCCAAATGGGTTGGAGGAATATTCTTTGAAGGACCATTTAAAACTGATCTCAATCATTTGTTTTAGAGAGAAGAGAATTTGAATGTTGGAAAATAGACCTCTGAAAACCTCTCTCAGTCTCAACATTGCAAAATTACAGTCCATTTAAAGTCGCTAGTAGATGAATGCAAACTAGTTTTCATTTGAGATATGATTTTAATCACTTTTTTGGTTTAATAATCGGCTACCTTAGAATTTGTATAAAAAAACTTGTGTGGTTTGAAGGTTTCAGATAAGATATTGTGTTTTAAGAGACTTTGTAATTATCATTTTTGTAAAGTAAGACGACATTTTAAATGGCGTTGCGAGAGCAATAAATAAAAAGATTGAAAAAAAAATACAATAGAATATATAACATTGGATTGTGAAAGAAATAAAACTCACGTTAATTCAATTAGAAGAGTTACGGGTTTGAGTTTAAATATTTTTTAAATGACAAACAAATTTGCATTCAAGAGAGTTGAAGAGATAATTTTAAATTATGTGATTTAAAATATGAGAAATGACATGATCAATCGATTAAGTAGTTTACTTAAATCTTTAGGATTTAGGATTTAAATCACTTTGTTTTATCCCACGAGCAATAAAATTCGTTTGAAATCTGCTATGAATTAAAATCTCTAAGAAAAATACGATAATTATATTAGGTATTAATTTTAGGGATAATAATAAAGTGTATAACAATATTTTGAAAAAATTGTAAATATAATTAAGTATAGACCAATATCTACGATAGAGTCTATAAGTTATAATGTTATTAATCGACTCTCACAGATATTTTTCATATTTGTAATTTTTCATATGGACCAATGGACTCATGGACGAGTCGGGTTGACCCGAATCTACAAAAGCTCCAGATCCAAACCCGCAAAAATTCAAAAAGAGCTTCATTCTCTCTCTTCTTCTATTGTTATAATAAAAACCCTCTCTTTTACATCTTCTCTCTCATTTCAAATTTCTTCCCTCTCTTTCTAACGGCTAACTCTCTCTCTCTCTCTCCTTTCTCTCTCCTCTCCCCTTCTCTCTCGCTCTCTTGTCTTCTTCGTCTTCCTCAAAATCTTCACTCTTCCTCTCTCTCAATTCCCATTTCTCTTCAATGAAGCACTTTATGCAGCCAAGAAACCCTATCTTGCGAGATACCCATCTCGCCGATCCACCGCCATCTTCTTCCCCTAGCCCTGGCACCGCCGGAATCAAGGGCGGCAGACCCCCTCGGAAACCCAAGTCTTCTTCCAAAGAAAATGCTCCACCGTCAGATCCCAACTCCACAGTTCCCGATTCCAAACCCTCGCCGGCTAAGTTGAAGAGCCCGCTTCCACCTAGGCCTCCCTCTTCTAACCCACTTAAGCGGAAGCTCAGTATGGAGACCGTTCCTGAGAATTCCATCCCTGGGTTGTCTGATTCTGGTGTGAAGGTACTTTACGTGGTGTGATTATGGATGTTTTGGTTTATTTTTGTCTTAATTTGGGTGGCGAAATGACGGTTTGAGTTTCAGATTCAGTGGAGTATTTATGTTAAATTTAGCTAAGTGGATAGACTGGTGTTCTGTGCAGCTTTAGTAAGCTATTAGGAGGGAATGAGTCTGTTTCTTGTTCAGTTTGTATGTCTTTTGGGATCTCAGACATGTGTTGTGTTGTTGAGAACTTGAAGGTTTGAACTGTGGTTCCTAATGCTATGGTTTATTTGTGGCTTGTCTTGAGAAAAGATTCTATATTGTGTTAGCTCAGATGAGGGTTATGAGTGTCTGTATAAGGAGAGATAGTGCACTCTCAATTTAAGAGGATTTGTTGCTCTAGATCCCAAGTTCAAGTTTGGAATTTTTGCCTAGTGTGAATTATGTCTGTGATTTTCAGGTGGTAGTGCGCATGAGGCCTCCGTGCAAGGACAGAGATGAAGGGGATAATATAGTACAGAATGTTACCGGTGATTCTTTGTCAATTAATGGGCAGACGTTTACTTTTGATGCTGTTGCTGACACAGAGGCAACACAGGCATGATCTTTAGTGAACTCTGTTGTGGATCTTTGATGGATATCGGATAATATGGGAGGGTGAATATTTAACTTTTGTCTATTCTGTTTGTAGCTTGATATCTTCCAGCTTGTTGGAGAGCCTCTTGTTGAAAATTGTATGGCAGGTTTCAACAGTTCTGTTTTTGCATATGGGCAAGTATGTTGCATCTCTTCATCCACCCTTCTCTTTCCTGAAATTTATGATATTTATTTTGCATCCTAAATGCCTATGTACTAATTGAACCAGACGGGAAGCGGGAAGACATATACCATGTGGGGTCCAGCCAATGCTTTGTCTGATGACAATTTATTAAGTGAACAAAAAGGCTTAACTCCCCGTGTTTTTGAACGACTCTTTGCTCGCATAAAAGAGGTGTGTTTAGAAGTTTTAGTTTTAAGACTCTCGAAGTAACACATTATTTAGTCTTTGTTTAAAATTGCAGGAAGAAGTGAAACATGCTGACAAGTTACTCAAGTATCAGTGTTACTGTTCTCTTCTCGAGGTTGGACAACAGTTGCCTTCCACAGTATGATCTACATATTTTATCTATGAATTCATTTAAATTCACTAGGAAAACTTTGTTGCAGATTTACAATGAGCAAATCACTGATTTATTGGATCCAAATCAGAGAAACCTCCAGGTTATTCTTGATGAGCAACAGTTGCCCCTCTCTCTCTAAATAATAAAATGAAAGAAAAGAGTACAGAGCAAAATGTTGTTCTTGTTCTATTTCCTGTAACATGAAAAACTAATTTGGTCTTCTGTTGAATCATCTCACAGATTCGAGAAGATGTAAAATCTGGTGTTTATGTTGAAAATTTAACAGAGGAGTGTGTATCCACAATGGCAGACGTTACTCGGCTTTTAATGAAGGTTTTATCTTCCTCATGCTAATATGCACACCTAAGTGCACCCCTATCCCCGCAACCATTATACTAAAAAAAAAGTAGTTGCAGCTGTCCAAAATGTCCATACATAATTTGTTTTCTACCCTTTATATTTTGAATATTGTAATTTTGTAGATTGGTGGAATTCGATGCAGTATGCGGCTGAAATCATAAACTCAAAATTAATCATCAAGTTTTGGACCTTGTTAATTGAAATCAGTTCCTATTACTAAAGCCTGTGAAACTTTAATAAAGATTAAAAAATGTTTGACACTACGTAGTCTTGATTTTAGAGACTGTGTCAAAGACTTCCTAAAGCATGAAGTCTTGTCATCCTCATCACGATACTGTGAAAATTTGGCTTTAGTAGTTCATGGTCTCCACTGTTCTTCCTTTTCGTGGTTAACCTTTTAAAATGACTTGGATACAGTTTTAAACACCATCTTTATTATCTCAGAATAATTATGCAGGGTTTATCAAATAGGAGGACTGGTGCAACAAGTGTTAATTCTGAGAGTTCGCGGTCACATACTGTTTTTACCTGTGTTGTTGAATCCCGATCAAAGGTAATGCTAAAATAATGTTGTTAGTATCTGGTAATATGGTATTATTGGATTAAAGTAAAAAAATAAATAAGAGAAATATATAAGACGGGCCTGTAACAACTAACAGCTGTGGGCACTGTCGGAAAAAGGCAATGAATTTGCAAATTGAGGTACAGATAGTTCAGTTGTTCAGGATGGAAAAGCATGAGTATCACGTTTCTATTTTCAAGGGATTGGTACTTGTAAAATTTAGGCTCACAATCATTTTATTGTGCAGAGACTGGCAGATGGTTTAAGTAGCTTTAAAACAAGTAGAATAAATCTTGTTGATTTAGCTGGTTCCGAGAGGCAGAAGCTAACAGGTGCAGCTGGGGAGCGCTTGAAGGAAGCAGGCAATATCAACAGATCACTCTCACAACTCGGGTAACCAATGAAAACTAGTGGGAGATATTTCAAATTTCATTTAAGCAGTGATCTTTCCAATATTTTTTTCTTTTATTTTGTAATGTTAATTAATTGGCTAATTATTTATCAGAATGCTTGTTGATATCGCTGCATATTTTATTGTTAGAAACAACATGGCTTCTGGAAATTTTAGATAGTGCATACAAGTTTTAGGCAGATAAAGAAAATTATTTTTGCTTACAGTTTTGTCTACATGTCCACTTAGGAGGTCCCTTGACGAGAGTCTTTTCCTATCTTATTGAGAAAACGATTGTGGTACAGGAATCTTATTAATATTCTTGCCGAGATTTCTCAAACTGGAAAACAAAGGCACATCCCGTACAGAGACTCCAGGCTCACTTTTTTATTGCAAGAATCTCTCGGGGGAAATGCAAAATTAGCGATGGTTTGTGCCATTTCTCCATCACAAAGGTTAATATAATATTGCAGGGCTCCTCTTACCTCGAAGATTCTTTTTTCTTCTTGAAATGAAAATTTACTTGGGTTGTTTTTGCAGCTGCAAGAGTGAAAGTTTTAGCACCTTGAGGTTTGCCCAACGTGCCAAAGCTATAAAGAACAAAGCTGTTGTTAATGAAGTTATGCAAGATGACGTGAATCACTTGCGTGAAGTGATACGGCAGCTCAGGGTACAGTTTTTGTTTTTATTATTTAGCAATTTTACATGTAATGTTTGTACTTTTTGAGTTGTGATTTGTGAATGTGACTAAACTGAGATGTTTAATAGGATGAACTACACCGACTTAAGTCAAATGGAAATAGTTTAAATGACACAAACGGAGGTCACTCTGCAGCATGGATTCGCAGGAGTTTAAGTCTACTAAAGTCTAGCATAAGTCGTCCCATGGCATTACCTCATGTAGATGATGATGGTGATGAAGAAATGGAAATTGACGAGGAAGCTGTTGAAAAGCTCTGTGATCAACTGGACAAACAAAATACAGGTTTGGAGGTTAGTGAAGGAAAGCAAGCTGAAACTGTTCAATCAGCTTCCTCAATTGCCTTGGAAGGAATGCAGTTAACTAGGTTTCAGCATTGTGCTTCTGGAAGTGAATCTAGAAAGGAAATTTCTGATGATATAGATGTAAATATGGAAGACGAAACATCTGCACAAGATGAGGTTATGATCGTTGGTTCAACAGAAGAGCCCGTTTACGATACTCCAGTATGTTCTGTTGCCAATATGCCAAACCATCGTAACCTGGAAACAGAAAATCAAATGACAACAGACTTGTGTGACCAAATTCTCCTAGGTGAACCCTCAGATAATAGTACTATGAACTCTTCAATGGAGAGAGTGAAAAGTGGAGAACTAAAAATTTCAGGAGATGTCCCCTTGTGTACATCCTCTAAACCTCCCAGTGGATTTCAGGCTACCAAGTGCGAATTAGATACACTCAACAATTCCTCAAACGGGATTCTTAGTTGTGTTTCTCCTCCAGGCCTCAGCATAGTTCCTTGTGATGTGTCCCCAGTTCTCAAATCCCCTACTCCAAGCGTTTCACCTAGAATCAGTGAAAGCAGGAAAAGCTTGAGGACTTCAACCATGTTGTCTGCTTCACAGAAAGATCTTCAGGCTGAGTCTAAGCTGGGCTTAGATCATCTGCAAAAATCATGTGAGAAGTCCTTAAAAAGGAGCTCCGCTAATGTATTATCTCTGTTGCCTACTCAGAATAAGAATGCTGGTGTAACAACAGAACAGTTGGCTGCAAGCATCCGCAATGGGCTTGAAATTATTGATAGTTGTCGTCAGAGTTCAGCATTGAGAAGGTCTTCATTCAGATTTTCATATAAGCCTGCAGAAAAGGTTAATGTGCCAATTAACAAAATTGATGTTGGCGTGCAAACATCTTGCGATGATGAGGCTGCTGGTGAAAACCTTGTTATGTGCACTAGTTGCAAAATTAGAAAGCAGCTGGAGGTTAGAGAGGAGGATGGCAGTTCAGATCTTCAATTAGTACCTGTGGATGGTACAGACTCTGCTGAGAAATCCAGGATACAAGTTCCTAAAGTATGTCAAGTTGAAATTCCATGTTTTTCCGGCTGCTTAGTGTATATGTAGCTAAATAATTCTTGTTCGTCTGCAGGCAGTTGAGAAAGTTCTTGCTGGGGCTATTAGAAGAGAAATGGCACTTGAAGAGTACTGCAACAAACAAGCTTTTGATATAAGTCAACTCAACCGTTTGGTATGTTCCTTCAGGATTTGCCTGTATGTATTTAAGCCTCTATACCTGCTTGCCAGGGTTTCTTGATTTAGCTCGACTTTCTTGGCCACTTTCACAGGTACAACAGTACAAGCATGAAAGAGAATGCAATGCTGTGCTTGGGCAAGCCAGAGAGGACAAAATTCTTCGCCTTGAGAACCTCATGGATGGTGTTTTACCAACTGAGGAGTTCATGGAGGAGGAACTGTTGTCCCTCACTCATGAGCATAAGGTCCGAGTTTTTCTATATAGAGACATTTCCACCTAGATTATTTCATCTCTAACTTTGGTATGTACAGATTTTGAAGGAAAAATATGAAAATCACCCTGAAGTTCTACAGACACGAATGGAGTTGAAAAAAGTTCAAGATGAATTGCAAAGTTACAGGAATTTCTATGACTTGGGTGAGAGAGAAGTGCTAATGGAAGAGATTCAGGATTTAAGAAGCCAGCTGCAATACTACATTGATTCACCCTCCGCATCCTTGCGAAAGCAAAACTCTCTTTTACAATTGACTTATTCTGAGCCTACTGTTGCTCCACCTCTTGGTGCAATTCCTGAATCAACAGATGAGACTGCTGAGGAGAAACTTGAGCAGGAGAGGGCTCGTTGGACTGAGGAGGAGAGCAAATGGATCTCTCTTGCCGAAGAACTCAGAAGTGAACTTGAAGCAAGCAGGTTATTAGCAGATAAAAGAAAACGAGAGTTTGAAGCTGAGAAGAAATGTGCTGAAGAGCTGGAGGAAGCTATGCAAATGGCTATGGCAGGGCATGCACGGTTGCTGGAACAATATGCAGACTTGGAAGAAAAGCACATGCAATTGCTTTTAAGACATAGAAAGATACAGGATGGAATTGGGGATGTAAAAAAGGCAGCTTCTAGAGCAGGAGTGAAGGGAGCAGAGTCCAAGTTTATAAATGCCCTTGCTGCTGAAATTTCAGCACTTAAAGTTGAAAGAGAGCGAGAAAGGCGCTATCTAAGAGATGAGAACAAGGGACTTCAGGCTCAATTAAGAGATACTGCTGAAGCTGTGCAGGCTGCAGGCGAATTGCTTGTGCGGCTCAAAGAAGCAGAGGAAGGAGTTGCTGCTGCTCAGGTTAGTTCAAAATGATATAGATTGTTTTGCAATCTCATGATATGGTTATCAGTTATCAGTTTTCATTCTTTTGTTCCATAGCATGCAAACACAAGTTTGACAGGCCTCGTTCTGAAGTTATTGATGTTAAATATGAAATATTTAATGGAAAAGTCAGTACCCTTTGCTTAGGAGTAATACTATGGTCCTCCTACTTTGAGTTGAACATAAAAGTACCTAATCAAGTTCTTTCTGGTACCTTTTGACCTCTGACTGGTAATAAAGTTATGCAGAAAATGGAATTGCTAATAGAAATTCGTTAATATGTCAACTTGAGCATGACTCGACTAGTTAAGGAAAGGTACCTAGACCAGAACATCAGAGATTCAATCTCCATCCCCATGTGTTGAATTCAAAAAAGCCAGTTAATGCTATTTTGGGGAGGAGTTCTTTAACAAAGGTTATCCAACTTTGGTTTGAACATAAAATTATTTGTTGATTTAAATGGTTATAACAGGTGGAATGGATGGGTGGCACAAAGATCACAACCCACACATATCACTTGAATCAAAATCTTTTGACAGTTTTGACTCAAAAACTTGTTTGTTTGCAAGATTTACATATTCTGTTTAGTTCTTAGACATGGTAAATAGCTTTATTTTGGTACCTTGCTGTTAGTACTTGCCAATTAATATCCGACTGCACAATATATAGATCCTGGCATCTTGCTTTTCTCATGCAACTGACACTTCGTATGTAAATCTTGAACTTCTCTTTTGTAGTTGGCTATTTTCAGACAAGGATATGTTTTTTGTATATGCTCGAACTTTTGAAAATATCCATATTTTTGTGTATCAAGCAGCCTATGTTGAATGAAAATGTGGATGTTTTTGTGCCTGATTATATAGTTCCTATCAACTAACATATTGATAATTAAATTTGGGTCTAACTGCTTTTGATGATATCTGCAGACGCGAGCAATTGAAGCTGAGCAAGAAGCCGAGAAGGCCTACAAACAGATTGATAAATTGAAGCAAAAACATGAAAAGGAAATCAGCACACTCAATGCTCTCATCGCAGATTCTCGTTTACCAAAGGAAGCATTACGACCTGCCTATGATGATGAAATTAGCAAAGCCAAATACGACATAGATGAATCCCACGATCAGCATTGGAGAGAGGAATTCGAGCCATTCTACAATGGCGAAGATGGTGAGCTACCTAAACTCTCAGAACCATCCTGGTTCTCTGGATATGATAGATGCAACATATAATAGGATGAAAACATTATGGTAGTGCGACCATATACATGTCACCCCGTAAATCTCCATTATATATAGTTGTTCAATGTAACACTCTTTTTGGTGTTCGCACTAGCTATTACTACTGATTATGAGGAGAACTGCATGCTAGTTCCCTTGGTTGTTTGTATTCAAATTCACATTCTGGAAGTTCATAAGAGTGAAATGAATTGTAGAATTCTTTCATGGTTTCCCTCCCTTCCAAATTCTTGTCTCTTAGTTTTGAGAAATGTATGTGTGACATATTATGAATAATGTCAAACCTTCCACCAAACTTTAGAAACAGAAAACTCGTGTTAATTCTTTGCATTTACTTTTACATATTGTTGCGTTATGTTCTTTTTTATATTAGCTTATTAAATATCGCGTAATATTTTATTGAAAGAGAGAAATCTTGAGAAAAGATTCTTATTTTGTATTTAAACTTGCAAAATTCATTGCCATTCTGACACATTGTCAGCTTGTTGACAAAAAAATACAGGGGGGGGTTGGGGGTTACTTATTATTCACCATGCAATTTTCTGCTCTCCACTAGAGGTTAAAGATATTCTTCCCAAGGTGTGGCTGACATAGGTCGCTATAAATTGATCCCAAAATTTGTGGTGTTTAAACAAAATGGATAAAGATGGACCCCAAAAGGCAAAGTAGCAGAGATAACATAGTTTTGTGAAAAATAAAAGGATTTCAGATAACGTTTAGAGTTTGGGCATAAAAATAGGAGAGCCAGTCATCATAAGTTCATTTACTTTGGGGTGGGAATGAGAATAGGAATTATGGGAAAATCTGCACATTCATTGTTGTATTCCCAATCCTTCTTGGAAGAAGAAAGGGAAAGGGAAAGGGAAAAAAAGTGTTAGAAAATGGAGCTGTTTGTCATTTATTTGTTTGGTTCTGTTGTCAAATAGATAGGAGGCAATGTTCAGAAGGATCAGATAAATATGTCTGTGAAACCAAACAGCCAGTTAGTTCATTGGCAATTCTCTTCCCCATATAAGAGCAGACCATTTAATTTAATGCCATGGAGACCATAAAACAAGATGCTTGTGCCTTTGTCCCTTCTTTCTCTCTCTATAAAGGACCATTTCCATTTCTTTTTCTCTTTATCTCTGACCAATTCTACTTCATCATTAAAACTTAATAAATAGACTCTCTAGAGTCGTTTGAGACACCGAGCTGATTATTATAGTTATTGATATTATAGTTTGTGGATTATGATAATATGTGTTTGTGTGTAGACTATTTTATTCAGGATTATATTTCGTGTTTGAAGTGTGTATTATTTTAATTTGGGTAGGAATTAATGTACACGGTAGCAAAGCGAGAAAGAAATAATGAGTAGAAAATAGTAAACACTGTAACAAAGAAGAATTTGAAATAGAAATATTGTAGTTGGAGCCTTGGAATTGGAGTGAGTTACACCAACTTGAGGTTGGGGGCCAAACAGCCTTATAGAGACATAAAAGAAACAAGTAGGCCTCTCAACCCTAGCCATCCATCCATCCTTTCATCTCCAAATTGGAACTCAAATTTTTCATATAATTTAATGCCCATTTTCTCTCTCTCTATATGAGAGTAGGAACAACTGACCCATCATAATTTAAAGATGGAAATGGATTTGAAAGTGACCATTGGGAGACAATACCAGCCATGTGATAGTGAGAGAGAGATGAAACTTTCAAGAGAGAGGGAGGGGGAGGCTGCTATTTGTTTGGTCCTATTTAGTGACGGTAGTTTCGTCATTGAAGTGAAAAAAATTATTTAACGTGGATGCCACACGACACAATCTGTTTCCATTGGATGCACTGTCTGTCATTGAAGTAAAATCAGTTCTTCCAACCCATCAAACGCCTTTTCCATAGCGAAAGAATGGAAAAGGTACACAAAACTTTAAGAAAATGTCATCCAATCTTGCACTTACCACAATCACAATGTGTTTTTCTAGTCTTAACCAATAACCACTAAACGAAGGACCAAACCAAAACTTTTGGAGGTGTTTGAGGTAAACAGTTGAATAGCGAGGAATATAGAGTTATGAACTTCAAAGACATACAATATAAGAAGTTGATAAGATATAAAATTGATGTCTTTTAGTGGTGAGACCCACAAATTTCTTGGACCAAACAAGTAGTGAAGTTTATATAAAAACATCTTGCTATTACTCAACATACTCACTATCCCACAACAACTTGTTTATCCAGCCATACTAACCATTGAACATAGGGTCAAACCAAAAAGCAAAACTTTTGGTCAGTTTTGCTCATACCTCAAATGGTATAAACCCGTCGTCAATCACATAATTTCAAGCCCTCGATCAACACGACTCGATAACAAAGGGTAAAGTTCTCTCTCTCATGAGGGGCTGCTTGGCAATCACAATTCTTGATTGTCCCACAAAGAAATGAATAGGGGAAATGTTTACGCCTTATGCCTTCCTATGTCCCATTTGTCTGTTGTTTTGAATTGTGGATTACATCTCAAGGACAGTGCTTGGAGTTGAAGCAATAATAACCCCAAGAAAAATGATTTGGGTAAAAAAATTTGGATTCCAAATCAAAGTAAAATGAGTTGTTTCAATGAAAGAAATTGGCATATAATATATAAAGTTGAAAGAAAAGGTCTTTGTTCCAATCATGGTTAGGTGAAGCATTCATTCTACACAAATAATAATCCCATCAACCTTACTTGCTTTCTCTAGGCCCCTCTTTGCAATTATCAAACCTTTTATCCCATCTTCTTTTTGTTCTCTAGAATATTACCTCCACAAAATAAATACTTTCTTTTCGAAAACATCCATTTGTGCACGACAGTTTATTCGCTCAAACGCTCGAACATTCTACTTTAGACTATGAACTTTGTATGAAAAAAACTATTTTCAGTCGTTGTCGTTGATTTTTGGACAAATAGGTAAAACAACCCTGAAGTATGGTGATGATTGCAATTACACTCACAAAATTTTTAATTGTAAAAATTGGACTCATAAACTCCTAAAGTGTTAAAATTTGATTCTCAAACTTACAATTATTATAGAAATTAGACAAATTTAAACCATCAAACTTGTACAATTTGTTACAATTTATTCAATTATATTAATTTGAGGGTCCACTTTTTACATTACGTATATTTTTAAGCGCTCAATTTGTTACAATTTGAGGGTATAATTGAAACTATTAAGCATAACTTTAGGACGTTTTTTGCGATTTACCCTTAATCTTTTTATATGAATTATTTAACTAATTAAACTTTGACATAATCATATATTTTGTTAGAGAAAATATCTTAATGGACAAATATTTGAAGCCATAGATAAGTCATATTTCTGTCAAATACTTGAAGTATTAGGGACTAAAATTAAATTATTACAAACCTTGGGACCAAATTTGTGAATTTAAGGGGTTCTTTTTTTTCAAATAATTTTCTTGAGCTTAATTAAAACATGCAATAATATTAAAGTAATGTATATAAAAGTTTGATCTCCACAATATGATTCCTCAAAATTACTATTTATTTAATTAATTAATTAATTAATTAATTTGAAGTCCAATCTTATGGAGAATAAGAAGAGACAGATTACATCCAATCACTCACATTCATTATGTTTTGCCTACAAATAATGTGTAATTTAGTAGAATAATCCATTATTATTATTGTTATTATTAATTTAATTTAATTTCATATGTCATTGTCTATATGATACTGAAAATCTATCATTAACCTAACAATATCTTGGCTAAAGTAATTAGAAGGGATCAAAATGATTTTTTTATTGACTTTACTCACTTTTTTATATATATAAAAAATAATTAAATTAATTTAATTTGGTTTATATTGCTAAATCTTCCGTTGTTGACTTCTAATCCCAATTATGATTCTAATTGTAATGATCTTTGAGATTGTGCCTTTAGCTGGAATAATTATTTTCCATTTTTAACCTTTATAATAATGCCTATTTTGGCTTTTAATTAAAAGAAAAAAAAAAGTAAAATTGAATGGTTGGTACTTGTTTGATCTAATTATTTATTTACTATTCGAGTTAAAATACGAGTTTTGTGTCTATTTAACTTTTGAATTTAGAAAAATGGTAGCTAGATCGTCTTCGAACTTTCAAATTTATGTGTATGATAAATTATTACAACTCAGGTTGTACCTAAACACAAACTATTATAATTGTTCAATTGATAATCGAATTTTCGATCTCGTGTCTAATAAGTTATTAACTCATATTTTTTAAAATTTATTGGCGTAATATTGAAAGTTAGGATTGTAGACAATAAATTGAAATCACGTAGACTTTTTTTTAGATAAAATTTGAAAGTTTAGAGGTTAAACTTATAACTTTAACTCATTATATTTGTGTTCTCTGCATCTTTTTAGAACAAGTTTTACTTTATATTGCTACAATATAACTAATAATTTCTTTATACATCTTTAAAATAATAATTAAAAAAAATTACACTTTCTCGGTAAAAATCCACTGCACAAAATTTTGCCATTAAGTGTAAATATTTCGTCAACTTTACCATTTTTGACAATTCTCCTCTTTAGAATAAAAAAAGTATGTATATATATATACGTTATGAGTTCAACAAGACCTGGAATGGAGAGATTCGAACCTTTGTTATCTCAGTCAAAGATATAAACTTTAACAGTCAAACGAGTTATATTCAAGTTGATAATATGCTCGACACTAATGATCCAGAGCCTTGTGGATTTCTAACGATAAAAGAGGTAAAGAGAGACAAAGTTAGTATTTTTAAAAAATTATGTGTATGTGTGTGTGTGTATATA